>CAUJNA010003310.1:559376-604376 GCA_963377175.1 Effrenium voratum
AGGAGAAAGGCCATCTTGCTTGCTTCACAAATGGTTTGTCCTGGATTTGCGAGCCATTTCTCACTTCCGATCGAGTGGACTGGGCAACAAAAGTCGGAACTGGTTTATTTACCGCTAAAATGGTTTGGTTTTCGCTTTGAACCACCGTAAAAAGCGAACCCCCAAAAAAACACAACCCCGAATATGAGGCTCGTTAAACAGGCCCAATTATGTTTGTAGCTCGGAGTTCCTGGTAGCTCCTTAGCCCTTCTTTCAAGGCAAACAAACTTCTTGGATACAGCTCCCTGACAACCACCAGCACCAGCTAGTTTAGCATTGCGCTTTTTTTCGATCCCAAAACAAGGTTTGGTTTCGAAACATTCGCAGCGCCGCGAACCCATTGACTGTTGGTTTTGATAACCATGGCCATTTGGGAGCCGAACGGAATGTTGATCATCCCCCAACCCCCCCCCCCCCCCAAATCCATACCAAACATTCAAACCAGATCCCAGATCCCCATTTGCATTGGGAGCCGAACCAAATACCCATGACGCGTTCCCGACGCTCCCACCCGTTCGCCTCACCGGGGTGGGCGTCGCTGCCTTCTCTGGCGCGGGCGCAGCTTGCGCGGCTTTGTGAGGCGCCTGGGACTTGTTCTCCTTCCTGAGGCGCGAAGGAAAACTTTACCCGCCACGAGTAAGGCGGCTCTTCGGGTGGGTCATAAGCAAAACCCAGGCGTTCTTCGGGTGGGTAAATGGAACCAAGGACTAAAACCTGCGTGTTCCCAACCTATATTGGGTCGCAATCAAAACACGGTATTAAAATGGTCGCAATCCCAGAACCATGCAAGAATTGAGAAGGCGGATATCCGCAGCTATGTATGGCAAGGGGATTGTCCTAGCCTTCATCTACCCGAATCGGTTTTGACTGCGGCTCAGGTCTTGCTTTTCATAATGACTCCGGATTAAACCCCTGGGCTTCGCCAGTTGCGATCGCTTTTCAGCATGATTCATAGTCAACATTACGAGCCAGTTTCGTGCATCGGATCATTGGATCCAAAACTTTGGAATCCAAAACAACGCCCACCTCCAGGAACCACACACACAAACCAATGGTTGATTGGGCGGCAAGGCAGAGCATCACTTCTAAGGTGGTCCGGATGGACGAAATCCTGCACCGCCTGAGGAACCCTGGAAGGATGCTGTAAAACCAACAAACAACGGTTTCCCAGGGTTTCAAAGTGGTGCGAAATGGACTTCGTCCACCCACAGTGTTGTTTGTTGGGAATGCTGTGGCCCGGAAGAAGCGGATTTTTCGTCACAGGCTTTGCCGGTGCATCTCCTTCGGTGGTTTATGGATTCCCGTGAAAGTCGCATCGAAATGGGGGGAGGGGGCGCTGACCCTGCCTGGATCGCCAGTTGCGATCGCTTTTTGTCCATCCAAAACCAGCAATAGCTACTGAAACAAACGGCAACAAGGCTATCTAGATGGTTAGTTGACTTCCATGGTAGTGGGCCAGGGGGTAGTTAACTTGGTGTCCCTTTGGACAACACAGCCTTCGGCACCCAAATCGCTAATCATTCAAAGCCAGCTCCCACACGGTCTGAAAGCTCCTGGTGCCAATGGACAAAATGGTGTCTTTTTCGACGTTTGAGCTGGGTTCCAGCTGTGCAGCTGGCTTTAAGGGGAGGTTCAATGCCAAAACCGCCCATGAATGGGATGTGGATCACCCCAATCTTTGGCGCCAGAAAGATTGCACTATTGGATTGGAGCTGTTCGTGGGGGAGCCGGGGGGGGGGGGGAGGGCCTTTTTGCCCCAACACTTTCGTGGCTAACACCAAAAGTTGGGAGAACTTCGGCCGTTGGTCCAGCGAGGGTTCCAGAAAGAGAAGGGGCAAATACCTCTCGGAGCCTTTCCGGGGGTGTTTTCTGAGGCTACAACATGGCTGCGTTGTCTTGAATGACCCTTTTTTATGAATCAGAAAACCTGGGTGAGTGTCCAACCGCGTTTGATATCTTCCAATCAAACATTTCTCACAGTTAGTCTCTCTCATATCTCACTTCCTGAGTGGATTGGCCAGAGAAAGTCCTTAAACTGTTCGTCTCAGCCACTAAAATGGCAACCAAGCAAAAAGCAAATCCCCTACCATAGGGAGTCAGAGACCGGCTTCCACTAAAATGGCAACCACCCTAAAGTCCATAGGAGAACGGCTTGAACCCCGGGCCCCCCCTCACCCCCCCCGTGTTTGGTTACTGAACACTTGATCTCCTGCAACATTTGGCTCAAGGCCCCTTTTGTGTAACATTGCATCATTTGTGATCGCGAGACAAAAGAATCCTTGCAGGCCGCTTACAGGATTATCCACAAGACAGTTTAACAGGGACAATCCATCCTCCAATCATCCATAGTGGCATATTGGATTCTCTCCGGAACAGATCCAGGGACCAAATCAACGACCCCCACTACCACAAGGGTACCAGTTCCCTTCTGGGATAGGTTCCCCGGCAATTTGTGGTAGCGGAGCGGGTTTTCCGCAGAGATCCAAGGGAAGATGTCATCCGATGGAGAAGGCTTCATGGAAGCCTATTCAAGTATGGCAAAGCCACAAGGCTATACGGAGGAAACACTCAATTTATTGATGACCGCCAAGCAGCCGCCATCGTACGACGGAAAAGTCAGCTGGTTCAGGTATGAAGAACTCGTGGACGACTGGGTAACAATCACAACAGTGGAAGCATCCAAGAGAGGACTCACCGGAGATGCATACATGTACAAGGCAGTCCTCCAGAATGACCTTCTGCAAGATCCTGATGAAGGAGTCAACTACTTCAAGAACACGCTGAAGAAGTACTTTTTGAAAGGTGCGACCAACGTGTATCTGTACAGGCTCCTCAGTTTCTTCAACCATAGAAGGCAGGACCAAGAGTTCCTCATTTATACCTCAAAATTCGAAATCCTTCTTATGAGATTGAAGGCAGCATGGATGGACTTGATGCCAATGTTTACGGCACAGTCCCCAACATTTCGACAATCCGTGCAGGAAGCAAATGCAAGAACAATTGCTCGACATCAGCAAGCAGCCGGTGTTCGAGCACCGCCTCCAGCCCTGCTCAATGAGGATGATCCAGTAGTCCTCAGACAATATATCACGGGAATGCAGGACAGACAGCGGGACGCATTTCCCTTCACGGATAATCTCATTGCACAGTGTTTCATCATTCAGAGTGAACTGTCAGATCAGCAAAGAGAGAGACTGACAAGTGCAATGTCATTGAGAAACATCTCGCTAGAAAACTACTCCTATGAGATGCTGAAGACGCATTACCACGAACTCTTCATCACGACAAGGACATCCATCCAAGATCCATCCATCCGACCTCAAGGAGGCAACCGAAGCAACACATTCTTCATCATCGAACAAGGTGAATACGAAGGAGAAGAAGGCTTCTGGGTTGAGGATGAAGAAGGACTTGAAGGATTCATGTCAAACAACGATGAAGAGACGTTCTGGGTCCTCGAGGAGAACGATGCGTTCATAGCAAGAAGAGTGTCGGGGCGGAACTTCAAGTTCAAGAAGAGAAAAGGAAAAGAAAAATCAGGAAACAAAAAGGGCAGTCACCAACAAGGTGGCTTTAAACCCTTCAGAAAAAGCGGTTCTGGCGGAAAGGCCAATATGGCCAACGAAAACTATGATCCCTACGACCAGGCATATTGGGGAAAAGGCAAAGGAAAGAAGGGAAAGAAAGGAAAATCAAAATTCCAATATCCTTATGATGGAAACAAAGGTTATCCATCCTATGAGAGTGGCAAAGGAAAGAGCGGACAGGAGAAAGGAAAATCCAAGACGTTCGCAGCCACCGCAGAGAAAACGGAGGAGCAGCCCGCCATCCAGCAGACTGCACCATCCATAGAGCCTACCTATGCCGGTTGGACAGACCAAGACTGGGATCAATCATGGACATGGAACGAACATGGCTGGTACTCATCCCATGAGACATCCAGCACAGGACAAGCGCTAATGGCATTCCATGATGCATATGAGCATCCTGAGAAAAAGGCCATCCACGGGAAGCTGATCCAATCAGATACAGTTTCAGAACACAATCTGTCCGTAACAACAAATCACAGCCTTCTGGCAACAAAGCTGATGGCGCCTGTCATCAACCCTAAGCACAACCCGACCTATGCGATTCTGGACAATTGATGTACCAGATCTATGGGCAGCTGGCATGCAATCCAGCGTTTTACTCAGGCCATCGAACCAATGAAGGACCTCGTCTCCTATCAGTACATCCCGGCCAAGACCAAGTTCACTTTTGGCAAACGGAGAGACCGCCAAGGTAAATTGGACCCTGCATCTTCGGTATCACACAACTCCTGCACGCAGTACCAACATCGACGTCCTTGAACAAGGAACTGTACCGATCCTCCTCAGCATCAGTCAGATGCGGAACCTCTACATGACCATCGAGCACACACCTCAATGTGACAAGATCACATGCAAAGCCTTTGGCATGAATCGTCAAGCAGTTCCAGTATCCGGTACAGGACATGCACTCGTCGATCTCGCTGGAGTTGCAAGAGTGAAGGCACATGGAGAAATCGCTCACAAGGGCCTCACCAACTATGTCTATGACGATGATAACAGCATCAAGTTTCCCTCCGGGGATCTCACCAAGAGTGAAACTGTTTGTGCAGCAAAATCATCCGAGACAAAGGAGGACCTAGCAACTCCTAAGATCATTGGGTCTCAAAAGCAGGATTATTGGATCCTTGACAAGAAGAACAAGCAGCTCATCCGTGTGCACATCACGCCCCGAAAGGCGCTGTTCACACCAAATGAAATGGAGCCAAGGAGTGCCCAATCAATCCTGACAACATTGGCCGAGAACGTACTACGGAAATCATTGATGCATCCGTAGGTGGAGATCCAGACATCCTAGAAGACAATTGGAGACCTACATCCCAGGCAAATAAACCGATGATTAACCTGTGGATAGGTAAGACCATTTTCACCTTCGCGGACAATTCGCTTAAGGACGAAGAAGCAGGTTCAGGATCGGCAGCAGACAGGATCATCGACAAGAGGGGCCGGTCGACCATCGAGCCAGATCCTTTCGCACCATCCTCAGATGAACCAACATCGCTTCCGCTTGCCCTAGGCAGAATCCACAAGCGATTGTCAAATCCCGAAGAGTTGAAGAAGCTCCACCTACAGCATCATCACATGACGACAGATCAATTTCGATTTAGAACCCGCGCGCTCCATTTGCCGAAATCAACATTCGATCTATTTGACAAAATCCGAAGTGAGTGTGAAGTTTGCCAAGCGGCAAAACATGCACCGTCACGAAGCAAAACAAGTGGACTTCGAGCGGACACCTTTGGTGACATGACATTCATTGATCACTGTCAAGTTCCTCTTGGAACGGGAGAACACATCATTGTTTTTGTCATCCTGGATGGAGCAACAACATTGCTCACTGCAGAGGCAGTGGCAACTACGCAAGAAGTCGAGAACATCACTGTCCTCAGGAACTACTTTGACCAGTATCACTTGCAGCCCAAATCAGTTGTCGCAGATCAAGCCTTCATGACAGATACATGGGAACATTTCTATCAGTCCCTCGACATCACACCGATATCCTTGGGACCGAATACACCATGGCCAAATCGAGCTGAAGCAGCAGTTCGACTCCTGAAGGCACAACTCAAGATCATGCTAAGTTCCATCAAGGCAGGTACAGCACCTGCAACACTGAAGAAAGTGACATACAGGCAGCTAGCGAAGGCCGCTGCAACTGTCAGGAATCAGACCGTCACCTACGGGGGTGTAACACACCATTGGAGCTGCATTCGGAAGACGACCAGCAGATCTCATCCAACTAGATGTCGCAACACCAACTCAGTTGACGATTCACAGGAATGAAGAAGAGCTGACAGCCATCCAGATCAAGCAGCTGTCCAAGCAAGCCTTCCAAGAAGCGCGTCAATCCGAACGAGACCTTGCTCAAAATCTCCGAATGAGTTCTAAGCCTCTTCAGGTGAAGGACAAGGTATTCTACTGGCAAGAAGACAAATCCAAGATCCGTTCCGATGGAAGCAAGGGAGGAATATGGCTAAAAGGAAAGGTCATTTCCATTGAAGGAGCAATGATAGGACTTGATCTTGGGACTCGACTCATCAAGGTTAACATGACGAGGTCAGAAAGGATGAAACCATCCGGGGAAACCTGGAATTGATCTTCTGTTACCAGAAGAGCGAGAATCCTTGCAGAAGGAGCAAACTGGCTCCTCTGCTGACGCCAAGAAAAAGGAGTCATCCGCACCAGCTCCTAAGCCAAGATCCTCAGTGCCATTACGCATCGCGGGAAAAACAACTCCCAAACCTGCAGAACCTCATCCGGCAGAGAACATGTTCGTCGAGGACCTCACATCCGTTCCTGAACAAGCACATTGGAATTGTGTACGTAAAGGAAAGATCCACACTCTCGAGATCTTTGCAGGAAGTGCCAGATTCAGTCAATGCTGCGCACTATCAGGTCTTAAGGTTGGGACTCCCATAGATATCCGCACCGGATTCGACGTAATGACATCCAAGGGACGACACATGGTCATGGAGATCATCAGGGAACAAGCACCTGATGTCATCCTAATGGCACCGGTCTGTGGACCATGGTCAAGTATGCAGAACATCCAACAAGACCAACAAAAAGTCGGGGAAAAGCGGAGACGCTACCTTCCCACGGTTGAATTTGTGGCATCCATTGCGCGATATCAGTTGAAGCACAGAAGATACTTCATCATCGAAAATCCTCAGACATCCAGGATACGGTATCTGAAACGCATGCAACAATTGCTTTCAGATCCTTCCGTGACCTGGGGAGATTTCCATTTCTGTGCATATGGACTAAAAGATCCTGAATCCGGGCTCAGAAGTCTCAAGCCCACGAGCTTGATGCACTGCTTACCTCCCGAGGTAATGAGACCGATCTTCCGAAGGTGTAAAAATTTTTCCAGCTCAGTCAAACATGAACATCAACCCCTCGAGGGAAACGCTGGTACCTTCGGAAGCAGGACAAAACTGGCACAGGTGTATCCTTACCAGTTCTGTCAGGATCTAGCGCGTATCCTCCTGCGACACTTGCAGGTGAAACCGCTTGACAACGAGGTGTACCTCTTGGAGGACCTTTTTCAACCATTCACCATCAAGCAGGTTGACATCCTGAGAAAGGAAATGGAAGCCATTGACAAGGAGTTCAACATGACCAGCAGCAGTCTTGCAGTCAGAATCCAAGACCTGCCGTTCAACAAAGACGTTCAACCATTGGTCATCCAAGATCCATAGTCCAAAAGTTTCAGAAATCGTGTAGCAGTGCCCACCTGGGACTGAAATAAGCAAGATCCTAATGACTGGCGATGTCAGAACATGTGGAATGGCTGTAAGAAGTTGAGACAATTGTGCATCTCATCCACCCAGTATGATGCATGCACCGCATACGTCCACACCATCGGCATCAATATGCCTATTACGTCACCTCCGGACGATGCAATCATATCCTTCTGGCAGCCTGATCAGCTGAATAGAATTTGGGTCTTGCCTGCGTCAAAATGCCATTGGGAAAAATATGATCCGAAGACGTGGCATGCTGTGATGTTTTCATCCGTTCATCAATCGTAAACAGATGCGCCGGCTATCAGGCCGATGCCCATCGAGACGGATCCAGTGGATCCAACGGATGAACCTCATCAACCTGACACACAGCAGCCACCTGATCAACCGGACCATCCCATGCCTGATCCAAGACCTCCAACGCCACCGGACGAGAACGCCACATCAGCCTGATCATCCCATGCCGCCAGCACCACGCAGTGTGTCACCAGACAGTCCAGTAGATCCACCACTACCGCCGCACGACAAGCAGATGCGGCGCTTAAACGGCAAAAACAGTCCTTTTCATCCTCAAGTAAACTCAATCGACTGGGGGGTGATGTCTCTTTGCCGTCACAGTCGCAATCATCTCAGCCAATTCTTCCGACTGTCGTGGTACCTTCACCACCTGCGATTCTTACAAATCCCGAAGCAGAAGACCAAGATGAAGATCTTGAACTGCCAACACTTGCGCAAGAAGAAACAACCGGCAGTCCATCAAAGAAGCAGAAGACTGGGAAGAAGCAGAAGAAGCCAGATGACAATGATGAGTCACCTGGGCATTCTCCCAGACATGATCCTGCATCTTCATCCAATTAAAATCCGAACAATCCAGCAAATTTGCCGGTACAACAGGAAAGTGAGGAAGAACTGATTCCTCATGTTCCAACCTCATCCGGCACTGGAAGTTCAGAAAGAACCATGAGATACACTGACCAGGAAAATGGAGATTCAGAAGACTCTCAGAGGACCAGATCCTACGATGATCACCAAGCTGATCCTTTACGGTTCCGAGAGATATCGAAGGCAACCCTGTCTTTCTTGGACGTGTGAAAGGGACCTTCATCCCATCGCCCCGATGTGGATTCTCTCATCAGAAATAAACAGATCAGAATCATGTTGACCAGTTATGCAAGAACATGACCGACGATGACCGTGCGCTCTTAGTGCTGTACTCATCCAAGCAAGAACCCTTGAAGGCTTCATCCACATCCGCACTCATTGGCAAGAAGCGGAAAGAAGCTACAGCCACGGAAATAAGAGCTTATCAAAAGCAATTCCTTGAAGCTAAGCAGCTTGAGTGCAAATCATGGCTTGACAACGAAGTGTTCGACTTAGTCGACACACGCAAGATTCAGGTCAGGAACTGGGTCACCGGTCGCTGGGTTCTTACCCTGAAGCGAGACAAGGATGGTAACTTCCTAAAGACGAAGGCTCGTTGGGTCCTCAGAGGCTTCCAAGACAAGCAGAAGAATGATCAGCAGACAGACAGTCCTGCTGCATCCAGGAGTGGCTTCCGCCTTGCAATCCAAGCAGCCTCAAATAGAGGCTGGAATATATTCCACATGGATTTGAAGATAGCATTTCTCCAAGGCGAAGCATACGATCAGTCTTGTGACATCATTTGTCAGATGCCTCCTGAAATGGGATATCCACCACACATTGGAGCGCGCATGAAGAAGCCTGCCTACGGGCTAAATGACGCACCCCGCAGATGGTGGAACATCCTTGATTCGGCGCGCCAACCCGGGCAGACCGTTGTACATACGTATACTACGGCAAGCAGCTTCCGAAGCCCGCATTGGTGAGTGAGAAGAAGTCATCCACAACTTTCGATCTCGAAGGAGCAGTTGGTTACCTTATGGATCCTGCTTCTGGTAACAATGCCAAGAATCGACAAGTTCATGGAGCACTGTCTCTTCATGTAGATGATCTTCTTATGACGGGGGATGACGTGTTTGAGAAGGAAATCATGGGACGACTTCGAAAAGATTTTCAAGTTGGTTCCGAAGACAAAAATGATTGCCTCTTCGTAGGACAGCGCATCCAATGGAAGCAAGATGACAAGCACGGTTGGTACATCAATGTCCATCAGAATGTTGCCATCGACGAACTTCAGGAGATCACTTTTGACAAACACCTGAAGGACGACACTCCTCTTACTCCACAAATGCATACTGCATACAGAAGTGTCCTAGGTCAGATCAACTGGTTACAATCGCGAACACAGTTCCACATTGGTTATCAATTCTCCAAGTGTGCATCCAAGGCATCATCACCGACCATTGAGAACGTTCGCGCCATTAATAAGACAGTCAGAACCATCAAAAGCATCCCGCTTAGTATGAGATTCTGGCCCCTTCGTGGCAAGACACGCATAGTTGGCTATCCAGATGCATCCTATCGCAACAATGAGGATAAGTCATCCCAACGTGCGCATGTTATTTTTCTCGCAGAACAAAGAGATCTTCGCCAGGGCTCATCGAACTCGAGAGGCTCATTGATCGAACACGAGACGCACAAGATCACCGCCACAACCATGTCCACTACTGTTGCAGAGTTGCACGGACTAATGCGTTGTTACGGTTCAGCATTATTTCTTCGCGGTCTCTGGTCAGACATAACAGGCGAAATCGCAGATGTACACATCCGCACTGATGCGAACAATCTTGTCACTACAGCATCCACAACACATCAACCGGAACAGAAAGAAACAATGCATTTGATCCAGATGTTGAGAAAGGAAAGCAAGAGTGGACAGATGCACGACCTTGCACATGTACGGAGTGAAGATTGTCTCGCAAATTCGCTGACCAAGCACTCAGCTAAAGCAGACGAGCTCATCAAGGCCGTCCTCACCGGAAATCTCGTGAATGTTGACGCACATCCACCTTTCCGTACCATGTTGCAGAACAAGGCGTTTTTGGTTGAGTGGCTAGCACACAATACGAAGCACGGACCCGACATCATTGCCTTTGCAGGAGTCGGTATAGCAGAATCAATGTTTGCTTATTGGGGAACCTGGGCATGATCCGCATGTCCACGAATTCTGATGCATGAGTTTTTCCGTTTTGCACATTTTCAATTCCTCAAATCCGTGATGCGTGTTTTTACACTTGACCCATGCTGAATCTCAAGAAATATGTGTCTGCATCCGCAGCCGTTTACAACCGATCCGACCTTTGCAATCTTGTATGCTCGATCACTTCGAAGACATGCCCATTCTCAATATGATCTTCGGACGATCCAGCGCCGCGGCACCTGTGCCAAAGCCGACGATCAAGAGACGGGCATCTCCGTTGAAGGAATCCCCTGCTCGTGATGAGGAAGATGAGACATCCGACTGCCCCATGGAGCAAGTCGCCGATGAGAATCCATCCGCCTCTCAACAACCCGAGAATGTCAACATGGAGCAGGTTGATTATGATCCAGATTCCGACGACGATGATTCAGATGAAGAAGGGCATCCTCCCGCAGGAAGGCCTACGTCAAAGGCGATGCCACATCCGAAACTTGTTCCAAAGTCACCGCCACCAGCATTGAGGCTTGTCTCCAAGGTCAAGCCAGCACCAAAGAACATCCTGGATGAAGAGACGGAATCCGACAATCATCCTGGTGATCGACCTGCACTTCCAAGGCGACCAGCGATGCGGCCAGTTCTCACATCCAATGACCGGTGGTTTGTAAGATTCAACGACTACTGGCAGCCAACACTTCAAGGTGAAGGACCTCATACAGAGAAGCAATACATGGGCTTCATCAAGAAGGTCTACAGCATTTGCTGCTATACCAATGCTCAGTCCGAAGTTTACGGAACCGACATCATCCCGATGGTATGCCACAACGGCAACATTGATCTCGAGAAGACCGTCCAGAATGTCGAACAGGTTTGCAAATACTTCCACATGGATCCATCCAAGGCGAAACAGATCACCGACCTCATCCTCTGGCGAATTGAGAGAATGAGCAGATCGTTTTCCGGATGTCTTCGACATGATCCAAGGCATGGTATCCATAAGGAATGCAGACGACAAGTGGACATGGGTCCTGATGGATCCGTTCAGCTCTATGACGCATTGACCTGCATCACACATGCCAGGAACTTCATTGGAAATAAGCCAGGACTTCTCTTGATGGCTATGTTCCCGAGCTATGGAAAATCACGTTTCGAAAAAGCATTCGTGCTTCCATCCGTGGACGGGTCATATAAGGAACGTAAGGCACGGGGAGAAATTGTTCCAAGGAATCGATGGATCGAAAAGCTCACCACAAGATCCGCACGAGATGCACTCCGGCCCGATGGCAAGGAATTCTATGTCGATCCAGAGATGGAGTTCTACGTGAGATGCAATAGCGGACACACACGACAAGTCGAGATCCAATCCTTTGGACGACCCCTGTACTCTGAGCAGCAGAGAGAGCCTCAATACGACGAACCGGACTATGATCTCCCAACGGAATCCATTCCACCAAGTCCGCATCCGTCAAGATCCGAGGCGCCTCATGAAGATGAAGGCACAGCTCAGCCCAAGCACAGAATGCGAAGGCCGGCACCACCATCCATTGAAGAAGAGAGAAAAATGAAGCCGTTCGCGAAGAAGCCCATTACATTCATGTTCCATGCAACCTATGGAAATCAGCTCCTCAGCATCATGGAGAACGGGCTCAAATCTGGGAAATCCCAGTCAAACCCTTCGGGGAGAATGCACGTCCACACGGCACGCATCGATGACGTCATCCTTGACGACGATGAGTCAGAAGCAGCATTGACCCATGTGCCAGCAGGAAGAGATGCACTGTTGATCCTTGCATTCCTCAAGGACCGACTCTCCGAAGAGCGAACAGCGTTGACAGATCAAACCATCGAGGCAAGAAACATTGTTGCAGCATTTGAACCTGATGGCAGCCTCATGGCGAGCAACAAGTGGATCATGAAGAAGCATCTCAGTTATGAAGATTACGAGATGTACGACACCAAGATCCGTGAATTTGCCGATGCCTTCTTCAATTTTGTGAATTCCACAAAGCACAGCAAGGAAAAAGATACTTCCTCAGAGACCAAGAAGCGACGGCATTCCACCGATCAGGACGAAGCTGAAGAAGAGACCATGGAACCCTCCGGGGAAAGATCCGTCAAACCAAAGGTCAGAGAACCTAGACGAGTTCATCCAAGAACTCAAGGGAATCTATCTCGAAACAGATTTGAACAAAAAGGACGCAGAGGAAAACCTCCTCCGCTTCATGAACAAGTACAACAAAGATCCAAGAAAAACCCATCCCAAATTGACAGAGTGCGAGACACCCTCATTGGCACATGTCGATCCCGATGTCAATCTCGGAGAAGAAGAATTCTACTTCCCTCATCGAGGAGAATGTCCCACTATGGACGAGTACAAGCAAGCACAACCAGGATACGGCTATCCGATCAAGCTTCCACTTGGATTGAAGAAGCTTAGGTCACATGATGACCCGGAAATCATCCGAGCATATGCCGACATCCTGGGATCGCTGATGCAGCCGACCGACCGTCCTCCTGTGGACTATCTCAAGATGCATGAGTTCTTACCCTGAACCATGGAAACCTCACGAGGAACCCAAAGCTGGACAACAGGGAGGTGTACAACATGCCGACGAAGGATCGACCGATCGTGAAGATGATGATGCAGAACAGTGCACACATCTTATGCCTGAATGAAGCAGACGCATTCTTCAGTCCTAATGATGAGAAATCCAGGGAGCTCATCAAGACGTTCATCCGCTTCGGGTACAAGGGCATCGTGATCAAGCAACGGTCATCCAGACCGATCGCATGCTTTGTCCGTGGCGGACCTTCTGCGAGAGTGGAACTTCTGGCAAGACACATTTCCACCAAGGGTCAGAGTTGGGGACATTCGGAATGTTCAGATGTTTCTTCGGAACCGAAGGAAGTTGCACTGATCCCGAATACGAAATTCCGACCTCGGATTGCTTGGCAACTACAGGACCATCCATGTTTACTGAATCCAAGAAGTACATTGGACCGAGATTGCCAGCACGCACCATTGTCCAAGGACATGGCCGAGACAAGGAGATCGTCGTTCTCCATATCGAGCAGAGTGATGAGGTTCGTGGCATGATCCCGAAATCATCCAACAAGTCACTCCAAGAGTATGACGACCGCCACATAACGAGGGCAGATCTCCCATTTGCTACCATTGGAGTTTTCCACATTCATCCTTCAATCAGCCATGGAGCAGCACGGGAAGATCTTCAGAATGAAATCATGCCGCTCGTGACTTTGTACCGATGCGATGCGATAACCGGAGACGCCAATAAATCAGCGAATACCTACAGCAAACTCCAGCACGTCTTCAATCCGGCCAACGGTCTCGTGAACATCCTCATGAGAGCATATCAGAGACTGTGGAATGAAACGAAGGATTTGCCACTCGTGGAGAGAATGGAGTATGCAATGGAGACTTCGCGCACCCTGAAATCCATTGTCCGTCATCACCTGTACATGAAGTGTGGATCAGGATATGATCGAACATTCCCGGATGTGATGATGACTTTCGTATTTGGATGGGGCAAAACGAACATCCAGCAGGCTTTCCGGAAGGACGAGATGAACGGCATGGACGATGAACAACTGGAATTCATGCGGAACGATCCAACCAAGGCCATATTCGATTACCAGGTCTCATCCGCAGAGCGCTTTAAGCACGTGAACAATGACATGTTCATGAATGGCTCGCAGGACTCCGATTCGCACAGTCCCCTCATGGTTTACATCCGCAGCAAATCTGCAACCAGGCAACGCAACTCTGAGAGATACCAGGAGTACCTCAAGAAGAAACAAGCCTGGACCCCGCAGGAGTACAAGGACTACAACAAGCAGTGGGGACATCAGAAGCAGTGGAAGGACTATAGCACCTCGACCTGGAATGATTATGGAGACTATGGCAGTCAATCCAACAGCAGCCGTATCGTCGATCCGACTGACCATGAAGATTCATACGTTCAGCACCACGAAATCAAGTCAGATCATTGATCCTCACCGCCTACAAGACTATACAGTGAGAGATCAATAGTTTCACAATCGTCCCGCGTGTACATAGCGTTGTACATCACCCTTTGATACATCTAGGTATCTCAGAAAGAAACAGTACATAGTGTTTTCCATTTCGAAAGCCAAGACATTTCATCCGAGCAGAAAAGAGGATGAATCCGGCATTTTTAATTCACATGGCTGCGGCATACAGCATGGCTACGGCATACATCAAGGCTACGGCCAAAGGCCATGAAGCCAATAGTATTTCATACTTAGTGCTGGAGATCAAAAGAAATTTGTGTCTGTTTTGTGTTTGGTTTACTGAACACTTGATCTCCTGCAACATTTGGCTCAAGGCCCCTTTTGTGTAACATTGCATCATCGGTGATCGCGAGACAAAAGAATCCTTGCAGGCCGCTTACAGGATTATCCACAAGACAATCCGCCAGGGACAATCCATCCTCCAATCATCCATAGTGGCATATTGGATTCTCTCCGGAATAGATCCAGGGACCAAATCAACGACCTCTACTACCACAAAGGTACCAGTTCCCTTCTGGGATAGGTACCCCGGCAGTGGGCCTCCCCCCCCCCACCCCATCGGCACTGAAAACAAACGCCACACCCGAACGAGCCGCGAGTAGCGCTCCGCCGCGGCGTCGAAGAAGGCAGCGGCATCCTCGGTTCCCGGCCGTGAGATCTGTTGGTTCCCGAGAGCCGTCAAAAATAGGTCCTCCAGTAGAGAGGTTAGAATAAGGGGACCATGTTTTTTCTGTAGTCTATTTTAGCAGGGGAACCCTCCCCCAAAAAAACAACGGCAAAAGGGCACTACTGGGGGACGCGGGAAGGGTCATTGAGTCATGGACACCCACAAACCCAATGCACACCGAGCCTAAGCCTATGGAGAACCCGGACCCATGAGCTCCATGGGCCGACAAAAACCAACTTGGAGGGCCCAAAAACCGGAAACGACTCGGACCTTTCGGAGGGCAAATGACAAACCCTGGTGCTCGGTACTTGGCTGTTCAGCTTCAAGCCAGTGAAGTGCTTAGCAACCGAGTGGTTATATCCACTCGCGAGTGAGTGGGGCCGGTAAGTCGCCCGCCCGGGTTACCGGCCCCACTTACGATCTTGGCCAAACAGCCCAGCAAATGTTCCAAGGAAGCTGAACTTTTGATCCTTTGGGTTCTAAGCGAGACGCCGGGACTAGGAAAACACACAAAGAAACATGCCCCCTACTCCAAATACCCACTTTGTTTAGGGTATTTTTTCGGAAAACCTGGTTTTCCATGGTAAATACCTCCTTTTTTAGTAGAGGGTTTTCATGATACCCTAAAAAAAGTGGGTATTGGGTGTAAGGGGTGTGGGCAGCGGACAAAATTGCTGCTTGGACCCCAAAAATGGTGAGTCCCATTTGTTTGGCTCCACTTGAACCACTTTCAAAAGGCTACCTCGCAGGAAAAAGTCACCATGTTTGGGTTCCCTGAATGACGATCCAAAAAAAGTCGCTTGGTTTTGTTTCCCTGAAAACCAAGCAAAAGGGCAAGCAAAAGACGCCCCCGATTTGGGCATCCAAAGTAAGGATCCAAAAAAGAGTATTGTCATATTCAGTTCTCCTCCCCCCCCCAAAAAAAAAAAGACAAAACACACACACACAATAAGCGCCATTTCCCCCGAAAGTGCAAACTTCGGCCGGAAAGAAAAATGAGTCAAAATCAAAACCCGGTATTAAAAAAATGGTCGTAATCCCAGAACCATGCTTCAAGAATTAAGAAGCCGGATATCCGCAACTACTTCTCTCGGTTGCTTTCTGCTCCCCTGCAAAAAGTTTAACTTTTAGTGGTTTAGTGGAAAACCCCTTAGTTGGCAAAAAGTTAAAGTCCTAACAGCCAAGCAAAATGCACCAAAGTTCTGGCTGGGACTGGTACTAACCTTCATCCACCCGAATCGGTTTTGAGCACGTGGCTCAAATGGCTGGGCCCGGCACCTCCATGCGCTTGAAGGTGACCTCCAGGCAGTCCACGCCGAAGAAAATCCGCACCGTGAGCTCCTCCGTCACTCGCGCTCGCCAGTAGTTGTGTGTGTGTGTGTGGCTCCCTGTCTTCTTTTCTTTTTTTGTTTTTGTTGTTTGTTTGTGTTCTTTTTTGGTGCTTTGTTTTTCCCCCGGCGGGCGAGTTTTTTCGGGGCGACTTGTCGGTTCTTTTCAAGACGCGGGTTGCAGTTCGGACAGGGACTGCGAGCGGAAAGAGAGGCTACTGTGCAAACCCTGGTCCTTTTCGACCTCTTTGTTCTTCCCATCTGCTCGCAACCCCCTTTGACGCAACAAAATTTGAAATTGAGGGGTTATCAAAATACGATTTGGGCCTGGAAAAACAAACACACCCAAAAGTAGTGGACCTACCTACCGGGCGTTTCTTCGGCTTGCGAACCGCCACCACATATTCATCTCGCCACTACTTGGTGGTTTGATCAATAGCTGGTGTATGAACCCCTGTGAATCAATGAGCCAGCTTAGTCGTCAAACTCATCGCTTGCTGTACCAGAAACCCAGCCCCCCTTTGGGGTTCTACATGGCCATGGGTTGGTGTAAAGTATGGCGGTATGCAATCAGCTGTTTCGGGCGTTTCCAGAGGAACATCCCACACCGGCCTGCGTCTGCTCAACCGATGAAGCAGCATGATTCACGAAAACACTGACAGGCTGGGCTCTCTGTTGACCCACCTTGTGTGGAAGCTTGTCACACGCTTGACTCTTTGGGTCCCAAGGTGCCGTGTTGCGCGGATACCATGTCTAATCCGCGTGCCTCCTCTTCACTCAATCAAACACTCCTGGGAACATACCAAGTCCGACAAAGGTTGTCATGACATCCCGTGGTAGGTACTCGATTGATCCGAATAGAGTAAACATGTGTTTCATCGCTAGGACAAAGTGATCCATCGTTCAGTCCGTTGCTGACTTTCGGTCATCTTTTCCGCCCAACCTGAAACGAATACCCTCAAAACACACACCTCTTGTTTTCCCCACGAAAGGTAGCAGGGCTGTGGGAAATTCTGCGATACAACAAAAGGGTCTCCCAAAGACGAACTGCCCATATAAAAACAAAAAACTATAACACAACCACTACAAGCACTAAAAAGCCAAACACCGAAGGGGATGGCTGGGAATCACCAAGTGACTAGGGCTGCTTCAGCTGGACGCCTTACTGTTGCAAACAGGGCTGTAGATTTAGATTCAATGCAACCTACCACTAAACCAAGTAAAACCCGACAAAGCTAAGGGGATGGCTGGGAGCCACCAAGGCAAAACAAAAAGGATATCTTGGATCCTGGCCCGTGCTTCGATTTGCTTAAGCCCCCTAATGGAAGCATAGTGAACCTCAAATGCCAAAAGATCTCATTGTTGCTTCCACCAACCGAAAGCAAGAGACCAAACCCACGGAGATCGATCCGGATGGCTAAACCAACTAAAACAAAAAACAAAAACTTCGGTGAACCGGGATTGGTCGGAATCAAAACCCGGTCATAAGCTAAGGACCCGCCAAAAGAAAGGGGAGTTCTCAGGTGGCTGCGGCTCAGAAAATGGTACCCAAGATGGCCCCTCGGTCAATGGACAGGTAGACTAAAACCTGCGGTTTGCCCTGGCTCTCTAATTTTGAGCCACAGCCAAGTCTTCTTTTCGAACTTCGGGCGGGGGGGGGGGGCACGTTGGCGCTTGGCGCGTTGCCTCCCGGCCTCCATCTCAGGCGGTGCGGACTGGCTCGCCAGAGTGCAGGAGGCGTCCCTGAGGACGTCCGACTGCCAACGGCTCGGCGGCTTCGATGTGGTTAAGACCCCCGCAAAAAAATGAAGAAATATGTCCGGTAGTGATAGATTCCTTTTAAAACCAACAAGGGAAAACAAACAAATAGTCTCAAGCAAATGGAAGACTGCCGACTTGGAAGCTTTGCGAAGCTTGGCCACGGCTCCGAGTTGTTTGTTGGGTTATGTTGTGGGTTTCAACCGGAAACCAACAGGCTTTACAACAAGCAAATCATTTTGACCCCATAGGAATCACGGTGAAAAAAGGGGGGAGGGGTTATCGAAACCTAAGGTGATGGCCGGGAACCACCCAAACGCTAAGTTTGTTGCTGGGTTCTTTCGTGGGTTTCAAGGGGAAAACAGAAAAACCGACGCCATTTTTTGGGGGGGATCCCATTTTGAGCCGGTGGAGTCTGTCCATGTCCAGTACTGTCGACCCCATATTCTTCTCATTCGTGTCTGTACGGGAAAAGATCTCCAAAATTTTCCGAATCCCCACATTTCACCCAGGGACACCCCCCTAATAATGAACAGGGGTTCATTAGTATACAACAGTAGAATCCCTGGTCTTTCTTTTTCTTTTTCGCCGCCTGGGTTAAAAATGAGCAAATATGTCCAGTAGTGCTAGAAACCGACGAGGGAGAAAAACAAGTCTTAAGCAAATGGAAGTGGTTGAAAGAACCAGGTGTCGTGCGAGATTCGGACAGCTTTTGGAGGGATCCCCCCCTAATAGACGCTATTGATCCGAGCCGGGGTCAATATTAAGTGGCTAGCTTTGCTTCCAGCTTACCCGTACGCAGGCCCCTTTGATCAACCAACAAAAAGAGGCACGGGTTCACCATGCCATCTCCCCTCCCTTCGGCACCCCTCAAATAAGTCCGAAACCCGAACCCCCCCCCTCAGTGTTTTGTGGTCGGTCGAACCAATTTTCGATCTGAAGGCCCCGGCATGTATTCGCGCTTCGGCAGCTCGAGCTTCTTCTTGTTGAACCGCAGCAGGCTCTTGCAGTACAGCGACAACTTGCCTGTCTGCACTTCCGACGCCTGACGGACGCGTCGGACAAAAAGACAGGCTGGCGCCGGCGCACGGCGTTGGGGTGTTTTTTCGTGCCTGGATCGAGTTTTGTAGTTGGGGTTTGGGCTTGCGGCCGGCGTTCTTCTTACCCAAAGCAGCGTTGAATCGCGGCAAGAGGATGTTCCCCCAAAAAAAAGGACACGACCAAATGGCTGTTTAACGGCAAGGCGGGTTGTTGTGAAAGACAAAAGGGAACGGGACCTGCAAGAACCGCGGTGTGGTTCCCCTATGAAAGCCTCCATTGCAATCAGCTTCCCATCCGCTGTATAAGAAGCCTCGGTTGCTTTCTGCTCCCCTGCTAAAAGTTTAACTTTTAGTGGTTTAGTGGAAAACCCATTAGTTGGCAAAAAGTTAAAGTCCTAACATCCCTTGGCAAAATGCACCAAAGAAGCTATGACAGAAGAACTCGGGTGCAAAAACTAGGGACCCGTTGGGCACATTTCAATCAGGCGGAACTTTAAAGGAATCCCTGCTCGTTTGCAGGGGGCGTTGGGCATCATGGTCTTCAGGCGCCCAGCTTTGTGAGGAAAAATTATCGCATTTGCTCCTATTCAGAAATGTCCACTGGGAAAATGGAAAAAAGGGGGGAAAAAGAAGAAGAAAAAAAGGTCCTGCACTCAAAGGTACCCTCCCACCAATGAACATGTGGAAGACCAATGTTGCCGGTAAAGGGACTCCCTGGCAGGTTACACGTTAATTGGTGGAAGGGTCGCCTCAATTCCACTTCCAATAGCTCTAAGCATGTCACCCCCACAAATGCGATTGACACATCGGCAAACTTCGGCAAATTGCGCGCGATTCGCCGCTCAGGGTTGCAGGTTTGTCACTTGCGGCGCTTTGGCCTGCGAAAATGGTCGGGCAGTCGGTGTGACCCGATGCGAAAATTCCAGCCACATTTGTGAGGCCGAAGACGACGATCCATAGAAAATGAGGCAGGGGAAAGCAAGCAAGGGCAAGACTCGCTGAAAACAACCACTCAATTCTCACAAGGAGACCTCTTTGCCCATACTCGTCTGTGCAAATGCACCCCTCTCGAGCAAAACAGCAAACTTGTTGCATGTCATATCCGACTCAAATAATTCACAGCCCGAATTGCTCAATTGCATCCTTGCCAGTGTAAAGCTCTGCAGCGATGATACCCAGGGCGGCGAACATGGCAAAGCGGCCGTTGTTGAGCTCCCTCTCCTCAGCCACGCCAAACGCGCCAAGACATGTGTAAAGACAAACAAAACACGAGAATGCGAATAACCACAAGGCTGACCGCACACTAGGGAACATACGCTTGAAGGGATTGCTGGCAAAGTCATCACAGGTAGCAAAAGCCACGCACGGCAGCCGTTCACAAATCAGCCTTTTCTCCATGCAGCCCAAGGTTCCCGCATTTCCTGGTTGTACTGGTTCAGGCCCAGCGGGTCGCCGAAGTTGCCCGGCTCCTTGTCGTCGCTTTCGGTCCAAGCAGCCAACTCAAGGATGCCGCTCAGGCCGAAGAGGGCCACGAAGCCGTAGCTGCCGGGTGCAGTGATGGAAGCGGCAAGGCCAGTAGGCACGGACTCGAAGCCAGGGAACTTGATGTAGTGCTGCGCAACTGCACCCAATGCTGCCATCATGGCTACACGGCCATGCCTTAGTGGTACGTTGAACCCTCGCAACAAGTGAAACTTTTGGTGGGACGTACTAAATCCCGTCAAAAAAGGAAGGGTTGGGCTGGAAACCGCCAAGGTGCTTGATCTCAGCTGCGCGCAAGTTGCGGAAGCCGGCCTCATCGCCCTTCTTGCAGAAGCCGGCGGGGTCGAAATAGCCAAGAGGGTCCATGGCACCAATCTGGGTGGCGGGATCAAAGGCATAGCTGCCGCCGCCCTTGCCTGCAACACCTTCGCCCTTTGTAAGGGATCCGGCGCCAGCAGAGCCGGCCACGGCCGAAGTGGTTGCAGTAGCACCCTTGGCAGCGGCTGCACCCTTGGCGGCCGCAGCCGCCTTGGCAGCAACTGCCGCAGCCGCGGCCGACACGGGCTCTGCCCGTCGGGCCATGCGTCCTGCGCGCCCTGCGGCCACGGCTCCCACTCCAACGAGGCCCATCAAAGGCAGCACGCTGCCAGAGCCCTGAGCTGGGGCTGCCGTGGCTCCACGCAGGCTTGAGCGGCTTGCCCCTGCATCGTTCACGTCGCTCACCGTAGGCCCCGAGACACCAGGCACGAAGGCCTGCGCGGCCACGTAACCACCAGCCGCAACGCCAGCGGCGGCCAACATGGAGCTGCGAGGAGCCATGACGAGGGACGGCTGAGCGAGCTGTGATTCCAACCAAACTGCGGATGGGAGCGGAATCAAATTGAAAGTTTCCACCAAAACGATCGCCGCCACTTTTGGAGATTCCCAACAGGAAAAACCAAAACAGGGCAAAAATAAATCCCGGGCCGCCCTCAAGGTTTGCTCTCCTCCCATCTTGGTTGCTGTTGACCCCCTGAAAAAAGTTTTAACTCTTTGGGGGTTGAGTGGAAAACCCCAACTTGATTTCAACCAAAAAGCTAAAGTCTAAAGATCCGTTGCCGAATAGCAGTAGAGAAAACAAGCAGCATACCACCCCCCCAAACCCGCCCCCTTCCGCCCCCAAGAGCAGTCAAGCCATCTTCCTCCTGGCCTCCCCTGGTGCGAGGAACTGCAGCGCCGCAGGCCATGTCTCCATCCCGGCCATGTGTTTTCTGATCCCCCGCTAAAAGTGACTAACTTTGAGTGGGTGAAATGGAGAATGGCCCCTTCTCCGCTAGATTTTCCCGGAATGTGGGAAGGGATAAACCATGCACTCTACAGATTAACATCAAACCTCAAACTGAACCCCTCACCAAAGGGACCCTCCATCCTTGCGATGATTTGTAGGAAGCATGTCTTGGGGTCTGGCGGCTGGCTGCTTGTCGGCTGTTCGTTCTTGACCCGCGGCGCGACGCTCTTTTCAGCCCTTGAGCTCTGCTTCTGCAAAACCGGAAGGATCCGAGACGCTTCCTTTTGCACCAGACTTTCAGTCAGCTCTGCTTCAAACAGGAAGGATTGGACTGGAGATGCAAGGGGAGAAGGTTACATCCGAAACCATCAATGAGGGGTCAGATGACATCGGTTATTTGTTCATTCACAACAAGGCACCTTCATCATGCTCGTTTCATCGCTAAACCCAGTGTACTTGGCCCAGAGTCATCCCACGAATTGTCACCCCCCAGAGTCCCTCTCTTCAAGGCTTCTAAACACCTGGGGTGGCTTACTCTCTAGATAGCCAGCTTGCTGTTTTGTTCAGTCACTGTTGCTTGGTTCATGGCAAAAAGCAATCGCAACTGGCGATCCAGGTCCCTACCAATGCTACCCTCGCCCAACTGCTGACCAACTGCTCCTTCACTCCCCTCCTACCTCCGACCCCTAGCCCGGTGAGGCACAGGCTTCATTGAGTTCCGTTGAATGGGTTCCAACATATGGGATCTAGGAATTCTACAAACATGATAAGATGTTGGCGTCCTTTTGGTGTCCCTGTAAAACCAAATTGAGTGCCCTCAAAAAACTGGGCTGTCCTCAGATCTCCTGCTAAGAGTGACTTACTCTTAGCGGGTTCAACTCCAACCACTAAGGCAACCAAAAAGCCAAAAAAAAGAAGAGGTTGACCCTCCAAGTTCAAAACCACCACCTGGTCTTTTCTTTCAGGATATTTGAACATATCCGCAGAGGCCACTTGCCTTTGGAGGCGGAAAAGCTCCGGGCGCCATGGCTCTCACCTTTTTGGGAGAGACTTTGTCCGCGCGCCAGGCGTCCAGCTCAGCAGCCTCCGAGGCGAGCCTCCAGGGGGCTGGTTGGGGGGGGGGCGGAGTTGATGCTCTGGCCTCGGGTGATGCTGGAGGGGAGGGCGCCTGGATGGATCTTCCGGGGATCGGAACCCAACAAAAAGCTGCGCGAATGTGAGCGCGAAGCGGATGACCGTTTTCGTCCGTGGCAAGGAGTTGAAGGAGGTGCTCGAAAAAAAATCCTGTGGGGTAGTGGGATATCCCGCAAAGGAAAGGCACACCTCCAACTGCTAACCCTTGGGGTTTCCCCGACCTGCGGGGGGTTTCTTTGTTCAACCTGTTTGGCAAACCCCCCCGTAAACAAAATGTGTGGGAAAATTTTGAAAAGGCCACCATCGAGCGTGTTTGTTCTCCAAAAAAAACAAAAAGCATAAGGGATGTCACTTGAATGAGCCCAGAAACCTGCAGGAACAATGGCGTCGAAGTGCCCCGAAGGGCGTCCTTCTTTGGGTGAAGGCTTCCTGGGGAAATGGGTGTCTCTTCTTTTGAGCTTAATTTTGGCGGTTTGAAAGGAAAACCAAAAGGAAAACCACCCATTTGGGGCGGGGGGGGAGGGGACCCCCCTTTAAAAAAAGGCAGGCCCGAATCCAGGTTCGGGGATCGCCGATCGAACCGAATTCGGTTTGCCATAATGTGGAAGTGATGGCAAGGTCGCAACCTCAGGTAGTCGCAGTGGGGTCTTTGCAAGGCGGCCCCAGTCTTCCAGGTCAAGCGATTCGGTCAAGAAAACGAGGCTCGGCGGTGTTGATTTTGTGGGGATATGAGCAAGCCTGGTTTTTTCCCATTTCGACCCAGGATTTTGCCCATTTCGACCCATGAAAAGCTGGGTTTTTCCCATTTCGACCCATGAAAAGCTGGATTTTTCCCATTTCGACCCTTGACCATAGACGGGCGAAGTCTCAACACAGACCTGTCCGTGTCCGCCATACGGTTGAGGCCCAGCAAGTAAGGGGAAAACCCTGCGAGTGTCTGGCTTATGGAGCTCATTTGCTTGCGATGGGTATGTGAAACAAAAATAGGGGGACCGCAAAAAAAGGCTTCGGTGTCCCTCTTGGCTTCCGCTTAACTTGGTTGCTCTTGACCCCCCTCAAAAAGTTTAACTTTTTGGGGATTTAGTGGAAACACCATTATTTCCCAAAAAGTTAAAGTCTAAAGATCCAACGCAATAGCAGTCAAGTGAAAACCACACCAAAAAAGAGGGTTTGTGCTCACAAAGGCCCTTAAAAACCCTTCTTTGGCCCAGCCTGCAAGTTCCGTCGGGGCCCCTGATCTCTTTGGAGGCTAGCCCCCCTTTTTGCGGTTGCGTGAAAAAAAAAGAGAAACGAAGGAGGAAGACCGAGGCCATGTAGGGTCTCTAAAAAACATAAAAAGGCACACCCGCCCCTTTTTTTTGTTGGTCGTTGGACGGGAAACCTGGCAAAAAGCACGTCCTCCATGGATTTTAGCTCACGCGAAACGAGGGAAATCAACCCGAAGCCCTGGTCCACAATGCAAACCCAAAGTGACTAAAGCCCGAACGGAACTCAAGGAGTAAGTGCTAAGGTTCCCTTGGTGTCCTTCACTGGGTTTTTGTGTGGTTGCTTGTCAGGATTGGGATTTGTCGGGATTTTGAAAACAGGGTTGGTTGGTTCGCCTTGCTTTAACCAATCTCCCCAATTGTCCAGGGAACCAAATAGAGGTTGTTCAAATAACAGCGGTCGAAGCGTCTAGTTAAAAATGTAATTCCGAAGTGGGTTTGCCCCAAAAAATAAGCGCTTGGTTAACAAACAACTCCCAGTGTGGATTGGCCTCCAAGGAACGTGAGGCTGCAGAAGCTCGGGGGAAGAAAGGGAAAAAAACGCGAATCAATCCCACCCCACGCCGAAGAAACATCAAAACTTGCCCCATCTAACCCCAGACCTCCCCTGAGCCCTCATAACTGGGTTTAGCTTTGGCATACCTCGCATAGCTTTCGCTTAGGTGTTCTTCCGCTTCGCCTCGCAGGAGCCTTGTCCCCCCCCCCCCACCCAACCTGTCAACCTGTTGGACCAACAGGAGGGAACAGTCTCCCCCCTTTATGTTGACGTGTGGCTCAAAATTAACAGCAGGGGGTTACACTCCCTGGAATTAAACAGGAAGTCCGTGCTCTCAGAAGTCCCTCTAACATGGAAGTCCCTTCACCGTCTTTTCCTGGGGAAATGCCTGTCTCTTTTTTTTTACTGGGAAGGTACGACCATCTCCTAACATAGAATCTGTGCCAGGTGCCCCTCGCCACGGCAATCCTGGGGTTTCCCAAAACAACCCTAGATTCTTCGGGGGGCCGGTTTCGAGCCTGCACTTCCATGTAAACAAAAAAACGAGAGTGAACACACACGTTCTGACCGACGAAAGTATCCTAACATAGAACCTGAAAATGGGCCCTGCACTTCCATGTAAAGGAGAACACGTGCTTAAAATTACGGTGTGTCCGCCCGCTAATGCCAAAAAATGCTGTTTCCGAGTCAATCTCACCCCCACATGCCCAGTTGTACGGCGTACGTACGTAGGTGGGGTTCTGGGCCAGTTCTGGAAGTGTGGGGGGAGTTCGGTTTGTGTTAGGGGGGGGGGTTAGGGTTTTTGAGGGTTTGAGGGAGCCGTTGCCCAAACCATTGTCGGAAGTCAGCTGTGTGTTCTGAAATGCGGAAGCCGACCAAAAAAACCCAGGGACTTCTATGTTAGCATTTATCAAAAGCCTGGTTTTTGCGCCTAACCTGCAAAAAAATAAAAAATAAAAGCTTCGGAGCTTCCTGTTTAATTCCAGGGAGTGTACGCAGGTTTGTCCGTTTGGCTCCATTTACCGAGGTGCCATGTTTGCACATTTTTCGCGACAGCCATATTGATCAACTGCAGTTTGTTGCTAGGGGGTGGGGGTTGTTAGAATGGAGTCAACATGTCTTCTTTGGGTTTGCATGTTTGGATCCCCTCCAAACGGAGGACTTGAATCCACGACTCAAAACCTGTTTCTCAATCGGTTTACCCAAACCCTAGGGTTCCTTGGGCCCTTTAAAAGAATGGTTTTGGGACCCAATTTAGATGATGACAATCCTTTGGGCAAACAATGGGGGATATGTGAAACCCTCATTGTTTTAATGGTGGCAACTGAATCCCCAACATTGCTTCAACTACATCCACGTGTCTTCCCTTTTGTGGTGGTTGAGTCATGTCTGGTTCTTTCAGCCAACCCCCCCAGCCCACCCGAGCCTCTCGCGCTGGCAGGGCTCTCCTCCTTCTGCCTTTGCCTCCGCTCTCTGCATCTCTTGCCGCTTTTTGGTCTTGCTCTTCTCGCTGCTCATCCTCATTTTGCCTCTCCTTCTCTTTCTTCGCTTCTCCGCAGCTCACAGCGAGAGAGCTCTTCGAGTGGCACGCCTTTCGTTCCCTGCTTTGTGGTGCTCTGGTCTCCGAAACCAGGGTCTGCACGTTGTGCTTCCGCTTCCACCGGCTGCTTTCTACCACCTTGGTGATACCCATCATGCTTCCCACTGGGCTGGCGTGTCATCCCCGACAGGCGCCATGTTGTCTTGAGAGGGGGACTTTTGCTCACTGCGCCAAAGTGAAGCTCAAAACCGGTTGGCCCCAAGTTGCACCTTGCAGAGGAACCCTGCAAGATGCAAAAAGTCCCCCGAACCCCCCGCTTCTTGTGGCGCTACAAATTGGAACCTTGCCCTTTGTTTCAGCCACAGCCCTTCCGCCTCTGGTGTGCTGCAAACACATCAAGCTCACTTTGCCAACGAGAGTTCTATATCAATAAACAGACCCAGAATCAGCCCTTAAAAAAAGAAATGTTCAAAAAAAAATGAAGAAAAAACAAATCAGGTGGTATCCCCAACAGCGGAACCCTCTAAAACTCTCGGGAACCTTCCCTGAAGGCTGCCCCAAGCCACCAACAAACACTCATTGGCTTTGAACCCGATATGGGAAGACTTAAGCCCAGGGGGTCCCTTTTGGGGGCCCTGAAATCCTATTCCTGGAAAAAATGAGACCCTTTGAAACGCAGGGGAAAACCAGACAAAAAAAAATGGCCCGACCCAGAGCCGCCGGGGCTCCAAGCACCGCCCACCGCGTGCTCGTCTTCCTCGCGAGCGAAGCGTCGCGTCTGCGTCGCATTCACCGCGGCGCGCCGCAGAAGCCGCTCCAGGCGTCGTCGAAGGCGAAGCTCAAGGCGCAGCGTGGCAGCGTCTGCTGCCTCGAAAGCACGAGGAGTGGTCGCCGTGTTTCGCGTTTTTTCTTGTTTTTTGGCTTTTAAGGGGTCATGGTTGTGGTTCGTGGTGGTTTGATTGCACCATCTGCTTTTGGTGTTGGTCTTGTTTCGGTTTTTTGGGGTTGGTGTTGCTTTTGGTCTTGGTGATTCTTTGTTTTGTTGGAAACATCTTGGGGACTCTGCGGTTTTTCAAGTTTGTAGTTGTGTGTGTGTGTGTGGCTTGTTGGTTGTTTTGGTGTTACGCTTACATTGTTGTCCTTGCTTTGCTGGTTTCTTCCGGCCTCCTCTTTCGGGGGATGCCCCAAAAGGAAACAAATGGGAAACCAGCTGTTTACAGACACACAGTGCCTGTTGCATATAAGGTATGCTCTCTGAGAAAGACCCTGAACCACTAAACTTTAACCATAAAACCAGGCTGGTTTATTCCTAGGAACCATAATATTCACGTGTCTGCTACCGCAACTCTTGAGATAGCCCTTTGGCTTCCTTTATTGCCAAGCTGAGAAAGATGCCCTCAAACAGAGGGTGTTACTGATAAGGATTTGCCGCCCATGAAGATTCGGCACTTGCTGGTCCCTTACTGTCGCCTTGAGCCCGGGGGTTTCCCTTTTGAGGGCCCTGAAATCCTACCCCTGGAAAAAATGAGACCCTTTGAAACGCAGGGGAAGACCGGACAAATTCCGAAACGCATGTGGAAGGTATGAATTTGAAGTGGGACCCTTCTCACATGAAAGCTCAGTGGGGGGCCCAATTCATGTCCACCAACCACGGGTGGTGATACTGCGGATGGTTGCGAAATTCGCTTCTCGCACCACCTAAGAAAACCTGGAACGATTCGATTCCCCAACGCGAATACCCAACAAAAGCTATGGTTTCAACTTTCAATTCAACCATGGTTTCTTAGGTGGTGCGACATGGATTTCGCAACCATCCACAGTGCGGTCTTGCCTCAGGGGGTTCAAGGCGAGGTCTCATGGAAGGCGGGTTCCAAATGACATGTTCCACAACCGTGGGGAGTACATATGTTGGGGTCATACAAAGCGGGCAGTACCGAAGGGGAATACAACCGGGGTTCTCTCACTTGCTGCCACAAGTGGTCTCGTCTGCACGCCTTAGCGAAAAGTGAAAGGCAACGCACTGGCCAACCTGGTCCTCAAGATGGCCCAAAAGAAACAATTGGTGGGGAAAGAGTTATCATTATATCCGTTTAGGAAAATGGATGGCCCTGTAAGGAAAATAGATGCGATCACAGATGTTCTTTCAGGAAACAGCCAGCACCATCTACTTGTTGCCAAAACAGACACCAAAAAAAGGTTGGGTTCCTTCTGGTTTCCCTCTGGTTTCCTCTGGTTGCCAACCAAAGAGAGCTTGGTTTGACAACCAAACCAAAAGGAAGAACACTTGGAACACCCTCAAGACCCCAAGGAAACCCCCAAGGAAACCCCAAAAAAACACCGAAAACGTTCCTTCCGCTTGGGCCCCGGCAGCTCGCACAGCAGCCGCAGGCAGGCCACGGAAGGTGTGTGGCAGAGGTACAGCTTCACCTCCCCCTGCGGCTTCTCTCCAAATGGCACCCGGCCCCCGCGAAACCAACGGGAAAACCGGAGGAACCCCCTGCGGAAACCGACGAAAAACCTGCCGAAGGTCCTAACTTGAACCGGAGGATGTGCGATTCGCTGGGTTGCCCTGGTACTGTTAGCCCTGGGTTGTCTCAAAATAAAACGCTGGTCAAAGGGAGATCGAGTAACTGGGCTGCCCTCAGATCCCCTGCTAAAATACCACTAAACAAACTAAAAACTTGAAAAGCTGAAGGGGATGGCGTTGATGTTGGGAGACCAATTTAAACTGGGCTGTCCGTTTTCTAATCCCCTGCTACAAGTGGATCACTTGTGGGTTAAATGGAAACCCAACCACCAAATCAATTACAAACCACTCAAATCCTAAGTTGAACCGGACGATTCGCTGGGAAGCATCAAGAAAAGTGTGCCATGGAACCACTTTTTCGTCACAGTTTCCTCTTGGTCTCGCTGTAAAAGGCACCATCTTTTCCCTTAAAGGTTCCTTTCCTGTTGGCCCGTTTGTTTCCCCACCAAAAACGGGCTTCCCCGAAAAAGGAGACATGGACGGCGAGCCCGCCGCCCCAGCGCGAGCTGCAAGCGCTTGCGGCTCGCTTTGGGGACCCGGAAGCGGCCCTTGTTTGGGCCAACCGATCGTCTTGGGGACAAACCCAAGTTCTCGTGGCTGTGTTTGTTTTTCCTTTTTGTTGAAAACCGCTTGTCTTGTTTCTTTGAAAGCATGGTATGGAGTATGGAGTGGCGCACCCTTGCTCGCACCGAAAAAGCCGCAGCTCAGGATCAACTTCTTGGCGATGCCCAGGTGCCGGGACAAGTGAAAAAGCGTCCCGTGGGAATCGCCCAATCGTCCGGCGTCTTGGTTTCTTTGGGCCCAAGCAACCAGCTCCTTGGTCCCGGTGCAAGCCCACCAGTCCATTTGCTTTTTCGCAGTGACCGGATTCCTTTTAAAACCAACAGGGGAACAAAGTCCTGTGGATGCGAACCATGTTGCCCCCCTGGACAGCAACTCTCTGCCTCGACCTCGGCAGCTTCGCAGGCCTCCAGCTCAGCCAGCCTCGGAGGCTCGGTCTCAAAAGGTTCAGAGGGCCGTGGCTCAAAAAATGTCTAGAAGCCCAAAAAGTGACTCAAGCCCGAAACCGATTTCAGGGAGTGGGGCAAAAAGAATGGATCCTAGATCGCCAAGTTGCTTTTTCTTTTTTGCTTTTCGGTCGCTGCTGCTGGCTTTTGGGGTAAAGTAGATGGAAAAAGGCGATCGCAACTGGCGATCCAGGTGGTACCAATTGTTGGGCCCCATGGACGGAAACAAAGACCAAAACCTGCGGTTTGCCCCAGCTCTTTAATTCTGAGTCACATTCAGATTGTTGACATCTCCAAGAAAGAGCTTTAGCTTCGAAATTGTCTGCAAAGCCGTCGAATCTCATTTTTTAGGACACCAGTCGGTACTTGATTGGTTCTGTTCTGCTCCACCGTTCGCACCCCTGTTCCACACAAGTTGCCTGGTGCAGATTCGTGCACCCAAGCTCCTTCTAAATATTTTTCGGCCAGCGAAAAAGCGCTTCTCCGTCCCGCGCAACGTCTCCCCCACTCGCAGCCCCAAGAATTGGGCACGGAGCTGGCAAGGCCCGCCCATTTGGCGTGTCCGATTCTCTTCGGCGTGAGGGTCTCATGCTGTGAGTAGACGAAATCCTGGGAGTTTTGGGGGATTTTGGGGATTTTGGGGTGTTGTAAGTTGACAACACTCATTTTGGGTTGTTGTTGACAACAACCCAAATCTATGTGGATGATCTGGGGCTTTAAAACCATGGGAAACCCTGCTGGTTCGTTGGCATTTACAGGGGAATCATCATTCTTTAGCGTTTCTTTAGTGGTGCAGGATATCGTCCATCCGCAGCTCGGCAAACCTGAGGAAACACGGTGACTCACGAAGCAGAGGGTCGATCGCTGGCTTGTTGCCCCATTCAACCCCAACGTCTAAAATACCAAACCAAACTGCCAAAGGAAGACCCCAGCGTTCTACTTTTCCCTAGGGTAGATTTAAACCCAGGGGTTGGTCATTCCCCCCAAAAGGAGACCCCCTGAGTTTAAGTCTATCTTGGGGGTTGTCCGAAAGTGGAACCCTGGAAGACCCACCCAGGGCTTTCCCTTTCAACCAAAGGCACAAGCTCAGCACCGCCGCCGCCTCCGCCTGCCCTCCCCTCGCCGCCTCCGCCACCGCCGGCGGCACATCCGCCGGCCCGACACATGTGCTCGCCAGCTCGGAGGAGAACACGTGGCCCAGCCTGACCAGTCTAGGGGTTGATTCTAGGGGTTCCTCTTTTTGGGGGCCCTCTTGGAGAGGGGGGTTGGTGGAGCTTCTAAGGGCTGATTCCTTGTCCATTCTTTTCAACCATCGTTCTTTCCAAACACCGGATCCGTTTTGCCTCGGTTTCCGGAGGTCTTCTAGAAAGAAGGATCCCTGGCAAGAGTATTTTAAAGGAAACCGAAAAGGAAAAGGGTGTGGCTCAAAATTAAAGACCCAGGGCCAACCGCTGGTTTTAGTCTTTAGTTCCATTTACCATTTTTGTACATGTTTTTTGAGCCAGTGCCAAAACTGATGCCATTTTTGTTTGTGTGCTTGTGGTCCCCTAGAAGAGACACGCCCACCAAGGAGCCAGGCATTTGACATCTGGGCGCTTGAGCGCGGTGGGAACGAAGGCAAGCAGGCACAGATTGTGGTTTGGTGACATGCAGGAATCGGGCTCACAAGCTGGTCTGTGCGAAAAAATGTATTGCCCAAACATTGGTGTCCTTTTAGGGGAAAACATATTGCCCTGGTAGATGATTAAACCACCAGGTAAACCAGGGCCACCTATTTTTCTACCAAAACCACAATTCTTTGTTGGCATTTACATGGGAATCACCATTGCAGGGTTTCGTGGGTAGTGCAGGATTTCGTCCCTCCCCAGTACGGTGATTGAGCAAAAAGCACACAGAACTGTTGGCCCACGCGCACACCCCAGGATGGCGAAGCATAGCTTAGGTAGGACACTCCAGTGCTTGCGCTATAATTCCATCAACCTTGAGCCAGCCATTGCTTCAATCCTCTTCGGTCCACTTCGATCCACTTCAATCCTCTTCAGTCCTCTCCGGTCCACTTCAGTCCTCTTCGGTCCACTTCGGTCCACTTCAGTCCTCTTCGGTCAACTTCAATCCCTCTCCGGGTCCACTTCGGTCCACTTCAGTCCTCTTCGGTCCACTTCAATCCTCTTCGGTCCTCTCCGGTCCACTTCGGTCCACTTCGGTCCACTTCGGTCCACTTCGGTCCTCTTCAATCCTCTTCGGTCCACTTCGGTCCACTTCGGTCCTCTTCGGTCCACTTCAATCCTCTTCGGTGCTCTCCGGTCCACTTCAATCCTCTTTGGTCCTCTCCGGTCCACTTCGGTCCACTTCGGTCCACTTCGGTCCACTTCAGTCCTCTTCGGTCCACTTCAATCCACTTCGGTCCACTTCGGTCCACTTCAGTCCTCTTCGGTCCACTTCAATCCCTCTCCGGGTCCACTTCGGTCCACTTCAGTCCTCTTCGGTCCACTTCAATCCTCTTCGGTCCTCTCCGGTCCACTTCGGTCCACTTCGGTCCACTTCGGTCCACTTCGGTCCTCTTCGGTCCACTTCGGTCCACTTCGGTCCACTTCAGTCCACTTCAATCCTCTTCGGTCCTCTCCGGTCCACTTCAATCCTCTTCGGTCCTCTCCGGTCCACTTCGGTCCGCTTCGGTCCACTTCGGTCCACTTCGGTCCACTTCAGTCCACTTCAGTCCTCTTCGGTCCACTTCAATCCCTCTCCGGGTCCACTTCGGTCCACTTCAGTCCTCTTCGGTCCACTTCAATCCTCTTCGGTCCTCTCCGGTCCACTTCGGTCCACTTCGGTCCACTTCGGTCCACTTCGGTCCTCTTCGGTCCACTTCAATCCTCTTCGGTCCACTTCGGTCCTCTTCGGTCCACTTCGGTCCTCTTCGGACCTCTTCGGTGTTGTCTGTCCAGTGCTGTTTTTTGATTTGTTTGAGTAACTGTTTAAAAATTGAAGTAGTATTGTTTAGTATTTGTTTGGTATTCCTCGGCAGTACTGGCCCAGAGATGTTTGGGGCCTCAGCTGATTTTGGTGGTTTGGAACAGCGTGCTTGACTACCATGCTATGATTGGCAGACTTGCGAGCATTCCTTTCTCATTCTGCGCATCCTGCCCTGTCCTTAGTGGCTTGGGATTGGCTTAGCATTGGGTTTGTATGGTTTAGTACCGAGTAGCACTAGCTTTGCATTAGTTCAGTATTGCCAGGGCTTGGGATCCTGGTTGGTTTTCTCCGCCCCGACCGGGCAGCCATGTGCTTCCCGCCGAAAAAAAGATACATTTCTGAATGTCCTCCCCCATTTCCTTTTCAGGGTGGGAAATATATATATATATATATATTGTTTAAAGCATATATATATATATATGTATTTGTTTTCCCCTTGATTCTTCGCTATCCGACATTTATCCCCTCTTGTGGCTGAAACCAAGTTTCTCTTTGGTTTCCCTTGCAAGCCATTCCGTGTGAAACCTCCTTCAAATCCGGGGAACTCATCGCCAAATCGGTCAACACTTGGGTGGTCGAAATCAACAACAGTCTGCGAGTTGGCTACGGAACCTTCGTCAATGTCCAAAAGGTCACGAGGGGTTGACGGCCGGAAAAAAAAGAAAAGAAAAAAGAAGTCCATTGTACAAAAGAAGAAACGTGGCTGCCATCTAGCCAAGCCAAACAAAAACTGTCCAAAAGCTTAGAAGGTACTGTGGACGGTCGCGAAATTCATTTTGCACCTAAGAAACCGTGGAGTTGAAACCCTACGTTGGTATTTATTGTTGGGGGATCGAAACATAAACCAGGACTTCTGAACGGTGGTGCTTTGGGTGAAATTCGCAACCATCCACAGAACTGGGCTGCCCTCAGATCCCCCGCTAAAAGTTTAACTCTTAGCGGGTTAAATGGAAACCACCAGTAAACACTTACAAAACAAAAATCGGCTAAGGAACTGGATGGCTGGGAGCCACCAAGAGAATGCCACCAGGGGACCGCATGTTTTAGTCTTTGGCTCCATTTACCAGGGCAACCCATTTTGGGTACGCATGTTTGACCCACAGCCATGTGTGTGTGTGTGTGGCCAAAGTAAAGATCTGGCCATGGGTCAAAACCCAAATCGTACCCCCAGTGAACATCCCAATCCCAACTAAAATAAACTAAAATGGGTGGTGCACCTATCCCAAAATGGTACCATTGGTTTTGACAACCACAGCCATCTGCCAAGCAACTGCTGGCAGCACCGCTCCGAAGTTCTTCCGCACGGAAAAAGGCGCCACTTGCCATAGGCGAGCACGCCTCGGATCGATCGGACGATCGGACGATCGCCCCGCGGCAGCAACGCAGCTGCTTAAACCCACACGTTCCCTGGCTTGTGCGATGCAACCGCATTTGATGACCCCATGATTCTTGGCAATCATTTTTGAAGGGTCCTTAAGGAGACTCCAGGAACTCTTTTTTTTCAGTCGGTATCTTGTTGAAACGTGGTCGTGTCATTTTTGAGTGTGAAACTTGTCTTTTCGTTGTTGAGAAACCAACCATTTTGAAAGGCTCCTCATCTTCAAATACATCCACGTGGCAGTTCCCAAAAGGAGGTTGTTCCAGCCTGCTAGACGGTTGTCAAATGCAATTTCTGTCAGGGGAGTCCCTTCTTGTGGCTGGAATCAAGGGGAACTCTCCATGTCGCGGGCCGGTCAAGTCCGTTCTCAGGGCAAACTTGTAGAGGTTAAAACAGGGTTGTGGGATCAAGGGGTTCATTCCCACTTCTGTGATACAAGTTGGAATCTCCCCCTTGATATGGAGGGGTTGGGAAGCCCTTTCTGTTGTATCACAGAAGTGGATTCCATTTCCCGCAGCCCTGGGTCAAACCGTTGCTCCAAACTTGAGGGTCTGTCAACTGGCCACCCGCAACAACATCCGCACCACCAAGGGGAAGCTCAGTTCCAATTGGCCAAAGGGGCGACGTCAAGATCCCAGCCAGCAAGGCGGGAACTAAAGGGACTCCTGAAACTTTCCCCAAAAACAAACAAACAAGCAAGCAAACAAGCAAACAAGCAAACAAACAAACAAACAAACAAACAAACAAACAAACAAACAAACCAACAAACAAACAAACAAACAAGCGAGAAACACCGGCTCCGCCAAAACTTGGTTTCATGGCGTAGCCCAAAAAATAGGAAGAAAAAAAACAACTATCTTTGGAGGAGACACCAGAAACTCCCCGATCGAGTGGACACCGGCAACTTTTGGTCCAGTCAAGTGGTCCACTCAAGTCCGAAACGGGCTTCAGGAAGTGGGGAAAGACATGGATGTGTCTTTAGGCGACCCCAATTGGGTGTCTTTGGTCAAAATCCAAATCGTACAGTGAACATCCCAATCCAACCACTAAAATAGGTTCTAAAATGGGCGGTGCACCCAATGTTCACCCCGGATTTTTTTAAACCCGTGTTTACTAATCTGGGGGTCAACATGACCCCAAAATGGGATCCCAAAAACGGGTCTTGACCCACAGCCAATTCAGGCCCAGCCGCTCGCGCGGGTGGGCACCTGCCATTGACTTTGCGCCAGACGGCACGCCAGCCGCGCCTCCCGGCGCCACTCCTAGCGAATCGAAGCTTTGTGCGCGAGGCCGCGAGGCTTCGTTCGGTTCGGGCGAGATGCGTGGCTCGGCTGGTTGTTTTTGTGCTCTTTTTCTGGTTTTTCCTTTTTTTTGGAGGGGGCACCTCTTGTTGGTTTTGCCACCTGGAACCGAAGGCAATGCTCTTGCCCCAACAGTTGCGCTTCTTGATAGGCACAACTGTGCACTGCAAAACATCTGCTGCTCAAAAATTGGGAATTTTCGGATCCCCTTTTGGTTGGCATGTCAACGGAAGCCTACAGGAAACCAATACTGTGGATAGACACAATCCTGCCATGGGAAACCATTGTTTGTTGGTATTTAAAAGGGATTCATCATTCCAGGCTGTCTTAGGTGGTGCGAGAAGCGGATTTCGTCCATCCACAGTAGGGGACATGTCCAGGTCGGACCTCGGACGGATTTCTGGACCAACTGCCATGTCCCTAACCAGACCTTTCGGGAGCTCGGGACTCGTCCGGCTCCCTAGTGGCCGCTCAGCAAACCGAGCCACGTGGCCGATGTCGGTTTTCACCGCTCGCCCAACTGATCAAAGCCGCCGCCTTTCTCCAACTACACGAATATATCCCCTTTTTGAGAAAGGAACGGCCGCCCATTTTTGTCGCATCCCTTCGGCGACATCCGGACCAAACCTCCAAACACCGCCCCCCAAGCGCGCGTCGCGTTTTCGGCCGCGTCTTCGTTCGCCGCGCCTACGACCGGCGACGTCCTCTCTCCTCCTCGGCGCCGATGCCCAGCGATGCCAAGGCCTCCAGGGAGTAGCGCCATCCCAGGCGCGAGACCTGGCTGTGATTTTTTTCATACGGGGCCCTTTGGTGGACATCAAAATTCGGTGGGGAGTCATGTCCACCCAGCACTTTTGAGGTGGTTCCCAATTGAAATTCATGGCCACCTGGGAAAAAACAAAACAAAAAAACAGAGGCCCTGGAGACAAAGACCTGAGGCCGGCCTTTGTCCTTGTTTTGGAGGCGAGTTTTCTTTTGTTCGCGGGGGGGTTTTGAAGGGGAAGCCAAGAGGAACAACCTGAAGCCATGCCGGGGGGATGCGTAAAAGAAAGTCGCACCCGCCTTTTCTTTTGGGTTGGCGGCGGAAAACCTGCCAAAGCAAGCTGGAACAAAAGCACGGCATGTGCTTGGTCGGTTCCGCTTGAGTTTTGCCCGTCTTGGACAAAATAATAGCTTTCAGGGAAGAATCGGGGTTTCTCGACGCGGAGATTGGTCAACAAATGGGAAGCCAAAAGGAAGCATGCCAGCATTCATTTGTTGCTTGCTTGATTTGATTTGTTTTGGGGGGCAATCCGACACGTTGGTAGTTGGAACACCAAACGGAACCCGCTGACTCTCCGAAAATTAAATCTGGCATTGCCGTTCAGGGTGTCTTATACCACAACCCGTTAGGGATGGGTTGAATATCAGTGTTTGGGCGGGGGCATGTAAAGCGAGCTTCCTTTTTTTGGTGGGGTGATGTCTAAAGGGGAATATGGGGAACCGAAATTTCTGTGTTGCTTTGGGGAAATATCCTTCGGGAAACCCCTCAAAATATACTCACTGAAATTGGCCCAAAAAGGTCCCACCTTTCCAGCCAGTTCCCGAGGGTTTTTTGGTGGTTTTCTAGAAAGAAGGATCGAGGGAAAAAATGGAGAAGCTACCCCTACAAAAACCTGAAAGCAGTGGAGCCGAAGTAAATGACCAAAGAGGACATAGCGCGTTTTCTCGTTTTCTCGTTTCTCGGATCGGTGCCGCTCGAAATAAACATAGAACAATAACGCAACTACTTGACAACCACTAGGGCCCGGTTCATGACTAGGATGCTAACGATGGTCAACAGGGTGTAGCTCAAAATTAAAGAGCCATGGAAAACTTGCGTAGGCCTTGGTTCCATCTAACAAGGTACATATTTTGAGCCACAGCCAACACGCTACCTGTGCAACCCTTGGTATGGTAGCAAAACACGCATTGCCTTTTGCAGCCTACTAAAGATGAACAGAACCAAAACAACCTAAAAACTTCTGGGCTGCCCTCAGATCCCCGGTCCCCCGCTAAAAGTTTAACTTTCAGTGGGTTACATGGAAACTACCACCAAACACTAAAACGAAAACAAAAAACACAAAGGCTAAGGCACTGGATGGCGGAAAGCCACCAAAACAACCCAAACACTTTAAGCCAATCACCGTGATGCGCTGCTTTAAAGGGACCAAAACATAGGTGTCCTTTTACGGCAAATAGATGGCCCTGGCAAATGATTAAACCACCAGGCAAACCAGCGCCATCTCTTTTTTTCTAGCAAAACAACCAAAAAGGACACCTATGGGCTAAAACCCTCGCGCTTCCCTTGGCTCCGCGGCGCTCCGCCTGGGTCTCCTCGGTATCGTCTCGGCCGTCCGCGAGGCGCCGCAGGCGCCGCAGCACGGGCTCGAAGAAGTCCTGGCGGAACCTCGTTGGAGGCCCACGGCGAGCGCCCTTGGGCTCCCTGCCTGACCCCGGAGTCATACACCAACCTGTTTATGGGGCTCAAAAAGATGTACCCAAAATGGCCCCTAGGCAAATGGAAACAAAGACCAAACCCTGCGTAACCCTAGCTCTTAAATTTTGAGCCACACCCACCTGTTTATTATGGGGCGCAAATGCTGGGTATGTGGGGCTTGAAATCTGATTGCAGGTTCCAGGTGGGATGGAACCTCGTTGGGTGACCGGCGACCGGGCTTCCTCGTTGTATTTACTATACCTTGTAGAGATGGTAGCTGTTTTGAATTACCTTCTTGTTCGAGGGTTTTGGCCGCAAACACACGTTTAGATGTCAGGTGTTCGGTGGAAGCGATTCACCCCCAGCATTGCTCCCCAACTAGGGGATGTGGGGGTTGATCAACATTCCTGGCCCGGGTAACGTTTCCCAGTTCATGGGAAATGTCTCATTTGTATTTTCCAAATGAAGGTCTATTCATAGGAATTGGTTGTCTGGGAAACCACCATTTGTAAACTGGTTGTTGCAGGTTCCGGGTTTGTATAGAATATAGCCTCAAAACAAGCCACACCCCGGAGAAAGAAAAACAAGTTCCAAGCACACACCAAGTTTTTGCTCGTCCCACTGCCCTGCTGCTTCCTGGTGGAGTGTTGCCCGGGTCCTGCCCCCTACGGTTGCTCGATTGCTATCTGCTCCCCTGCTAAACGTTTGTTTAACTTTCAGTGGTTTGATATGGAAAATCCACTGGCGGGCAAAAAGTTGCTCAGTCCTAACATCCCTTGGCAAAATGCAACAAAGTGGAGCTTCTCTCAAAATGGCCACCGGGCCCCGCGAAACCAACGGGAAACCACGAAAAACCAACGGAAAACCACAAAAACAACTGAGGAAACCCCTGTCTTCCCCCTACGGTTGGGCTACATGAGTTGCCTTCGGAGGGATTTGTTCGCTTCGACCATGTGGGCGCGGCTGTTGCACGCCAAGGCTCGCAGGCTCAGAAGTCCAGAAGTCTAGGAATGTGGCGAATTGGCCATGGGTCACAAGCCAAATCGTACCCTCAGTGAACGGGACCCAATCCAACCACTAAAATGGGCTCTAAAATGGGGGGGTGAATTCACCGGGACCCCCAAAATGGGATCCCATTCATCTTGACCCACAGCCAATTGGCTTTGGCTTTGGGCAAAGGGTGCAAAAGGTGTAGGACCAGGAGGTCTCCTGGTCTAGAAAGCTAAAAAAAGGATAGAACCATAGGTGTCCTTTTGGAAAAAAGGACGGCCCCGGCAAATGGAATAAAACCCACCTAAACCAGTGCCTTCTATGTTTAACCACACTAACCTAAAGAGGATTCCTATGGATACGTGTTGGGCTACAGGCGCGCGAGTTGTTCAGTTTTGGGTTTGATGGGGCGTGGTCCCCCTGTCAAGCTTGCTGGAAGGTGACCCCCGAGATCTAGGGACCTGGTGGACGAAATCCGCCTCTTAGGCACCACCCGTTCGGAAGCCCTGGAAGGATTCGAGTCCCCAACGTAAATACCAGCAAACGAGATGGTTTCGACCATGGCTTCAAAGTGGTGCGAACGGATTTCGGCCATCCACCGAAGGAATTGGTGTTTGGTCCGCAGGCTTGGGTGCGTTGAAATTCTAGAGCTGCCCCAAACCCACAAAACTGTGCCCATAGCCTCGCAGAAATAGTGTTTTCTGGGAAATCCAAAAGGTACGTTGAAAAGGAGTGGGTTCAACAAAATGACACAACCTGGAACCTGCAACGTTGCCAATTGCAAATGGTGGTTTCCCAAACAAAAAAACATTGAATAGAATTCGATGGACAATTGCAATTTGAGAAACCACAATGCGCAAATGGCAACGTTTTTCAGGTTCAGGGTCCGCATGAGGAATGTTTGCTTTTGGCAACCAAAAAGTGCGTTGAAAATGGAGTTTCAACGTGACACCACGAAATTGACCTGTCGCTTTTTATTTGGCCATAAATATATATATAGAGAGAGAGAGAGAGAGCTATACATATAATATATGTACAACAATACGTATATTATATCAAGCTAACAAGTATTCACAAAATTTGGGGGATGGGGTTTGGCCTCGACTCTCCCCACTTCGCCCTGCCAGGCCACGCCCGGTCCACGGCCTTCAGCTCCTCCGCCTCGTCGGCCACGGCCGCGGCGGCGTTGGCGAACTTCGCCCAGGCCGCGCCGTCGGAGCGGTCGAGGCGAAGGAAGGGGCCTCGAAGAGGAAAGGGAAGGGTTTTTTGACCCACCGACATTGGTTTTGCCCCACAGCCACACGAGTTTCCCTTTAATACCAAAAAGGAACCGGACGATTCGCTGGTTGAAGCACCAACTTGAGGGAAGGAAGATGACAGCCATGGTGAAAACTCCTTTTTTGCTTGGCGTTACAATGATTGAGGATCCTTATCAAGTGGATGACCATCCCTATCCTGCGGGGAAGGGGGAAAGCTGGGAGGGAAAGGAAGGAGATCACCTGAGTGTCCCTTTAATACCAAAAAGGAACCCAAAAAAGGATTGGTCAAAGTGTTTCATTTGCTGAAATGGTTCAACCCCAAAAGTGTCTAGAGTCCAGAACTCGGGAAGTGAGATTTTGAGACACGCCCATATGGGCCTCATCCCAATTAAACCAGGTACTTTAATCATATGAACTAGGCTGTCCGTTTTCAGATCCCCGGCTTGACAGTGACTAAGTCGTGGGCGAAACTCGGAAACCGGGCCCCACGAAACCAACTAAAAACCTCCAAAAACCTAAGCTGAACTGGAGGATTCGCTGGTTGAACCACCAAGTTGAGGGAAGGAAGCAGATCACAGCCATGGCCCAAACTCCGGTGAGTCACAATCAAAACCCGGTAGTAAAATGGTCGTAACCCCAGAACCATGGGAAGAATTAGGCTATTTATGGTTGGGATCGTCCCTGACTAACCTTCATCTACCCGGGTTTTGAGTCTGGCTCCGGTTGCTCTGGCGAATGCGAATTCGGGTTTCCGCCTGCCGCTTGGCGCAGGAAGCACTGCAGAAGCTCCGCTTGCTGCAAGATCTGCAAGCCCCAGGCCACGTTGGACATCTCCTGGTGGGTTTATCTCCAAGTAGGTGCCTCACCCCTCCAACCCGCGAGGTGCAACTACCTGAAAGAAAACCGGTGCCCTTGTCCTGGTTTCACCTCTTTCTCCGTTTTTGGGAGGGGAAAACTCCTTCAAGTTACCGTATGTCGACCGCCAACCACCTTTTTCCCCATAGCCGCTGGGGGTTGGTTTCGTGGATGTCTGCGACCCCCGAAAAAGCAGGGACCGAACTGGCGGTTAGCCAACTTCTATGTTGGCACCCAGCAACCCTGAACCTGGTGGTGTCCCTGTTGTTCTCCCCACCCCCAATCTCCCATTTGGTCTCCATTTCATCTCCTGGGCCCCCATCTCCGGCACCAGCTCCCCCGCGCGCCGCGCCAAGCCAACGCACCCCTCGCCGCTCGCCGGCCGGAGCGCGAGCACGGCCCAGGACCAGAGGAGGTTGGCCACCCCCTGCCCGTCGAGGCCTCCGAGCATTCGCCTGAGACGCGTGAAAGGAAACCTACTGGGCGCTTTGGGAAACCCGTTATACTCGGTCTCTCTCTCTCTCTCTCTCTTTCTTTGAGGGTATCCCTAGAAGTGGTGCTCATATCAAGACCAAAAGGAAAACCACCCATCAGGGTATGATTTTTCTTTGAGGGGAAAGCCTAAAAAAGGATGCCCCCATTTAGGGCGGCATCCTTTTGATTTCCGTTTCAACCAACCCACAAAGGGTGCCCTTTGCCTAAGCCCTCCCCACCGAGATCCATGCTTGAGAAGGAGCAGGGTACACAGACAGTAGACAATAACCATATTCCAAATGTGCCTTTAAAAAGACCGCCACCAGTCCTGTAAGGACATGGTAGCTGACAACCGGACCATAGTTTTTTAAAAAAAAAAAAAATGAAAAAAAAAAAGAGAAAAAAACGATACCAACCACCCAAATTTGCCTCTCAGAGGAGGGCTTGGTCTTTGCCTTTGGGCCTGAGAAGCTCCCTATTCTACACACAGGGGAATCAGGGTTCTCTAAGCGTGAATCAGGGGAATCAGGAGCTGGCTTCCCCTTTTCAATTCCCCCCATTTGACAGGCCAGGGTTCTCTAAGTAAGGGCTAACAGGGGATTAATCAGGGGAATCAGGGTGATTTGCTGCTAACAGAGCTGTTTCTACAAGCTCCGTTTTACTATTTGCCCCGGTTCAACACAAGCCCCCCATGTGCATCCAGACTAAACTGGTTTTGCTTTTCGGGTGGGGGGGCAAGAAGTGGTATTCAGGGGCGTACCTTCTGCGACAAAAAAGACACACCCAACTCCCCAAACGGGGAGAGGCTGTGCCACGGGGATTCACCTCCGCTTGAGGCCAAACTTTCAACCCCCGACCAACACCGGCCACACAATGAATCGTCGCCGCCAAGGGGCCATGGGTCAAAATCCCCCACCCCCAGTGAACATCCGATTCAATCCCCACGAAAATAGGTTCCAAAATGGGCGGTGAATTCACCGGGACCCCCAAAATGGGATCCCGAAACGGTTTGGACAACCACAGCCAAGACCCTGGTAAATAGAAACATGGACTAAAACCTGCGGTCAACAATTCCTGGTGGGTTCATTGTGACCCACACCCAAATGACTTCCCTTACTAGCCTTACTAACCTTATGGCTGGGATTTTCCCTTACTAACCTTCATCTACCCAGGTTTTGAATTGTGACTCAGTGGTTTTGACAACCACAGCCAAGGAACTGAATGGGTACCCAAAATGGCTTGCCCTGGCAAATGGCAGCAAAGACTAAAACCACGCAACCGCAGCTCTTTGATTTGAGCCACACCCAAATGCACCCAGAACCAGGTGAAGAGCTAAGAAGGCGGATCTCCGCAGCCATGTATGGCCGGGATGTTCCCTTCCTAACCTTCATCTACCCGGGGTTTTGCCTATGACTTCCAGCTGAGCAAGGGACTGGGACCTCTCCGCCAGCAGCTCCATCATCTTCTGGTTCAGCAGCGCCAGCCTGGCAAAGGACCAGGAGATGATCGACACGTTCTGCGGCAGCAGGTCTGCCGCCTCAAAGCACAGCGAGAACTCCGGACATCCTCTGAGTCATAGTCAAAACCGGCTTTGGGTTCAGAGGGTGCAAAAGGCGTAGGACCAAGAAGTCTGAGCCACAATCAAAAGCCCGGTTTTAGAATGGTCTACCCAGAACCATGCGGCTGTGGGTCATAAATAGGGTAACGGTGATTTAATTTTGACCCATACCCATCTGAGTCATAGTGAAGACCCGGTAGTAAAATAGTCGTAATCCCAGAACCATGTGAAGAATTAGGAAGGCGGCCGCAGCTATTTATGGTTGGAATTGTCCCGGACTAACCTTCGTCTACCCGAATCGGTTTTGATTCCGACATCCTCTGTGGGAGGCTGGGATGGCGGACTCCACAACGCCAGACCACAGTGTATCCCACTTTGTGTCCGCGCCCAGGGAAGCAACTCACGTGGCCTGGGGGTGTAAGCCTCCGGACCTCTGGCATAAAGCTTCAGCAAACAGGACCTAATGATCATGGAGCTAAGTGGAACCCCGATTTTCATAGGGGGTGTCCCTCCAAAAGTGGTCATCCCCACTAGGAATTGGACACCGGGACACCTGACCCATCTCTCAACATCGACCAGGGGGTTCTACTTACATCCACATTTCCCATTCAGCAACAAGGAGAAGCAGCGGGTGTTCGCAAAGATCGATGGTTGCTAGCCCCCTATCCCCACTGCCCTCTTTCTTCCCAAACCCGAAGCCAAGAGCAACAAAAACAACCAATTTCTAGGTCCTCCAGAGGTTAGAATTGGGTACCCATTTTTCTGTAGTCTATTTTAGTAGGGGAACCCTCCCCCAAAAAGGGTTCAAGGGCACTACTGGGGGACCTAGATGGTGTCCTTTCTGAAACCACTTTCCAGGCGGCACTAAATCTGTTTCCAAAGTTCCCAGAAGGTCTGCTTTTGGGGCGCGCGTATTTCCGAGCCCATTTCACTGACACCTTCCACAATTTTGCCAGTTGAATGACATGCCTTCTAAAAGTGTGCTTCCCCGTCAAAGATTCCCCGGCCGTTTGAAACCGGGTGGCCTGTGACTCGCAGACGTCACACACATGGCGTGCCAGGAAGTCGAAGAGGTCCTGGCTGATGTTCCCTCCAATGGGAACTCCGGACTGATGAAGCCCTTGATTTTGATCAGTAAGCTAGGTCCTCCAGTAGAGAGGTTAGAATAGGGGTACCAACTTTTTTCTGTAGTCAATTTTAGTAGTGCAACCCTCCCAAAAAATGGTAAAAGGGCACTACTGGGGGACCTAGTAGGTGTGCCCCCCCTTGTGGGAATCGCGCAAATAGGACGGGTGGTCTATTTAGATCCGGGGTTCCCATTCAGGAGAGCTGGGATATGAGCTGTTCGCAGAATAGTGGCTGCGAAAAGCGACCAACTTGTGGGTTAAATGGAAACCCAACCACCTTTCACCGACTAAAAACCACTAAACACCTAAGTTGAACCGGACAATCCGCTACTACCCTCGAACTTTCAAAGCGGAAATGGTCCACACCAGGACCATCTCCCCGAAGGTCAGGTTATATGGGAAGAAATGGTGGGAGTGCAACCCAAAATCTAAGTCTCCACGGATCCACCACTATCCTCCCACCAATTACATGCGCCCGGCCCCCTTAAAAGGAGAATGGTCCCACCTAGATAGCCCAGTTGCTGATTTGTTCAGTCACTGTTGCTGGTTTTGGGGGTAAAGTACAAGGAGAAAAAGCGATCGCAACTGGATCGATCCAGGTGGTACCAATTGTTGGGCTCCTTGGATGGAAAAAAG
>CAUJNA010003310.1:609376-703599 GCA_963377175.1 Effrenium voratum
CTCCCTCCATCCTTGTTTCGGCATGCCTTCGTCGGTGCCCCCAAAGCACACCCAGTGACTCAAGCAGAGAAAAGAAAGATATTTGCGGGGTTCCTTGCCCCTATTAAAAGAATGGTTGCCCCAATTCGGATGATGAAATTCCTTACGTAAACCATGAAATTCGGGGATACTTTATCCACCAACAGCCGTAACCTCACAAAAAGGCCCAAGACCATTTCTTATCGAGACTGAGCCTCTGGCAGAGAGTTCCGTGGCAGCGAGGACAGGAGGGTATCAAAACGTCAAGGAGAATCCGACAAACCTGGAACCTGAACCACGCACAAATGATGGTTTCCCAAACTGCCGTATTTTCCATCCAGAAGGTCTTCTCATAGGAAATGGGTGTTTCGGAAACCACCATTTGTCAATCGCTGTTGGAGGTTCCAGAAATCAAAAAGCTAGATCTTGCTTCTCACCGAAATTCACCCCTTCTGTGTCCCCGAATCGTGGGCTTGCCTCCACCTTTTACGAAAGTTCAGGAACAAATCCCCAGTCTGTGGGTCGAACTCATCCATCACGAATCGAACTCATTTTGCTTGGAAACAACTTGGAAACAATGATCTTTTTTTTATGGGGTACTTTTTGGTGGACACCATTTAGGTCGGAATTCATGTCCACCAATGACTTTGGAGGTTCCCGATCAAAATGTACAGGTCGTCCAAAGCATGCCTGTCCACTTTGCCAAGAAAAAAGCAGTTGCGAGCCGAATTCTGATTTCAAACGAACCGCGCCTCGAACCACCACCCTTCTCCAACTCCCCCCCCATTTTCTTCCGCCTTTCCGTTGAACTGGGAAAAGTGCCCATAGCTGTCCTTTTAGGGGACATAGATGGGTTTCCCTGGTAGATGGGAAAAAACCACCAGGTACACCAGGAATCGCCCTCTATTGTTCCACCTATGGAACTGCCCCTCCCCCTCCGAGGGAGCGATCCGAGTCGGTTCGCCTGCCAGGACAAGGCGTCCAGCACCGGAGAGCCCTCCGCGAAGTGGGCGAAGCACCAGCAAAGCACCGCCAGGTCCTCCGAGACTCCGAGCGGGAGTCAAATGGGTGGCGCGCGTTTTTTTGGAAGACCCAAATGCGACTTAATCAATTAGGTTTAGATGTGTGCTGTTGTTGTTAATTAAAAAAAAAAAAAAAGAGAAAAAAGAGAAAAAGAAGAGAAAGTTGCTTTATGCTTCAGATGCGGAGGGGGTCTGCAATGCGCTCCTGCGAACTAACGTGGAACCCAAAAAGCCATGGTTCGTAGAGGACACTCCTTTTTGGTTTGGATTCCATTTCATTTGCGGCGGAGTAGCCTTATGTACTCCTCACAAAACGGGGTATACGGGCTTGTTTTTGTGGCTACCCTTGTTGGGCTGGGTTTCAAACAAAAGCAAAAGGAACCTCCACAGTTTTTTGGCTGGGAGGTCTCTGACTGTGTCTTCCCTCAAAGACATCCGCAAAATGCTCCCAATTCATGCGCTCGGCGCTTTGCGGGCGAAGGCCACAATGGACAGCTCCGTCCGAAAACATGGAGATGTAACGAAACCCCACGTCCATGTTTGTACATTCTAAACGAGATAAATCCACACATGAAATCGTTTCTTACGAATATGTATAGAGTTGAAGCCCTCAAGAAAAACAAACACACGGGATTTGAAGCGGTTTTCTTTCCCTCAAAATCGAGTCAGTCTTTGTGCTGACTCAGAATGCAAGAACAGAATTCTGTGAGTACTCGTTTTTTCGGTCTGGCGTCCAACACGGAGAATCAGGCAATGCGTGAGGCGACATCTGCAGCCCCATGAGTCAGGACTTGCTGCCCTTTGTGGGTCACGTGTTTGTCTTTTTTTCTAGTGGTTTAGATCCGGCCACCGGTCACGGTCAATATAAAACTCCCATGTCATCCCCAGGGAGTACATTTATTTTTTTGGGGGGAGGCAGGGGCTCCTTATTTGGGCACATACCCCCCCCCCCCATACTATCATACTCTGGATGGACGAAATCGAAGCACTTTGAAACCATGATTGCTTGTTGGTATGCGCAGGGGCAATCGTGGTCGTCCATCCGCAGTATGTCTATGCTTTTCAAGATCCTTTTATTTGTGGCTTTCAAACGGAAAAAGGACAACTACGAATTGGTCGCAATTTTGGGGCTCTCCAAAAAGACCTAAGCCATGAAGCAGCGCCTGTCTCACCCGAGCTTACTGACTTGGAGTCTACCAACTAAGGACACAAGCCTTTCCATAACCATGAAACCGGTTGGTTTTGGAGGCGAAGGCTACCCTTTTTTCACCATGGACAATAGGGAAACAAACAGGACCACCAAATTGTCTCAAAAGAAGACCCCAAAATGGTTCATTTTTCGACTTCCCTGAAAAACCAGCTAACAGAGGATTCTCCAAAAAAGCCAACATCCACACTGTCAAGAACCTCTAGATTGTTTGAAGGCCCCTACTCTGGATGGACAAAATCCTGCGCCGAACAAGAAAACCTGGAATGACTTGATTCCCTTATAAATACCAACAAACAATGGTTTCAACCATGGTTTCAAAAAGGGGTGCGAACTGAATTTGGTCCATCCACAATATTAGGACGTTGATGCCCAGTGCCCTTTTTGGCCGAGGGCAGCCAAACGGAAGCCGCGATCTCTGAGACTCGTCCCCTTTGACATACCACATCTCAAGGCGCGTGGCTTCCTTTCTGAAACCCATCCTCAAAGGTGTCTTCTTCTGCGGATGGTTGCGAAACCCACCCACCACCACACCTTTCAGCAACCCTGGCGCGTGAGCCGGTTCCTACCAACCGACGCCATGATTGCAATGGTTTCATGTCGTGGCGCGGGTGGCATCTTAACGGGAAACCAGAAGGCAACGCTTCCTTTTTCCTATTTGGGCTGTGGGTTTTCTGATCCGACGCTAAAAGTGAATAATTTTAGTCGGCTAAATGGAAACCCAACCAACAAACCAACAAACCAACTGAAACCGAAAACCTAAGCATCCAGACGGCTGGGAACCACCAAGCTCTGAGACGCCCAAGTTGAAGGCAACCCCCTGTGAGTGGTGAAGCTAAAGAATGTTTCGCCAGGAAGCTCCATGCCCCCCCCCGCAAGGACGACAAACAACTCCGGTACTCAGGGAAGGAGGGAACCCATACAAGCCACCCCTGGTCATGTCCTTTCAGGGGACCCCTAAGTTAATTCCTCACTGGCTGAGTGGATGGCCCAAAAAAATCCACACTTTATATTTACCACTAGAATGGTCTTCCCAAAAAGTTTAAAGTTCATGAGCTCAGGAAGTGAGATTCCCCCGTTCCCAACCTATATTGGGCCCACCCTCGCCTGGGGCATGAGCTCCCTCCGCCGCACCGAGGCCGCGAACGAATCGCCGACCTCGCCGGCGCTTTCCGCCTTGGCGAAGGCCCAGAGGACCATGGCGAGCTCCTCGAAAAAAGTCTCCGCGCGAAGAGCGTTGCTGGGGTTGGGGCGTGACCATAGGTGTCTTCTAGGCCAAATAGATGGCCCTGGTAGATGACTAAACCAGGTAAACCAGGGCCATCTATTTTTCTACCAAAACAACCAAAAAGGACACCTATGGTTGGTGGGGTGGGGGTGTAAAATTGAATCCATGTGTGAATTGAATTGGCACGGCCGCGCAAGGTTTCGCGAGGATTGAGTTGCGAGGCAGGCGCAGCCCTTTGGCAACCTGAGGTGCACACTTTGTGGCAAGAGAAAGAGAAAGAGAAAGAAGAAGAAGAAGAAGACAAAAGAGGAAATGAAGAGAAAGAGAAGAAAAGACGCGCGATGCTTAGAGAAGAGGAAGAAGTTCATCCCCTATAAGCGTTAAAAAAAGTCCACCATCCAGCTTTGCTGGAGCATACCTGGTATTCGGTTGCGAATTCTAATTGGGAACCCGAAACACATCAAACCCCCGTCTAGAAACCAGTCTAAAAATCGGTCCTAGAATCCGGTCAAATCCTCGCTTGGCCCCTTCTATGGCTCTCTGGCTGTGGCTCTCACTCTATCTAGCCCTTCCTTGATTCCCAGACATTGCGGTTCCTTAACGCGGCCAGCGGCGCTCCCCCTAAAAAAAGTGAAACACAATCCCAAGCAAATCCAAAGAATTGCGCCCTGGTTGGGAAGCGGTTCAGAACGCTCAGCCTGAGCGTGAGCTTTTTCTGGTCATTATAGTCTTTGTTTAGAAAGTAGGTTTGGGCTAGGCTTGGGCATCAGTATGGGTTTGGGGTGGCAAGTTTGAGGGTGGGTGTTTTAGGGTTGGTTTGGGTCCGACATAAACCTGCGCTAAACCACTTGTGACCTGAGATCATCCAACCCTACCAGCCCAAACCCCATCTGAACCCACCCTCAACCAAGTGTAAGCCGCTCCAAACCCTGCAAACACAGCACCTTAAATGGCTCTTTCAGTGGCTGCTTGCATTCTCCTGTCCTGTCACTAAAGCGCCCGCGAAACATTCTCGTGAAGGTGGCGATTCGTGCGTTTGGCTTAGTTGGAGGTTCGTTCAAGGTTCAAGAAGGTTAAGGTAGGTTTGGGTGAGGTCAGGGTGAGTTGACGGTGGGCTTAGGGTTTAATTAGCATGGGTGAGGGCAGGTTTAGCCAGGTGTTGGGGTGGGCTTAGGATAGGTCGAAGGCGGCCCGGCTACCCCAATTACCACGGTCACGTCCAAACTCACATCCATTCAATTTATTCAAATCCGCAAATTACTCAGCTCCGTTCAAACTTACTCGACTGCCAATAATGGGAGGGGGACCGACTTCGACAAGATATAGTTGAACATGCAAACTGGCCCTTCGTAGACTTCTACAACACGTCCAGGTTCTGAACCAGATTCTTGTCTCTCTCTTGTCTCTCTCTTGCCAAGAAAGGTGACGCGCTTCCAAGTTCTGGTCTTGTGTGAGCTGCCTCTGGTACAGGGGCTTGGACCCTGACCCGCGTGGAGTTCCCAACACCCACGTGTTCCCACACGGATGCCGAGAGGCTCCCATGCAGACTCATAGGTCCTTCCTGCTAGCTCGCCACGCAGTCCATCCCTGCTGAGGCAAAGCGAACATCAAGTCATGTTCGGATCCACTAGCAACCCCGCCTCGACAGCGCCTGGTCGCCAATGACGATTGAGGCTTTCTTCGTGCGAGTTAGGGGTCAAAGTCAAATGTGCTTCTTCATTTGTTTAAGCATCTAACGCGGTTTAAGGACGGCTTGATGGGGTTTGGGATTGGCTTCGGGCTGGGTTGAGGGGTGGGTTTAGGATTTTCAATGTAGGGTGTGGAGGGTTAGGGGGCCTCGCTTTCCGGACTGAGGCTGGCTTTGTCTGGTTACGGTATTGGTTTAGGGTAGGATTGAGTGGCTTTTGGGTGGCTCAAAGGGTGGGTTCAGCGTTGGGTTCAGGGTTGAGGGTTGGTTCTGGGGTTTGTTTGGCTCGGTTTGTTTGCAAAAGCTGGATTGGTGATTCGAGTGGTCAACTTTAGTTTTTAACCATGTAAAATTGTTATTTTATACAAAACAATAGGCCAATAGGCATTGACACGACAGCACGTCGTACACGAAAAGATCGTCGACCAGCAGGACGTGTGTTCTTGAAACATGAGTTTCTTCAAAAGACAAACGCAAACATATCAAGTACGAGCAAATAGTATTGTTGCTGTTGTTGCACTTTACATTTGCTACACATTTCGTTTTGCTCAATTCTTTGTTCAAATTGGTCAACACCCAACGACAAATAAGCGCAGCACCATTTTTCCAAATAACAGCGATATACACTGGCTCTCGCGGAGGTAGGGCTCTGGTCTTGTTGAGGTCTCGCAGGGGTCTCGCTGATGTTTGTCTGTCTTCCCACAGGTGTGTGGGAGAGGTTTTTATAAAGTTTTCGGGAGCATTTCCTGGATTTCGGGCAGATCGTTCTTCTTGCTTCTTTCGGCCGAACGCTGAACTAGCATGATGCACGGCGTCCTTCCCGCTGCGACAGACACACCTCTGCGAGACCTCCTCTGGCCAAATCCCACCAGCACACGGCTGACGGACCCACCTTTGCAAGCCTCCAAGGCAAATCCCATCGGCGCACGGTCGGCGCCAAGAAACACCCTGGATCCACGAAGTCTTTTTTGAGGTGGTCCCCTTGCCGATCTTCCCCTTGTTGAAAGGAATAGATATCCAGTCCAAAGAAAGCCCCATCCGTCGCAGAAGGCTGCGAGGGTAAGGTTATCACCCCACCCATCAGCGTGCGCCATTTGCGCCAGGTCTGCCAATCGTCCGGGGCAAACCCTTTGTACTCGTCAGAGTGCTGGATCAGCTGGTCCACCACTCCCTCACGTCAGGTCCGGAACCAACGTCCCATCCCTGACCTTTTGCAGCGACGCTCAAGCTCTCAAACTGACACGCCCCAAGGCCAGGGACTTGCTTGAGTTTGAGGCCAAGCTGCAAAACCATGTTCCGCGCCGAAGCACAAATGGCTTCACGTGCCTCATCATCGCAAAACGAATTGGCCACAGCCTTGGTCATGTCCTCACTGCCTGACTCACCAGCGAAGACGATGTAGCTGGGCATTGGTACAAAGAGCATGACAACGGCAATGCTAGATCCAGCTGTTGAGCTGGAGATGCTGGCAGGCATTGAACGTCATCGCTCCGCCGATAACCCAACGGTGACAGGGGGCCAAAGTTCCCCTCAACGCGTGCCGTGCGTGGCCCAAAGTCGACAACCCTCCGAGTCCCGTCTCTCTACCATTGTCCTTTTTTTGGGGGCCCTCATTCTCGGTGAGTCCGGACCAAATTTCACAGACGCACCGCAACCTCCAAAGCTCGCTTCCCGTTTCCCGTGTCCAGCGGCGTTCACCACGGGATGCTGCATCTTCTCGCTTTGTCGCGGTGAGACAACTAAACGAGAACCCACCCCAGAACAAGCAAAGTGGTTCTCCTGTTGGTTTAAGCCAACCAACAGGGCTTCCTTTGTTAAGGAATCTCCTTTGAGGGGACTCCCCCTTAACCCATGCGACTACGGTCCTGATTGCTGAAGGCATCCACGCACTCAGCGGCCTCTGTCGCCAGAAAGGAGAAGATCCCCTCGTCTCTGACCTTGGTCGCAAGGGACCACGGCGGGGCGGGGGGGTCCTACCAAAAGCTTACGTTCAACCTAAAATCTTCAGCCTGTTGTGACAAATCTCAAGTGCTCAAGGCAGTTGGACAGGTACAAGGAAGACCGGCTTCCTCTTACGGCCTTCTGAAACCCTTCGCGCAATTTGTTTCTATCATTGTCCTGGTCAAATGTAAGCTGTCACCAAACGTCGACCTAAGCCCGATCCACCCAGATGGACAAATTTAGCCGCCCTGAGGGTTCCGGCGGTGGGCAGGAAAAGTCTGGGGTGTGTCTCAAAATAGTGGGCACTCTTCGCCTCAAAAAGACCAATAGGGAGAAAAGTCTTCTGAAACAACCGCAAAATGATAAAATCCCACCATCCCAGCGCCAGCAAGTATATGGATCACTTGAAATAACCAGAGTGGATTTGGGTCTCACTTCGGTTTCCCTTTAAAAAAGCTGACCAAAAAAGGGGTACCAACTCCCTGGAACCTGCAACTTAGCCATTTACAAACGGTGGTTTCAACCAACTGTGGATGGACGAAATCCTGCACCACCCAAGAAACGTTGGAACTTTGGATTCGCCTGTAAATACCGTTTCTCGTGGTTTCAAAGCGGTGCTGGATTTAGTCCGTCCACAGTATGAATCGACCTCATTTGTTGATGGTTGTCTCAGGTTCCAGGTCAAGGCGTTCCCCCTCGGATTTCCCCTTGAAAAGTTGACCAATTGTCCGGTAGTTTGCCACTTTTGGAGGTTCCAAAAAAGGAAATGGAGGAACCCCTGTAACCTTGACTCGAGTCGGTGCCCCTTGTTGGGTCTGTCTTCAGGGAAGGCAAAACCGCCATTCGGTGTCTTTTTGAGGGAAGCTGTCGGGGAGAAAGGGGGCAAGGACAACTCCTTCCCCGCCAAAAGAATGTTTGTTGTTTTCTTGGAAGACTCCATGAACACCTACGCCAAACAACTACTAGGTCCTCCAGTAGAGAGGTTAGAATAAGGGTACCAACTTTTTTCTGTAGTCTATTTCAGTAGGGGAACCCTCACCCAAAAAGGGGAGAGAAGGGCACCTAGCTGGGGACCTAGCTACACAAACGAGGAAGGGACTCCTTGTGCTGCAAAAATCACTCATGAGGCCTTCCGATCCCTGGAAAGAATTGGGTTCCAACCAATCCTTTTTCCCCCGGTGATGCCGGAGAAAACAACAGACCCATTTGGTCCTAGTGCAAAGAGAATGGTTGCGTCCCTTTCGAGTTTGCCTTTAAAAGCAACCAAACAACCCCCAATAATTGGGGGAACTGGTCTTCTCTGAGGTTCCCCCGGAAAAAAAAAAAAAGACCACCTCACCTCCCCACCTCACCTCCCCACCTCACCTCCCCACCTCACCTCCCCACCTCATCTCCCCACCTCACCTCCCCACCTCACCTCCCCACCTCACCTCCCCACCTCACCTCCCCACCTCACCTCCCCACCTCACCTCTCGCCCAACAAACCGAGCCGCGAGCTGCTTCCCCAGGCCCTGCGCCAGGCTGGCCAAGTTCTGCGCCCCCAGCCTCGCGCTACGCTGATCGATCGATGGGAATGGCCCGGGGCCCCGAAAGACACCTTCCATTTGGTTAAGACCAAACCGGAAAAAAAAATCGGAAACTATGTCCAGTAGTGATACACTCCTTTTAAAGCCAACAAGGGGAAATAACAAATGTTCTTAAGCAAATGGAAGACATGGAGTCTGAGTCCGACCCCGAGAAAGACCATCCAACAGGCTGGTGAGGAGGGACGTGGCTTGGCGCGATAGGCAGGGAATGAGGGCATGAACCTTGTAAATCATCCAACTGGTGGTGTCCGTTGTTCGGGAAAATCCCGAAGCGGCTCATTCAACCACATTCCCTACTTATCACACCGATCACAAGGCCTGTCAGCTTCCCTCCAAAAAGGGGGGGTTGGGAGCCCGAGGCCGAATCGGTGGTTTGGTTTGCTGCTTTTGGGTGCCCCATTTACCCTCTACAAACACCAAGGTTCAAATCCAAATCCAAACCACCAATCAAAACCACCAAATAAGGCGACCCTGCCAAAGGCTTAACTTTTAGTCCCACTAAACATTAAAAACCTAAGAACCTTTTGGGGATGACCACCGCTTCGGGGGCTACCAAACGAACAGCCCGAACGCCCCCAAATCCGCCTGGAACTGCCTGAAAAAACACGCCTGGAGCCCTAAGGCGGCCTACCAAAAAAAACGGCCGAAGACATGGTGGGGGTTCATCAATATCAAAAAGGTCCCAAAAACGCGAAAAGTTACCCATGGTCATTCAGGGGCCAGGAATATTGATCAACTGCCACAAAAACAGCATTGAGTGTTTTGGGGGGGGGGCATGGGGCGGATTGAGACCCAATTATCATCCTTTCAGGGTCCATGAAGGTCGGACGGTGTCCCCTATTTGCCCAATGGAGAAAAAGCTCTCTCCCCAATGGGTGAACAACTGCAGCCCACGCCCACGGCCCTTCCACCCACAAGAAAGATCAACTGTTGAATGAAAGAGAGAGAAAGAAAGGGATGAAAGAAAGAAAGAAAGAAAGAAAGAAAGAAAGAAAGAAGATAAGGAAAGGAAAGGAAAGGAAAGGAAAGGAAAGGAAAGGAAGGAAAGGAAAGGAAAGGAAAAGAAAGGAAAGGAAAGGAAAGGAAAGGCAAGGAAAGGAAAGGAAAGGAAGGAAGGAAAGAAAGACCTAGTCACCCAACCTTGTCCACCAGATCCGAGAAAAAAGAAAAAACCGAGAAAAAAACACAAAGCCTAACTCCCACGACCCAATAACCTCCCTCTCAACCAAGGTTCTATGTTTTGACTGTCCCAAGGTAGACTTCAACCCAATGGAAGATGTTCCCCAAACGGGAAACCAACGCCTAGGCTTAAATTTGTTTGTACTATTTCATAAAACTTGGAACCCTCCTACCTGCCACGTTCTTACAGAACTCCTGCTCCTTGAAAGCAAAAGAATCAGCTACCGTTCCCCAGCTCCGGTTCCCGGCTCCCTTCCCAACATCACCAGCTACCCCCCACCCCCCAGCCGCCTGCCGCGCTCCTCACGCAGCCGCTGCAGGGTCTCCTCCCCGAAGAGCTGCGGGCGGCTCAGGCGCAGCACACCCAAGGCCCAGGAGGTGATGGCGAGGTTCTGCACGGGGAACTCCTGCGCCTGGCACGCCACGCGGTGTATTTCTAGGGGTACTTTCCAATTCCGTTCTGAACCCAGGGATCCGAATCTTTTCAGGAAATAGAAAACCCAGGGGAAACGGATCCGGTTTTTGAAAAGAACGATGGTTGAAAAGAATGGGGAATCAACCCCTAGAGTATTTCGTGGTTCCACTTATCTGACGCCCTTTCAAGTTGGGGCAAACATGCGACACCCTTTTCTGGTTGGATCACAGGGGAACCCGAGCCGGCGAGAAGTTCTGACGTCCGATCGAGATTGGCCAGAGAAAGGATTGGCTCCTGTTTGCCACGAAAAAGGCTGGCCCCCCCCCTTAAAAAAACAAAGTTGAAAGTCCAGAAACCCCAAAAAAATACTTTACCATAAGAAACCAGCGGAAGTTCAACACTTCTACAGGAAGCTAGCCCAAATCCGGCTGGGGTATGTATCCTTTCACCAATTCACAGTAGCCTTACTGTGGATGGTTTGACAAATTGTGGGTTTAATGGACACCCAACCAATAAACCAACCAACAAACAAACGATTCAAAACTGAAATGATGAACCGGACGAACCAACTAAACACCGGCAAACCTAAGTTGAGCCGAGCGAACCAACCAACGACCGAAAAACCTACTAGGTCCTCCAGTAGAGAGGTTAGAATAAGGATGCCATTTTTTTTATGTAGTCTATGTTGGTAGGGGAACCCTCCCAACCCCAAAAAAGGAAGGGTGAGAGAGGGCACCAATTACTGGGGGGCCTAGCCTAAGTTTAACCAGACGATTCGCAGGGAGACGCGCCACCCCGGGCGGTGACCGCCGCGCCTTCCGCTCCGCCTCCTCCGCCAGCGCCTCGCAGAAGCTGGCGGAGTTCCACGCGAGGCGGGCGCAGCTCCAGAGCAGGTTGGAGAGGTCCTCTCGGGATTGGAGAGCAATGTTGACCCTGATTCATAGCCAGGAAAGGCTTTTTGTTTAGCCTTTTTCTGATTAATACCCCCCTGCCCGCGCGAAACTGTGCTTTTTAGGCCTTTTTAGGGGAGTGTCCTTTCCTTGAAGCCGATCCCTGTTTAGTTGGTTTTTAGGGGAGCTTCCTAATCAGGAAAGGTCCCTTTTGTTTAACCTCTTTAGCGGGGATTCCTTTCTTTGAAGCCGATCCCCCTGATTAATACCTCGGGGGCCTCGTCGTTTTTTGGAGTTGGAGAGTCCCCTGATTACTACCCCCCCCCCCCGATTTGGGGGACTTCCTTTCTTGGTGTGTCCCTTTTTAATGGGGTGCGTCCTTTTTCGGTTGGGTGCCACCCTTTTTGGTTGGTTTTAAAAAGGGAAACCAAAAGGAAACCCACTTTTGAGGAACCATCATTTTCTTGTTGGAAAAGGGAGGGGGGTCAAAACAATATGGGGGGGTCAAAAAAAAAGGGGGAGCCCCACATTTTTTGGGGCCACCTCAGAAAAAACAGCACCCAAAAACGGGCACGGTGGATGCCCCCTGCAATATATCGCAAAAAAAAAGAATCATGGTTGAACTTACCTGGGCTGTCCTCAGATCCCCCGCTAAAAGTGACTAACTGTTCCTGGGATAAATGCAAATCCCCATTAAACACTAAAAGGCTAAACAGCTAAGGAACCGGATGGCTGGGAGCCACCAAGTTGCGTCGGGGTTTCTTTGTTCCCTACTTGCAATACTGAGTTTGCATCCACCGTATGCCCTTTTTGAGGGTACCCATTTCGGAGGGTTCCGATTCCTAAAATAAGCCCCCCACACGTGCATCGATACAAAGCCCCCGAACCCGCGGTTTTCCGGTGGTTTCCCTTTGGTTGGAGAGGTCTGGGATCCGGAACTAGGGGGAAGGGGGAAGGTAAGTTGCGCCATGACGTGTTTCTGCGCTTCTTCGGGGTTGGTACTCTGTTCAGGGAGGGTCTTATCAGGATTTAAAACTGGGCTGCCCTCAAATCCCCCGCTAAAAGTGACTAACTTTTAGTGGGTTAAACGGAAACTACCACCAAACACTTAAAGGCTAAAAAGCCAAGAAAAGGGAGACCCAAGACCGCCATTTCTGGGGGTCCATATCATACCATCTGGAGATCCAAAGGCTGTCTGCTTTCCAGCGGGGAACCCAGTCGAGGAACCCCGGAGCCGGTTCATGCTGACCCGTTGTTTGCTCACTTTTGCTACTTGACCTAGCAGAACCCTTGAAATGTTGATCGGGAACGGCACACATATCGGTGGCAGGGTCACAGACTGCTAGAAGCATCTGAGAGTCTCCCAGACCTATAAGAAAAAACCCGACCTAAAAGAATTGGTGTCGAAAACTCATGATAGTTCAAGATGTCAAAGGCCGCCCTTTTGTGGATTCCAAGTTGGAACCTGGGGTTTGACCTTTCGGGTTTGACCCTACCTGGCGAGACAATCTCCAAGTAGCCACATTTATGTAAAAAAAAAGAGGCAACGATTCCCGGGAGACTTGTTCAGGGAGTGGTGTTCGTGGCCAGTGCATGTCCCTACCCAGGAACCACAGGCTAATATGGGATTTTGTTTGACCGAAGCTCGGAGAGTTGCACAAGCGTGAGAGTAGATGCACGATTCCCCTTCTCTCAGCAAGTAGGGGGCTCATGGACGAATTGCGCCATCTGCGTTCGCCTAAAGCTTACCCTCCCTCCAACAATCATGAAAGCGTGGAAGCTCAGAGGAAAGATTGAAAAGAGGAACGGTGTTCTGTTCTGGGTGATCCTCGTCAACTTAAGAGAGTGCAAATAGGATACATGTTTGGCTAAATGGGTGTGGCTCAAAATTAAACAGCAGGGCTTACGCAGGTTTTGGTCCATGTTTCCACTTACCGGGGGTCCATTTTGGCACCGGTTTTTTGAGCCACGGCCAAATGAAGATGGTCCGCTGCTCACAAAGCCCCGCTGTTCCACCCCTCTCCTGCGGATTGCTCTCGCTGATGCAACACACCGCGCGCGCGGCCATCTGCGTCATCAGCCCATGGTTCACCTGCGCGTTCAACGAGGCTTCCGAGGCCAACACGTCTGCCATCGAAACAGAACCAGGAATGAGTAGGTCCTTCCCGAACCAAGCGCAACAACGAAGCTTCCTTGCGGCCATTTAGACCCCAAAAGCTATGGGAGCTGGCTAGCCCTAGGCCTTTCTCGGGCATAGGAGCTGGCACCAGTTCGCACCTCGACTCAACCTGAGTCATAATCAAAACCGATCGGTCCCAAAATGGTCGATCCTCCAAATTCACGGCAAAGAGCTACCAAGGCGTCGAAGGCAATGCCAACCTTCATCCACCTGGGCTTTAAACCTCGCTGTCCCACACTATCCCTTACTAACCTTCATTTAAAGAAGTGCCCCCCCCCCTTCACCTCCCCCCCACCACCACCCCCCCCCTTCCTTCGCCCACCTCGAAACCTCCAATGCCTCCAGCCTCCCCGCGTCTCCCCATCTCAGAGGCCCCCGCGTGGCTCACCGCGCCGAAGGCCCAGCAGAGGCTCGAGCAGTGCTGCGCCGTCAGCTCCCCGCGCTTCGAGACCGCTGCGGCGGCCAGGCTGTCCAGGAAGCCCTCCTGATCACATCGCCCGAGAATAAAGCGGCGCATGGCTGAGGGCTGGGTGGCTTGTCTTTTGTTGGGGGACCACAAAAATGGGCCGCTCAAAAAGGACTCGTGGTTTGAACGTCGTAGCCATGGTGTGTTTCCTCTGGGCATGCTGTGGACAACGTCGTACTATTTGGGATGGATTTGTCGCCCGATTGGAATACTGGTTGATCAACCATCCATAAGTCATAAGTACCGACGGATTTCTGGATTTGGTCTCTAAGTCTCAGCTACCCAAAGCCGACCTTTCAACCTTGTTCTTCCAAAGTCGGTTTATCAGTCATGGCAACCCCCAAAAGCTGATCACCTTTCTGGGTCTCCTTCGGGGCCGGAAAAAAAACCGACGGGAGCTCAGGCCAACGGGCCGACGAAGCTGGGCCCAGACATGGGCGCTGGGTCTCAGAACCGTTTTGGAAGATCTCCCATTTTTTTTGGGTCCCGGTGAATCCACCGCCCGTTTAGTCGGGATTTGAGTGCTTGGATTGGGATGTTCGCTGGTACGATTTGGATTTTCATGTTCCGCCCCCTTTTCAGTTTCTGTGTCATTTGGCTAGACCATTGAAATACTTTGTTTCTAGATAGCCAAGTTGCTGTTTTTTCAGTCACTGTTGCTGGTTTTTGGGGTAAAGTGGATGGAAAAAAGCGATCGCAACTGGCGATCCAGGTTGGTTCTGGTTGTGACTCTCTGGCGCCAGGTCTTGGCTTCCTCGCACGTCTGCCTATGCCAAAGGGCCAGGGTCTGCCTATCAAACGACCGAAATCCCAACGAATGGGAGACGAGCCACCCTCAAAAATGGGGAGAGCAAAAGTGTTTCCCAGGCGATTTCACCCCCTCAGCGGTGTGAGGATGGCAACATCAGCTCATTTCTTGAGAACCCCGTGGAACAACTCGTTTTAGTCTCTCAAGAAGGGGGCCCTCTTTTGGTACGTCCAGGGGTACCACAAAATACCAACATTTCAGGGGGCCCCCTGTTTTGAGACATACCCATGTACCCTCTTCATGGAAGTGGATAGGGGGTTCTCCTGTCAGCTGTGATTGCAGGGCCCTCCAAAAAGCTTGCCTTGCTTGTGAGGGGCTCGCTTCCCGAGTGGATTGCCCAAAAAAAGCAACCACAAAACCAAACTTGTTACCTTCCAGGCAAAAATGGGCTTCCCAAACCCAAAAAGTGACTACAGTCCGAAACGGGACCTCAGGACGTGAGTTGAAAAAAAGGGGGCAAAACCCTCGGCACCTCCGACGAGTCCCACGCTTCCACGACGCGTGGCTCCGGCTCGGGCGGACGAAAGCGAGTGGCCTTCGCCAGCAAGAGCTTCGCGAAGGCCCAGGCCAGGTTCACCAGGTTCTGCACCTGCCGCCGCGCGGCGCGGCGTTTTTGGAGGCGAAGGCGCGCCTCGTTTGGGAGGTTGGGAAGAAAGCCAAGAGGACACCGCATTTCGGGGGATCTTCTGGGAGGTTGGCTTTTGAGACAAAGGCGACTTAAAAGGGCGATCGGGTACATCAGGTAAGTGGTTAGTGAGCGTGGAAAAAAAACCCACTGAACGGAGACTTAGATGGTGAGGATATAACCAGGCTTGCTAACCACTTACTAAATACCCTGCCCTTTTTGCGAGAGGCAAGCCAAAAGGAAACCGCATTTCGGGGGGATCTTTTGGAAGGTTGGTGTAGAGGAAAACCAAAGGACACCGCATTTTGGGGGGGATCTTCTGGGAGGTTGGTCCTGTCTATTGCGACCGATTGATACGCCTCTCTTGCTCTCACTGAAAAAGGCGATTGATGCTACGGGTGCATACGCTCAAGCTGCCAAAAGACACTTCCAAGAACATCGTGATGTAGAAGAATGAGGCAGGTTGGCACGTTCCAATCTAGGGGGCTTTGAGCGGGTACCGCCCTTTTGGTTGGTATTTCAAGACAAACCAAAGATAACCAACCGTTTTGGAGCCCGAGTTTCCGTTTGAGACACCACAAGCACCTAGCTCTCTCTGACATGTGTGTTTTTGAGGGTACCAAGCTTTACGCCACGACCTCCCATGGTTCTCGGGTCCCCCGCAGATTCCAGGCCCCCCCCACCCCATCCCCCGCGCGCTGACGCCGCCTGCATCGCCTTGGCCCTGCCCAGCGCTGCCGCCGCCAGGCGCGCGAAGAGCGGCGCAGCCGCCGCGGCCGCGGCTTCGCCGCCCGCGGCGAAGCTCCAGGCCAGGTTCGCGAGGCCCTGAAGCTCTTCAGCTCAGGGCGAAAACGACGGGGGAGGTTGGGGGGGGGGGTTGGGGGTTGGGGTTGAGGGTGGTTGGGGGGGGGGGGGTTGGGGTGCGGTCCTTTTTCCAAGCCCCAAGATACATATGTAAATTCACTAAAAGGGATTCATGTGGATAGATGTCGTTGTTTGAAGGGCATCTGCTTTTGAAACGGCTTTGAAAAGTTACTCGGACAGTAAGAGACCTTGCCGGACAAAGAAAGTACGGGTGGATCAATTTTGGCCGGGTACCACCAGGTGCGGTCGAAGGAAACCAAGAAGAAAACCACATGTTTGGCAGTTTCCTATTTCAAGACAGACCCAAATACGAATGTAGATGCATACAAGAGATTCAAGGATTCAAGTAGATGTAAACAGTCGGAAACTATAACAAAAACTCAGCACCAACCTAGAACCTGCAACAACAAATTGCAGATTGCTGTTTCAGGTTCCAGTGTCCTTTTGGTTTCCCTTAAAAGCCAACGAGGATTCCCTTAAAAGACACACAACGGGCCAGCGAGGCTGTATTGAGTCTAGATCAAGGTTTCTTCAAAAAGAAGTACCAACTGAAGGTTACCCTGTGGTCACTGCATGTCCTTTTCAAAAGTTGATGAATGAACTGGCGGTGTGCACTAAAACTGGCTTCTAAGTGGCCAAAGCTGAGCTGTCCTCAGATCCCCCGCTAACAGTGACTAACTCTTAGTGGGCTGAATGGAAACTACCTAAAAGGCTAACAAGCTAAGGAACCGGATGGCTACCAAGAAAAGACCCAAACATTTCAGCCCCAAACCCAGAAAAGAACATCCCAAGCCCCACTAAAATGCACCTAATTACCCCAAAATGGCGCCACTGGTTTTAACCACCAGCCCCATCTGGGGCCGCCCCGCCCACAGGCCGGCGCCAGCGCGCGCTCGCGCGCGCGCGCGCGAATGCCTGGCACCCGAAGTGCTCCACGGTCTTCAGCGCCTCAGCGGCCACCGCGGCCAGCAACGGGCCGCGAAACTCCGCGGCCTTGGCGCCAAACAAAACGCGCCGCCCGAAACCGAGCGTGAAGGCGCCTTTGGAGTTGGCACGTGGCCATGGGCTTTTCAAGACCCAAATCGGTTGGCCCCCAGTGAATGGGACCCAAGCCAACCACTAAAATAGGTTCTTTAAGGGGTGGGGCACCGAAAACCCCAAAATGGGATACCATTTGTTTTGACGCACAGCCACATGAGTCATAAGCAAAACCCGGTATTAAAACGATCTGCCCGGAACCATGAGCCTTCATCTACCCGGGTTTTGCTTGTGGCTCACATGGTTTTGAGGGGAAGCCAAAAGGACAACCATCATCTCGCGTTTGGTGGTTTTCAATGGAAAAAAGGAAAAAAAGGCGCCACTGCCCCCGTGGCCGTTTTGGGCGCCGCGTTTTGCCAGGTGGTCTTTAAGGGAACCCCAAGAACATGCATAAATCAGCTTCCTTCCAATTAGTGGCTTGGGAGTGGGTGGTTTGGTGGTTTGGTGGCCCGGAACCAGTGGTTCCATTTTCCAAACCAATCCAAAACCAATTTAGGGCTAACTTCTTCATGGTTGGGACTCCCTAGAAGAAAAAAAACGCCACCAAATAAGGGTCACCTGAAGTAACCCGAGCGAACAATGGGTGTCTTTTTCCCCAAAACGGATGTTTGTTTTCCCTTGGGTTCCCCCCCCCCCCACACACAACTGGAAAGACAGGCACCAACTCAAAACAGCACCAAAAACAGTCCGGTGTTCCTCTAACCCACCCCCCCTTCAATCGCCAAAAAAAGGCACCAACTCGACAAACCACCAACCAACCCTTCAACAAAAAACAATCCGAACACGACAGCCCACCCCCCCAAAAAAACAACGTTTTTTGCGCCACCCACCCACCCCTCCTTCCCCCACCCACCCACCACGTCCGTCTCATCCCGGGCCTTGGCGAAGGCCCAGGCCAGGTTCGCCAGGTGCCGCGGCCCCCAGCGCCACACGGCGCCCAGCGCCTGGCCCGCCACCGCCGCGAAGAGCGGCCCGTCCTGCCGAGCAGCGGGCGGGGGGTCGAGGCGGGCCGAGGGGTCCAGGCGGCGGAGCCGAGGGGGGAAGAAAAAACCACTTGGAGGGCAAAATTGCCGGCGGCTGGCTTGCCTTGCCTTTGTCTTTCATAAAATTCCTCGTCCTCAAGATCCCTTGTATCTTGTGGGTTCTTCACTGACAATGGTGAACCCCGAAAAAGGAAAAAGGGTTCCAAGTCTGTTTCTAGGAAAAACTCCGGGAGAGGGGAGGGGGAGGGGAAGGGGTGGTTTGGTAAGTACAGGGGGTGGTTTCGCTTTTGAGACCCAGGCGACCCTTTTCCCGTCCGGGTTTCCCGTTTACCTTCCCATTTACCGTTTCCCCCTGTCCCTTCCCGTTAGCCTCAAATCCCAAAACCACCAAATTCAAACCACCAATTAGGGGAACCAGTACCTGAGGTTTGGTGGAAAAACTCCGGAGGTTGCTTGGGTTTCCCCAGAAAATCAAACTTGACACCATCCCATTTGGTGGGAGAAACATGGGCTGTCGAGATATATATTATCTGCGAAATGGTGCGCTTGCCACCAGCGACTTACGTGCCCGATTTTGGGAACGGGGTTTTGACGAGGAAAGCGCAAAACCAAGCTGGAACCTGCAACAACCATTTACAAATGGACATTCGGCCAAACAACCACGTCGTTCTATGAATAAACCTTTCGCTGGAAAATGGCAGCTTGAATGGCTGTTTCAGGTTCCAGGAACTTCTGGTAATCCGGTTCCACCCGCATACCCCTTTTGAACTTGGAGGTCCAACCCTCACACCCGACACCCTCGCCTGAATGAAGCGGCTGGGTACTTAAGTGATGAGTAGCCAATAGCCCGTATGGTAAATGCATGGTTGGCCACTTAAGGGACATACTCTGGATGGACAACCTCCACTTCGCACCAGTATTCGCAAACCAAAAAAAAAACACATCCATCCCTGATGCAATCAGCGCGAGTCACACCCTCAGAATCGATGGAACGGAGCGAGCCCCCGGCTTCTGGGACGGGCCCTGGTTAGCCCGCAGCCAGCTCCAGCCCCCCAGAAAAACCTCACCCCCCCCCCCCCAACCCGGCCTCCCGCTTCAAAGTGGCGAAGGACCACACCAAATTCGCCAGGCCCTGGACGTCGAACTGCGGCGTTTTGAGCACCGCACAGCGGGAGATGGCCTCGCGGATGCGCCGAAGCGGCCTGCGTGAAAAAAAACACAAAAATACACATCTAAGGGACATGTCGACATGTAGGAGGTAAATACTTTTTGACCACGCCAGGCGTATAAGAGTACTTCATGGGATATCGCATATCGCACCGAAAACAAACCTTCCGGACAAGTCAACCACAAAAAAACGGTTTTTAGGGGAAATAGATGGGTTTCCCTGGTAGATGATCAAACCACCAGGTAAACCAGGAATCGCCATCCATTTTTCGACGAAAACAAAACCAAAAGGACACCTATGCTTGCAGAAAATTCGGAAGCTGCGTCGGGATCGATCCGGCGAGGCTGCTGCACAAACATGCAAACAAACAGCCTTTCACCTGATGCTTGTTTAGCCTCTCCTGCCGTGATGCCCCCGTGTGGCCAGCAACACAATTCAGTGAAAAACACAAGCCAGCTGACAAACAACCGCGCCCAAAAATCAAGTGCTAGTAGCTTAAATGAAGAAACAAAAGAAGAAGCAAACGGGCGAACAAACAGTCAACAACACAAGACAAGCAAGGCAAAGCAAAGCTTTGCAAAGCAATGCAACGCAACGCAACGCAATGCAATGCAATGCAACGCAATGCAACGCAATGCAAGCAAAAGATACTAAGCTTCGAGCAATCCCCACCCTCCACACTCACGCGCTTACGACCGTGAACACGGTTGTGTGAATCCAAGCATGGTTTTCGAGTGGCTTGGGGCCTATGACTGCTCAACAAGCTTTGCGTTGAGAGCCTTGTCCACCTGTCTGTGTATCAAACTCCACTTGTCTGCGAGCCGATCTTGAAAACTCAAACATCGGTTCCGTTAACAAACGCCAAGCCCCTTCCAAAAGGAAACCCGACGGGGGATTAAACGAAGTTGCTTGTTCACAACCCAAAGCAACACAATAGCATCACCCTTTCGGAGCCTCAGGGCACACTCAAAACACGAAGGCGCCAACATGAAATGTAAACCCAACTGCGCGCCAGGCGGGATATTAAGCAAAACCAGACTGGCGAGCTGTTCTGGCGGGACACTGGCGAGATCCACTGGCGAATACTGGCGAGCCGCTCCGGCTCGATACCGGCCGGATACTTGGCAGGATCCACCGGCAAAGAATACTCAGCAGGATACTCGGCGGGATCCACTGGCGAGTTACTCTGGGATACTCAGCGGGATACTCGGCGGGATCCACTGGCGAAGCTACTCTGGCGGGATACTCGACGGGATCCACTGGCGAGCTACTCTGCAACACTCAGCGGGATACTGCGCGGGATCCACTGGCGGGCTGGTGGGATACTCGGCGGGATCCACGGGCGAGCTACTCTGGCGTAATACTCGGCGGGATCCACTGGCAAGCTACTTGGGGGGGATACTCAGCGGGATACTCGGCAGGATTCACTGGCGGGCTGCTCCGGTAGGATACTCTGCGGGATCCACTGGCGAGCTGCTCTGGCGGGATACTCGGCGGGATCCACTGGCGAGCCGCTCTGGCGGGATACTCGGCGGGATCCATTGGCGAGCAGCTCTGGCGGGATACTGGGCGGGATCCGCTGTCCAGCTGCTCTGGCGAGATACTCGGCGGGATCCACTGGCGGGCTGCTTTGGCGGGATCCACTGGCGAGCAGCTCTGGCGGGATACTGGGCGGGATTAACTGGCGAGCTCTGGCGGGATACTGGGCGGGATCCACTGGCGAGCAGCTCTGGCGGAATACTGGGCGGGATCCACTGGCAAGCAGCTCTGGCGGGATACTCGGCGGGATCCACTGGCGAGCAGCTCTGGCGGGATACTCGGCGGGATCCACTGGCGAGCTGCTCCAGCGGGATACTCGGTGGGGATACTGGGTGGGGGCGTGGTGTAGAAGCATCGCAAACGCGGATTCCAACATAAAATCTAACAACCCCTTCCTAGGAAGTACGAGACAAACACGAATCAAATCGCCTCCCAAACACCAAAACTTCAAAACGTTGCCAAGCAACCCCAAACCGCTTACAACAAATACGAAGACAAAAAAACCCGCTGCCTCCATCACGGGTGCGCAGCACAGCAGTCGCCTCGCGCAGGCCCAGGCCACGTTGCTCAGCGCCTCCAACGAAAAAAGGAAAAACTTTCCGCGGCGATGGGATTTTCCGAGGGCGCTGGGTCCGAAAAAAACTTGCGATGGGTACGAGAGATGCAGGGAAGGTGGGTAATGAAATCAAGGATTCCCTGAAAGGAACGGGAATCATTCCAATGCTTAAGGATGTTTTGCCATGACCATCTCTGGCAAAACCCAAGTCTTGCGATCGGTGCGAGAGATGCAGGGAAAGAGCAATGGATCTGACCTCGATCAGCCCAAAAGAAAAACAAAAAAACACGCCACTGGGGGTCTGAAGCGTTTTCGGGTTTTGACTAGACCTGTGATACCGGATTTTGAACTCACGGGTTGAATCAGCATGTTTCCCTTGGCTTGGAGGTTTTATGGCTGCGTCCTCTTTGGTCTCAGAGGAAACCAGTTCGAATCAACAAATCCAAACCGACAACAAGGATACGCAAAACCGGAATTTGCCCCGTCGGGGGTTGACAAGATCTGGGGAATAAGACAGCGCGGAATGGGGCTGCGAGAATTAAACCTCCCGGTATGGTGTGTTTCCTTGGAGCCAGAGCGCATGATGAGTATCTCTACAGCCCTTGGTATGGATTCACCAAAAAAAAAGACTGACTGTTTTTTGTCGCGCCCCGTACCAAAAATGAGCAGGGCCAAAAAAGGGAAACACCTCAACACGTGCCAACAACAGTGAAGGTTTTTTCCCCCACCTGGTCGTCTTTCTCGGGACACCTCCTTGTGGCTGGAGACACGGACCCGTGCCCCCCCCCCATTTTGCAGTCCACCCACCGGGACCACGGGCCCTCCCCAGGGAGGGAAGAGTTGCAACTTGAGGGACTGCCTCAAAACACCTCGGGGTGCACACATGGGTAGCTCTTCTCTTCTTTGAGGATTTGGACCCATTTGGGCCCCCCCAAACAAAAACCGTGGCTTTCCTCATGTGCTTGGTACCGAGCCACCACATTCAGCCTTCGAAACTTCGATCCAGGTCCCCCGAAGTGACCCTGATCTCGTGGGGAACCTCTACGAATTTCTGGCACTTTCTGGAGCCGGACCTTCCATGCGTGTGTTGGGAATTTGAATAGGGATCCATCTCCCTTTTTGGTGGACATGAATCCCCGAGTGTGGATGGCGCCCCCCCCAATTAAAAAAAAAAAAAAAACGCCCATGTGAACCAGCATCTCCTTCTCGGACTCCGATCGGTAGCTCTGAAAGACTCTCGTTCAAAGGCAAATTTGGATACCGGGTTCCGGCTGCGAGTCCGGTTCGCTCCCTTCCAACCAGCCAGGGTATTCCCTTTTTAGGGGGAAGAAACAAAAAAAAACGTGGTTGCTTTTGGGTTTCCCTTTAAAACCCCACCACAAAGGGGTACCCGAACAAGCAAGACACATGGCTTCCCTTTCACTGGCGAACCCCCTGACGCCTGGGGGTCGCAGCGGTGGATCTCTCGCGTGAACTCTGCCAGGAGTTGGTCCAGGGGGTGATCCGAGAAGGCCAGGCTCCACAAAATATTCCTGCGGTGGAAGGGATTGGGTTCTGCTAGGGGTTGATTCCCCAGTCTTTCCAGGGCTCCGAATCTTTTCAGGAAACCATCAAAAACGCAAAAGAAACGGATCCGGTTTTTTGAAAACAACGACGGTTGAAAAGAAGTCGGAATCAATCCCTAGAGTTCTTCGTGTCTGCTCGCTCACAACTCCCCCAAATGGCAGCCGAGGTTAGCGAGCAGCTACTCGGAAGCCCCTACTAAGGGCCCCTAGCAAGGGGGTAGGAAAGGCCTAGTAAGGAACCCCTGAGCCAAACTGAAGCACCAGGAACTCGAAGGCTTCGGCATTGTTCTTCCCGGGAGGTTTTGGGAAAGGCTACAAACCCAAAATTTTAAATTTGGGGGGCCGGTTGGTCGGTACTGGGCCCAAGAGTTCTCAAAAGGGACCAATTCCTCCTGGTGGCTGCCTTTTGGTTCCCTATATTCCCTCAAAAACCATCCGAAAAGGAATCCTCGGAATCTGGGAGCGTCGTGCTTGGCTACAGCTGTCGCTTCACTTGCCACCGTCTTGCTGAGAGCAGTTGTCCAAAACCCACCCACCTTTCAACCTGCTGGGTGGTTTAGGGTGGGTTTAGGTTTGGTTTATGGTTGGTTTAGGGTGGGTGTGGGGTGACTTCTTTTTGTTTGGTCCATAGATTTCCAGGTCCTGGCAAATGAGTTGTTTCCATACGTTCCTTTTCACTAAGCTTCAGAGGCTTCCCGGACTGTCAGGCGAAGGCTCGAGCAGGCCCGGCGGTTGGCCAAGGCAACAAAAAGAAGTACTTGCAGCCCCCACCAAAAAATCAGCAGAGCCAACAAGCCAAACACTGACAAGCACATCAAATGCCAAAATACGCTTAGGAGGGCGCTCAGATCCCGGCTTTGACAACCTCGCGTGGCCAAAACAGCCGGGGCCCTCCAGTGAAACGCGCAGTTCTCTGTGACCCTTTGGCACGGCTGAAAAAATCCTCGGCGCTTTCCGTTGCTCGTTCTGCGCTTGATGGAAACGACTGCGCCAAACTCGTTTTGACCTCTCGGATCTAAAAAAAGCAGGCTGTGCACCAGACTTGGCCGAAGGGACAAAAACCAAAACCGTGTCCCCCTCAGGCCCAGCTCTTCAAACAAACCTGGCACCCAAAAAAAAACGATCCGCGCGCGTCCGAGCTGCGACAGGCTCTGGGGCTCGAATTCCGCCCGCCGCCGCCCAATCGCCGCAAGCAGCCCTTCTCCGCTCGTCGAGGCGCTGGTCGAGGCGTGCAGACGGCCCATGGCCCACTGGACCTTCGCCAGGTCCCGCGGACTTCCGTCTAGGACGACGGCCGCCTGAGTCAGCAGGATGTATAGCTTGGCCCGGGCAGCTCGTCATGAATCAAAGTACGAAAAGCTGGTGTAAAACACTCTCCAAGATAAAAGTAAGGACCATAGGTGTCCTTTTGGGCAAATAGATGGGTTTGCCTGGTAGATGATGAAAACAACTGATAGACCAAAGCAATCAAAAAAGGACACCTATGGTAAGGACCTTTTGCTTAATGTGTTTAAATGGAGGGCTCTAGAAGAGCCAAAACAAACACCCAACCCCCTAAAGGTCACAACTGTTGCTTTCTCCTTGTTGTTTGGAAAAAGAAGCTGGCCCTGTCCTTTTTTCGAGGGTATCCCTTTTCAGTCATTGTTTAATAGTAAAACCAAAAGGAACGCGGCAATCCATTTTGGGGGGGGGGTCAAAAAAAAGCCAAGCCACCCACGCGGCCTGCTCACCACCCATGGCCTCTCTCAAGCGCCTCACCTTCCCAGTCGAGACGCCGAAGCTTGGGCCGCCAGTGCTGCCAGGCGCGGGTCTTTTCGCACCTGGCGCGTGGTTCGCGCCTTCGGCTTTCCTCAATGAACTTCCGCGTTTTTTGGGGTTCTACTATTTAACAATGACCAAAAAGGGGTACCCTCGAAAATAGGATTTCGCCCCGGTTCTTTTTCCAAACAAAGAACAAAAAGAAACAGTTGGAGCGGGTTTTTGAGGCGGAGGGCATTTTTGGGGTTCAGATTAAAACAAAGGGGGTTGATACTTCACCACCAATAGTTTCCGTGCAGGAGTTTCATCATCCAAATTGGATCCACCATTCCTTCAATGGGGGATAAACAGTTTTTGGGGTTGATTTAACGGCAAAACAAAAGGAACACCACAACTTTTCTTTGGGGGGGTAGGCCCGGGGGGTTGGTTCAAAGGCAAACCAAGAGAAGAACCGGAAACCAATTTGGGGGGTACCCTATTTCATCACATATCCTAGATTCATTCTCCAAACCCCTGTTCATGCCTTGCTGAAATCCAGCATTTTGGGGCTTTAGCCAAAGGCACAGGGGCAAGTTGCAATTCATGTCGCAGGAAACACTCCCCGAAAGACCATAATTGCTTCACCGTGGTCGCCCGGGAAAGAAAAAAAAAGAAAAGGGAGAAAAAAAAAAGAGGTTGTTCCGCAGGTGCTTCAAATTAAACAGAGAAACCGGGGGTGCATCATTGAGGTGTCCCGTTGTTTCCTCTTGGAAGGGTTGACAGGTGTCCCCCGATCGACCGGGCCAAAAGTCGCCAAGGAAAACTCCAGCTCCGCTTTTGGGTCACCACTGGAGACGGAAGCCACCAAAACCAGAAGTGCAGGTTCCTGTGTCCGCCTGAGTTAAGGACCAATTCTTTTTACCCTGGGGTTCAAACGACCATTAAAGCAGTGGGGGGGGTTCATATACCCACCGCTGCTTACCGAAGGATTGTCATCATCTAAACTGCGCTGTCCTGCAGATCCCCTGCTAAGAGTTTCACTTTTAGTTCCATGGAAGCCCAACCACTCAACCTCAAAACAACCTCTCTCTCTCGCGAGCACCGTGTCAAAGTTGACTCAGCTCTATGCACACACCAAATTCAACCAGCAAAAACCGGCCCCATGCTCAAAACAACCTGGAAGAAAAAAAACAAAAACCAAAAAACAAAAACACGGGGGATGGCTGGGAAACCTCCCCTCGGGGCCACGGAATCGCGCCCGCCTGCCACCGGTCCGCGGCCTTGGCCACCCGGTGCAAGGCGGTGACCGCGTTGGCCACGTCGAGCTCGCAGCCTCTCCGGAGATCTTTCGCGCCAAGCGCGATGACGTCAGAGAGCTCGACTTGGCGAACGTCACGCTAACCCCGGATGAATCAAACACTGGGCTTATGAATATGGGGGTGTCCAATTCCCTTTAGTGGGGATTGTTCACTTTTGGAGGGGAAAAAACCTCCCCCTAATACTGGGACGGGTTTATGAATCCTGGGTCAACATTACGTGCCCTGCACCCTGGAGAACCAGCCTCCGGCGCGCGGTTTTTTGAGATGGATTTGTCTGTGGAGGTCTCTCGTCATGAATGAGTGGGGTCTCAAGCTTGCCTCGCCACATCATTGGTCCCCCAATTTCAGCGGCCATCTGTCTTTTTCAACAGCCAGCGTTTCCCATTGGTTTCCGGAGGTTTTTGACCTGGAACCTGAAACGTTGCCATTTACACACGGCGGGTACCAATCAACCATTTCCTCTGAATAGACCTTCTTGATGGAAAGTACGCGGCAGTTTGATTGACACCACACAAATTGTCACGTTCCAGGTAGGGGATCCCCTTTTTGGGAAACCAAAAGGAAGCCGCCTACCTGGAGTCCGGTGTTGTTTCCCAGTCGAGCCTTGATTCAAGCGCTGCTTGTCTCAACGGTTTGCACCAACCAAAAGGGGGTCCACCATTTTGAGAACCCCCATACGGCCTGAGCGTTAGCAACATGCTTGGTAACCCTATCTACGAGGTTTGCTCAAAATGGGTTCGTAATCCTGGATAGAATGGTTTGTATACAACCCGGTTCAAACTTGGACCATTGGATGGTTGCAATTTTGTGTAACTGAAGCAAAGGAAGCCTCAGCTCGATCCAACGCGGGTTCCCTCAATGGGACACTTCTTATTATTACTATTTTTTTTGTTGGGGGGGCAACCTATTTCCAAAATATGAAACTTCTTCTGTTTCCTGGAGGTGGGTGGGTTTTCCCCATTTTGGTCGCCAGGCATCCTTCGACACCATCCCGCCGAGCCCCCCGCTTCCTTCCCCAGGCGCGCGACTTTCGCGCGCAACCCGCGCCTCGGCGGGCCGCGAAGTCCAGCAGCTCCTGGGCGCCCCACAGCGCGCCTTGGTTGCGGCAACGGCCCTTTGCAGGGGGTTCAGTGGAGAACACCAAAAGTTTTAACTTTTCGGGGTTCAGTGGAGAACACCCAAAAAGTTTTAACTTTTCGGGGGTTCAGTGGAGAACACCCAAAAAGTTTTAACTTTTCGGGGGTTCAGTGGAGAACACCCAAAAAGTTTTAACTTTTCGGGGGTTCAGTGGAAAACACCCAAAAACTTTACAACTTTTTGGGGGTTTAGTGGAAAACACCCAAAAAGTTTAAGACTTTTTGGGGGTTTAGTGGAAAACACCCAAAAAGTTTAAGACTTTTTGGGGGTTTAGTGCAGAACACCCAAAAAGTTTTAACTTTTCGGGAGTTTAGTGGAGAACACCCAAAAAGTTTTAACTTTTCGGGGGTTCAGTGGAAAACGACCACCCAAAAATTATTTACAACTTTTTTGGGGGATTAGTGGGAAACCCACCCAAAAAGTTTTTTAAGACATTTTGGGGGTGTTTAGTGGAAAACACCCAAAAAGTTTAAGACTTTTTGGGGGTTTAGTGCAGAACACCCAAAAAGTTTTAACTTTTCGGGAGTTTAGTGGAGAACACCCAAAAAGTTTTAACTTTTCGGGGGTTCAGTGGAGAACACCCAAAAAGTTTTAACTTTTCGGGGGTTCAGTGGAAAACACCCAAAAAGTTTACAACTTTTTGGGGGTTTAGTGGAAAACACCCAAAAAGTTTAAGACTTTTTGGGGGTTTAGTGGAAAACACCCAAAAAGTTTAAGACTTTTTGGGGGTTTAGTGCAGAACACCCAAAAAGTTTTAACTTTTCGGGAGTTTAGTGGAGAACACCCAAAAAGTTTTAACTTTTCGGGGGTTCAGTGGAGAACACCCAAAAGTTTAAAACGTTTTGGGGGTTTAGTGGAGAACACCCAAATAGTGGAGAACACCCAAAAAGTTAACTTTTCGGGGGTTTAGTGGAGAACACCCAAAAAGTTTAAAACGTTTTGGGGGTTTAGTGGAGAACACCCAAAAAGTTAACCACCCAAAAAGTTTACAACTTTTTGGGGGTTTAGTGGAAAACACCCCGAACAATTAAGACTTTTTGGGGGTTTAGTGGAAAACACCCAAAAAGCTTACAACTTTTGGGGGGTTTAATGGAAAACACCCAAAAAGTTTAAGACTTTTTGGGGGTTCAGTGGACAACACCCACAGAGGTTAAGACGTTTTGGTGGTTTAGTGGAAAACACCCAAAAAGTTTAAGACTTTTTGGGGGTTTAGTGGAAAACACCCAAAAAGTTTAAGACTTTTTGGGGGTTTAGTGGAAAACACCCAAAAAGTTTACAACTTTTTGGGGGTTTAGTGGAAAACACCCAAAAAGTTTAAGACTTTTTGGGGGTTTAGTGGAAAACACCCAAAAAGCTTACAACTTTTGGGGGGTTTAATGGAAAACACCCAAAAAGCTTACAACTTTTGCGGGGTTTAGTGGAAAACACCCAAAAAGCTTAAGACTTTTTGGGGGTTCAGTGGAAAACACCCAAAGAGTTTAAGACTTTTTGGTGGTTTAGTGGAAAACACCCAAAAAGTTTAAGACTTTTTGGGGGTTTAGTGGAAAACACCCAAAAAGGTTAAGACTTTGTGGGGGTTTAGTGGAAAACACACAAAAAGTTTAAGACTTTTTGGGGGTTTAGTGGCAAACACCAAAAAGATTTAAGACTTTTTGGGGGTTTAGTGGAAAACACACAAAAAGCTTACAACTTTTGCGGGGGTTTAGTGGAAAACACCCAAAAAGTTTAAGACGTTTTGGGGGTTTAGTGGAAAACACCCAAAAAGTTTAAGACGACTTTGTGGGGGTTTAGTGGAAAACACCCAAAAGGTTTAAGACTTTTTGGGGGTTTAGTGGAAAACACCAAAAAAAACATAAGACTTTTTGGGGGTTTAGTGGAAACACCCAAAAAGCTTACAACTTTTGCGGGGTTTAGTGGAAAACACACAAAAAGTTTAAGACTTTTTGGGGGTTTAGTGGAAAACACCCAAAAAGTTTAAGACTTTTTGGGGGTTTAGTGCAGAACACCCAAAAAGTTTAAGACTTTTTGGTGGGTTTAGTGGAAAACACCCAAAAAGCTTACAACTTTTGGGGGGTTTAGTGGAAAACACCCAAAAAGTTTAAGACTGTTTGGGGGTTTAGTGGAAAACACCCAAAAAGCTTACAACTTTTGGGGGGTTTAGTGGAAAACACCCAAAAAGCTTACAACTTTTTGGGGGTTTAGTGGAAAACACCCAAAAAGTTTAAGACGTCTTGGTGGTTTAGTGGAAAACACCCAAAAAGTTTAAGACTTTTTGGGGGGTTAGTGGAAAACACCCAAAAAGGTTAAGACTTTGTGGGGGTTTAGTGGAAAACACACAAAAAGCTTACAACTTTTGGGGGGTTTAGTGGAAAACACCCAAAAAGTTTAAGACTTTTTGGGGGTTTAGTGGAAAACACCCAAAAAGTTTTAGACTGTTTGGGGGCTTAGTGGAAAACACCTTAAGACTTTTGGGGGGTTAGTGGAAAACACCCAAAAAGTTTAAGACTTTTTGGGGGGTTTAGTGGAAAACACCCAAAAAGTTTAAGACTTTTTGGGGGTTTAGTGGCAAACACCCAAAAAGTTCAAGACTTTTTGGGGGTTTAGTGGAAAACACCCAAAAAGTTTAAGACTTTTTGGGGGGGTTTAGTGGAAAACACAACTTGATTTCAACCCAAAAGTTAAAGAAAGCTCCGTTGCACAGCAGTCAAGCCGCAGATCTGCTTGTTGATCCGCACCTCCTGCGCCCCGTCCTCACGCGAGAGACGTCGACGGGTTCGGCGCGCAGTGTTGGGACCCGGTCCGACAGGAGAAGAAAAAAACGACAAGGAACGCCGGGAGAGATCGATTGGGAAAAAAAGAAGAGTGAAAAAACAGGAGAAGAAGTGTTTGGTTACCAGGAAACGGGGAAAAAAAAAACGGTGCTGATGACATCCCCGACTGCTGGCAGATATCCTTTCCTGCTGCCGTTTTCGGAGGTAGACATATTATGGGGAAAGCTGAAACAGCGACAGGAAAGCCACGAAAGCCAAATCCCTACCTCTTCGATATTGAGTGAACAATCTGTCAAAGTTCCTGTAGAAATGATCTGCTCCCGAGAGAGGCTGCCACCATGACCAAAAATAAGTCCAAGTGATACTGTGTATGACAAAAGCCACTTCGCACTTGATCGATGGTCTGTCGCATAGACCTTCATCCATCCCAACTCGTGCGGATCGGATCTTGTCCACCCTCCGTAGGTCGAAGGAAAAAGCAGACGAACCAGTGTTTGATTCTCCGAGTTGGGCCCAAACAAAGCCAACAAACTCGCCTATGTTTCTTAAGTTTTACAAGGAGGTTCCCCCCTAACTTCGAAAGAGGAGTACCTTCAACAACACGCCCACACACACACACACAGTCCCCACCGAAAACCAAGAAAGCGCTTCGGGCTCCGCCCCCGCCCGTTTCTTCCGCGGCCTTCTTGACAAAGGCCAGGTCTTTCTGGTACAAAGGATGGCACTCCCAGTCGCAGGAGCCAACCACTGGCATCAAGGACGGCTTCCTCGGCTCGAGCTCTCAACCAGAGCCAGGCAGCTCGGCTCGTGCTCATGAGGCGCTTTTCTGTGGTTTTTTTTTGGTGGGGATCGCGGCAGACTTGTTGAAGTGTGATTCCCTTTGCGGGGAAAATGGATGGATTCGACATGGTGAATTACAAGGAATCAGCCACGTAATTGTTGCAGCCCCAAGTTGCCAGAATGAAGCAACAACAAAAAAAAGCCTCGGAAAGGTGGCAGTCGAGTGAAAACTTGCTGCCCCTTGGGGGGCTGGAAGTCGTTCGCTCAAGCTCCGTGGACTCAAATCGGAAATTGGCCCTCCCACGCGAAAGTGCTCAGGCCCTCTTCCAAAAGCAAAACTGTCGTCCAAAAACGATTTGTTCATGCGTACTTTCAAGGGGTAATGTCATTTTTGTCTTTGGTCTCTCATCGGTGACTTCGAGAATGGCCGATCGAGCGGAGCATCATAGCCATCATAGCCAATTCCGCAAAGTGGATTGCGACATTTGTGGGAGCTGCCTCTCGTGCAAAAGGTCAACCTCGCACTTCTGGGTCTTTTTTTGTCTTTTTTCTTTCCCCTTGCTTCTTTTTTCTCCCCGGTGACAACCACCTTGTGCGGCGTGGCGGTTCAAACTCTCCAGCACCCTAATGACAGAACTTCAGAGCCAGTGCCGCAACCATTCTTCAGACCTTCAGATGAAACCCTTCGAAAGGTCATTCCGCTTCAACAGGTTTTCCCGCGGGCCTCACATCGAAACGGATCTGGCTGAACGTACGAGTCCCGTCGATGCAGTGGCCGTCGATCCGAGTTTCCCTTGTCTCGGCCGCTACCCCGAGCCCGGCCGGAAGCCCGCCCTAGCCCTACATGGGTCTTCTTCTTTTGTTTGAGGGAAGCCAAAAGGCAAACCACTCATTTTGGGGGTTCCCTAAAAAAGGACGCCCACATGGGTATGGGTCAAAATCAACCACCAGGGAACCGCAGGTTTTGGTCCTCGTTTCCATTTACTTTTGGGTACCCATGTTTGACCCACAGCCACATGGAACCACAAGTGCACCAGCAACTGCACGAAATGCACGCTGCGCACCCCGCACAGACAATTCCCAAATAATCCCCACCCAAACCAAAACCTTCCAAATCGAAAAAGGGGCCACGGAAAAACGTGTTGTTCGCCTTTTCGGAGAGTTACGTCTCCAAGAACCCCCACCAAATGCCAACACCTTTGTTGGTGGTGATCATCAGAAAACACACCAAAAAAGGATGAAGAAACAAAAATATCCATCTGCCATACCCTGACAACAAACAAAATACTGAGGTATTGGGAGATTGTCAAAAGCGTGGGAGTGAGCCCCACGCACGCCCACCAAATACCTCCAAAACACCACGGGGCGCCCCCACCCCGCCACGCCAAACTATTGGGCACCAAACCCCATAGCAACCCACAAGACGGAACCGGATCGGAACCGATTCGCACGAGTTTATCAAGTTGTGTATGACTTATGTGTTCATTTGATCAAGTTTTTGAAGTTATATGTGTTAACCAATCTCCAAAACTTATAATTGTTTTGTTTCATTGATCGTCACTTAAACTCTTACCTGTAACAATTACTGCTGTCATTTTTACAGGGGGGACTCCACAAGTTGCTTCTGGAATTCTTATTTGATCGAAACGTTTTTGAAAAATTTCAAGGAGAGAGGGAGCCTCGGCCACGGCTCCGCAAAACCTGCCATGGCTCCCTGAAAACTTAACAGGGATCCCCTCACATGACAACACCTGAACATTGCAACTTATAAATGGTGGTTTCCAACTTTATTTTGGTGGGAAAAGCCATGTTTCAAATGGTTGCAAAATGTATTTCTTTTAAGGATCCCTGCTCAAGGCTCCCGCTTTGGAGATCTCTGGAGGCAAAGCTATAGAACCATTTCGCAACCGAACCAGCTCCATCCCTCTTCCTCTATCTTTTACCCCCCCCAAAAAAAAAAAAAAAACGAGCCCTACGAGACATGCTGCCCCTTCCCCCCTTTTCGTCCGGGCAACCACAACTAAGCCACGGGAGTCAAGCCATGAAACCAATGGTGGCTCAGACCACCCAGGGATTGTCACCCAAACTGGGTGGTTTTCTTGGTTGCCATTCTTTCAACGCTCAGATTACCCCTAAACCAAGCCACCAATGAACTTGAAGTCAGGTGAAAGTTGCATCTTTGGGAACCCATGCTAGGCCCTCCAGACTTGAGAGGTTAGAAGAAGTTGGTACCCGATCTTTTTCCGGTTTTGTCTACTTTAGTAGGGGAACCCTCCCAAAACCCCAAAACCCCAACCCAAAAAAGGGGTGAGAGAAAGGGCACTGCTATGGGGATGTAGTATGGTTTGCCATGGATTTTTTTGCCCAGGTCCCGGGTCAGCTTCACCGAGCCGCAGGTAGAAGGCCGCCGCGCCTTCGGCGCCACCTCCGAAGGCCCCAGTCGACGCCGGCTTCGTGCCCATGGCCTGGCCCGCTCGGGCGAAGAGCGCGTTCTTCGGGCCTGGCCCCTCAGTTTTGGGCCACGTGAAGAGACAAACTATGTTTGTATATATATATATATATACATACATAAAAAGAAGAAGAAAAAAACGCTTGGATGTTTACATCCTTCACTCTCAAGAGATGACAGCTAATTCCAGGAATGAAAAGAATCTTCATAGTTACGTTCAAGCGGTTTCTTGCAATTTACTTTCATAGCTTTAGTCAGTTCTTAGTCTATGATGTCTCCGATGGTCCCAAACGCTGACCCAAACAAAGCCAGCGGCAGGATCGAACCTCGAACGCCCCCCTCTGAAGGTATGAGATCACTTTGCACCGCACCAAGGGCCGGGCCTGTCTGCGAGATTCCTGTCGGAAAAAAATCCCATCGCTGCTGTCCCTTTAGGACACATGTTGGGGGGGTTGGGATTGAAAAAAAGCCAAATGCGCGCAGACTGCGGGCCGGACAGACTTGAGCCTGTCTCCCCGAACGCTACCCCTCAGCCTTTCGATGCTGATCGTCAGCAAGCCAAAATGACCCTCGTAATCTACTGGCAAAGATGACGCTGACGCTCACAATGAAATTCAATGCTTTTAGAATGGCTAAGAAACGAACGCCTTCACTTTGCTTCACCAACAATATGATGCCCAATATGATGCTGGAACGCAACCGAAAAACTTGCCAACTTCCATCTCATCTTTGGGGTACAAGCAAAGATTCACCAACAAAAGGGGTCAGATGCTTCCAAACAGTCTTCAACCAAGGGCTTTTGTTTGCAACCAAAAACAGGTGAGAGAGATGTTCACCTGGACATGCACGTTGCATTTCCGGACTGGCCCTGAGCTCTTTCTCCCCCCGAAAACGAGATGCCGAACCGGGCCTTGCCAAAAGGCACCCAGTCCTTGCCGCCACTTCTGCCCCACAGAAACACCCGAATTTTTGTTGGCTGCCCAGCAAGCCCCCGGGGTTGTTGCAAGTAACCCAGCAAAAGACTCACTTTGCAAAGTTCGGGGCATTTGCTCCGGAGTTCCACTTTCACCAGGAATCCATTTTGGGCCTTACCAAAGGATAACTCCTTCGTGATGGGTTTCCATCTCGCTTCCCTGTAAATTATTAATTGGTGGTTTGGACCCGAATCCGGTTTTCCGTTTACCTTCAACAAGAACGGCTTCAATTCCCCAAACCAATCACCAGTTGCTACCTGAACCCTTCCCCGCATCCTTCCCACTTCTCTCGAGAGCTTCCAGGCGAACTTCCAGGCGCCGCCCTGAAAACACCCGACCCCGGATTGACAAACAAGTCCCATTAGTAGGGGGGGGTCCCTCCAAAAATGGTCTGATTCCGGGGGGGTGGTCCCTCCAAGAATGGTCTGCTTCCGGCTGATTGCCCACTAAACCCGGGGACTCCCCTGTTGGGGTGATCATCGAATGTTGATGTTCAGAGCCACCCTTTCATCCCGTGGTTGTAAGGGGCCCCACAAGAGCAACGGGTCCTACTGTGGATGGACGAAATCCAATTCGCACCACCTTGAAACCGTGGAAAACCTACGTTTGTTGGTATTTACGGGGGGATCATCATTTCAGGGGTTCTCGGGTGGTGCGAAATGGATTTCATCCATCCGCAGTCCTGTTTGGATTGGGGGGGCCCCTGTTGAGGGGCCGTTGACAAGCATAGGATTTCAGGAAAGAGCTGAAACCTTCCATACAATCCATGGCGAGTTGCCCCACGCTGTCTATGCAGTCCATGCCGGAGTCGACTGCTCATATGCGGCTATGGCGAGGCAAACAACCTATCACCACCACCACCACCACCACCACCACCACCACCACCACCACCACCAGCAGCGCGGTTCAAAAGGTCTGTTGCGTACGTGATTGTGTCCAGCTGGATTGTGGATCGAGTTGCCCCCATCCCCGCGTCTCATGCTATGCTGCCATCTCTTGGAATCCGCTCGTTTTTTGTTTGGTTATCTTTTTTTCTTTTTTTCGGGAGTCATCCCCGGCAGACGTGCTTCCTGGGCCCCAAACCTCCAAATTTGCTGGGGTGACAAAACGGTTAGGGGACCTCTATATACATCACTCAGGGGGGGATTGATGTCCAACAACCACTCTGGGAGGTGGTTCCCTGTTATCAAAAAATCATGGCCATGTCAGCAAAGGTGGCTTTAGCGAGGAGATCTTCAAATGCAAAGAGGACATGGAGTGGGAGCAACAACACGGCCAATGTTGCCTTGGGTCGACTGGGGTTCCCCTTTCCGAACCGGGCGAAGGGAGAGAACGGCGAACTGGTGTCAAGTCGGCCACCTGCAGATGTGCTGTCAGCCAATTCGTTAATGTTTGCCCAGAAGCTTCACTGCAAGTTGGGTTCAATGGAACCCAGCCGGGAACCAAGGCTGGATCATCGTTCCCCGAACAAATCCGCCGGGTTTATGGGTTGGGGCTTCAAATGAACTTGAACTTCAGCTTAATCTGGCAAAAAGTACTAACCGCAACAGGAATCCCGAAATGAATTATTTCCACCACCCGAAAACAAAACCCTCATTGATCATCGATGATTCATCCTGCCCGATCTTTCAAGGTGGTTGCGTCACACATGTTTGTGGCTACCATTCAATCCTTTGGTGTCTTTTTTTAGCAGTGGTGCTCTGTTTGTGCCCTTTCCTGCGCGTGTGTCACCGTACAAGCGCTGAACCTGTTCCCAAGACTTACTCCTTTTTCGCAAGTCCTTCCACTCGGGAAGGGCCAGTTTAGGTGGTACAGTACCAACTGGGCTTACTAGATGTTTGTTTGCACGAAAACTGCAAACGGTTAGGTTGCGTGTTGACAACCCTCCACAATTTGCTTGTCAGCCTGCTTGCTGCAAAACAACGCCGCACCCATGGGGCAACTGGATCTGCGGCACTCTGCATGTAAAGGAGCACTTCGCACTCACCACCACCACCACCACTACTACCACTACCCCCCCCAATCTCAGGCAGCTCCTTGTTGGGCAGCAGCCGCAGCAGCGCAGCCTCCGAATCCTCCGCCCAAGAGCTTAGCGGCTTTCCGAAATCGGGCTTCCCCAGACTGGTGTTCCTTTACCACCAAAAAAGGATCAAGGACGCCAGATGGACCGGAATCTCTTCTTGGGTTCCATGAAGCTTGGGCCATGGTGCTTATGTCTGCCCACAGAGAAAAACAACCGCCGGTTTTGGACCTACCGACATCGCCTCGATCGACCTTCAAACAAACAAAATGGACCTTCACAAGGCCGAGGAGAGTCCACCAGCTTTGAGAAGGTCTAGTCCAGAAGCTTGCGGAACGTCCGGTCCATCCCAGAACTGGGTTCAACTGGAACCTGCAACTTAACCAGTTGGTTTCCCAAACAACCATGTTTCTTGATGGAAAATACGGCCATTTGGTTGAAACCACCATTTCTAGCTTGGGTTGTTTCAGGTTCCAGGCGGAATTCTTGGACTGGTTGGGGACTTTTACCATTTGCCCTCAAGAGCAACTCGCAACGTGCCCGGCTCAAAATTAACCAGAAGAACCAAACCGCAGGTTTTGGTCCATGTTTCCACTTGCCAGGGATCCATTTTGGTACCGGATTTTTTGAGACACAGCCATATGATCCTAGGGAAGCTTCCCCATTCTTTCCACAAATCCTTATCCAAGGGAACAAAAACAGGTGTTCGGAAAGAAGGATGGCTGAATTCTTAGGGAACTCAAGCCCTAGACGAATCCTACCCATAGGTCTCCTGGCAAAATAGATGGTTGTGCTACCTGGTAAATCGTTTTAATAAAACCAATCAAAAACCCGTGGAAACCATCTATGTCATTGCCCAAACTCACCTAAGGACACCTCTGATCCCTAAGCCTCCATTTGCTTAAGTCCCCTGGAAATGAAATACAAATACTTCAAGTAGTGATAGATTTCCTTTCAAACCAGCAGGGGCAAATAAAAAATATTCATTTCACCAAATGGAAGTAAGCCTCCAAGCGAAACCACCGAAAACCAGCCGGTCCCAGCGAGACCCGTGCTCTCCGCCGGCCTCAGCGCCGGCGGCCTCCGCTGCTCTCTGAAACCCGCGCTCAAAGGCGAGATCCATACGCGAGCCATGGCCGAGGTCGGCGTCTTGCACGGGGGTGAGGAGGGGAGGGGGGAGGAGGGGAGGGGGGGAGGAGGAGGGGGGGAGGGGAGGAGGGGGGAGGGGGGAGGGGGGAGGGAGGGAGGGGGGGAGGGGGGGGTTGTTGTTGTTGGGCACGGGGACGGGGAGGTGAGCTCAAATCGAAACCTGCGGCAACCCCAGATAGAAGTAGAAGCTCGCGGATTGCTCAAAGACATCGATCATTCTAGGATCAAAGTCCTGTGTGATACTTGGCTCCACTCGCATGGCTTGCCAGCGACAGCCCAGCTGGCGCCCATCGTCAGCTCTCCTTCCTTTGCCAGGTCCTCCAGTACCCTTTCTTCTTTAGCCTCTTTTGGTAGGGGAACCCTTCCCCTAAAAAGGGTGAAAGGGCACTACTGGGGGACCCAGTTCGAGTATGGTTAGGGGCAGCGTGCCTAGGACAACAAAGGCCGTGCCGCTCTTTCACCTTTTTTGTCCATGGCCAGGACAGTCTGCAAGGGAGTCCGTTTGCTCCGCCCGCCACGTTTGGCCCATCGCGGTCGGTTACCGCTGGATCTTCGCCCCCTGGAGCAATGGAAAATACCGGCCCTGCGGGGCCTGGAAAATGGAGGGGGGTTCACTCCCGCGGAGGGAGGCGACGTTGTGATTTGTTGATTTACCGGTTCTGCTAGCCAAACGCAAAATGAGCTGCTGATTCCATTTTGCAAAAGTAGCTGTGAAAATAAAGTGGTCTCTTATGGCCCGTAATAGACACGATGACTATTAGGCACTAATAGTCAATCACTATTTGGCTGCAATGGCTCCCCTGGCTACAGTATGGCTCCGAATCAGCACAGTTCATGAAATGCAGGGGCCGTTTCCTCCCTCTGTGCCAGGAATGTTTGGTCAATGATGTGTAGCGCCAGCCATTGTCCAAGTCTTATCTTAGAACTGCTCCTCCGCCTGTTTTCAGCTTCTACCCCCCTCCCCTTTAAGCAGCTTCCTTCCAAAACGGCATCTTTTGGGGGGGGAACGCAAATGGTGGTGGGTCAAAATGAAGCCTCTGACCCGCAGGTTCTGGTCCTGGGTTCCATTTCCCAAAGCAACCCATGTGGGGCGATTACCCCATTTTTGACCCGCCGCATACTCGCGGGTAGCGGCGCCTCCGGCGGGTTCACAGCGGAAAAAATCTGGCGCTTCCGTCCCGCGGCGCTCTCATTTGGCTCATCTCACGTCATCGGGCGGCGCGGCTCAGGCGCGCCCAGACGCTTGCGGCCAGCGGCGTGACGGCCACGGTCACGGGCACCCGGAGGGGCATGATCGCCTGTGCTTGCTTGACGTTGAAAGGGGAGCAAAAGCTTTCAAATTTTAGCAGTTAAGTGGCTGGATTTCAACCACTAAACCGCAATCAGCAAAAATGGGAAAAATGTTTCCCAACAACAACCATGTATGTGCCGTTGTCCAAATAAAGGGGTCACCTGAAATAGCCAGAAGGAACAAATGGGAAGGTGTCTCTCAGTTGCCCAAGGACCCAGAAATAAAAGGTTCACCTTTTGGGGCTATGACTAAAAGTGGACCAAAAAGGGAAAACCAAAAGGTCAAAAGGTCGATTCGCTTTGGGCAGGTGAGGTCTTTGTTTTAAGGGTCTTCCAAGATGCAAAGGGTCCCCGATGCAACCGGAAGCTCGAAGTTACCGGCGGTTCGCCGTGGTTTTGTGTATGCTTGGCAAGGCATCCACCGATTTGCTCCTGGCTCATCTTCTTTCCAGAAGGCCCCAAGAGCTGAATCTTTATGTTAGGCCAAGCGTTTGTCAGACCTACAAACGGTTTAATATGGTCCTATGAAAGGATTGTCCTTTATCCTACATGGAGCCGCTAGGGAAGGACATCCTTTGCTCGGTTGCTTTCTGCTCCCCTGCCAAAAGTTTAACTCTTAGTGGCTTAATGGGAAACCCACTAGTTGGCAAAAAGTTAAAGTCCTAACATCCAAGCAAAATGCACCAAAGTTTAAGTGGGGTTCATGTCCAACAACCACTTGGGAAAGTATTCCTCGTTAAGAATCATGCTCACATCTACCTGGGCTTGTCCAAGGACTTTGCAAGGATGAGGAGTGGACAGTCTTAGACCCAAGTTCATCCGTGCTACCCTTCCTGCCATGCGACTCAACAGCTAAAGGAAAAGCAGCTTCATGCCACTGAACAGCAAACGAAGCATTTGAGGCGGTGCACTGTGGAGATTGCAACCTATTTGCGTGAATGTGAGTCGTACCTAAAGTTGTAGTTCCCTCACACGGAGTACTTGTCCCCCTAGTTGGCAAAGGGATACAAAGCCCAACTAGATTGGGGGTGTGGGGTACTAAAAACAAATTTAGTACGATTGGTAGTTCTTTGGCCCCTTATGTTACCACTCCTACAATGTGTCGATTCCCATTTAGTCTACCCATCCGACTTTTCAGGGGGTCCTGTTTTGTCTTGACCCCTTCATCGATTCCAGAAACTCTGGCTGTCCAACCTTTGGCCAGTGGTGCTGACTGATTGAAACAACATGCTGGCCAAGACAAATCATGATGCTGGCAAAAAATTGGTGCTGAATGATTGAATATAGTTGCCAACAAAATCTGGGGGGGACACCGGGCCCGGTGCTGGCAGCCTGGCCGCCCAGGCCAGTGAAAGCGCCATGGAGACGTAAAGAGTCTATCTGGAACTCAAACCCGGGACTCTGTCCCTCTGTCCACCAAGGCAGTGCCCCAAAAAGCGGCAAGAATCGGGGGACCAGGGAAACCGAACTGTAAATTTGCCGCTCTTTGGCGCTTTTTGGCTTATTTCCAAGCCGGGAATCCACCTCCCCCACCTCCCCCACCTCCCCACCTCCTGCCCTCCCCAGGGTCCCCGGAATCGACTGCCCGGGGGACTCTGAACGGATTGGCGGAAGCGGATTTTTTTCGCCGCCAGATCGAAGAAGTGGCGAAATCCGCGCCTTGTGCAGAACGAAGGCCATGACCATGCTGCTGCCCAGGCCCAGCGAGCTGTCGTCGTGGTTCTGCCGATCCAAAGGGGGACCAAAGGGACCCCAGCAAATGAGATCTCTTTCGCCTGGTGGAAAACCTCAGTCGCCCAAAGGACCCAATAAAAGGTGATCACCTTTTAAAGCCTCTAAAGATAGACCCAAATTGGAAAACCAAAAGGTTAAAAGGTCGGCTTTGGGCAACTGAGAAACTGAGGGACCCCAAAAAAGCGAAACAAAAGAAGGGAGCCAATTCTGGGGAAGATCAAGGGCACCGACCGCTCGATGCCGGGGGACGTTTGGACCAACCGCCACAGACCCCCAGGTGTTGGGCCGCAAGGAATGCCTTCTGTGGCTATCCAGAAGGCCTTAAGTAACCCGAGACACCCAGATCGATGGAATCATCCCCGGCTTTGGCGCCATGCGGCCTCATCTTCGAGAAAAAGAACAAAGCCAGCAGATTTCTGAGATGGCTTCGGGGCTGCGATCGGATCGAGGGTGGGCAGACATGTTTCTTGGGGACGCTCATTTAAGGCCTGGTGAAGGGCTTCCTCCCCCCCCCCAGAGCCCCCCAGAGCTTTAGCTTTCCATTGCTGGGTCCCTTTGTTCTGCATGATTTGCAACGCTTGTTAACTTTCCCAAGCAAGGCAAAGCTTGATTGCGCAAGTGTGGAAAACCGCCTCTTGGAATTCAGGATTGCTTGGGTTCGGGGAAATCGGTGAAAGGTTTGGGTGGTTTTCCCGAAGTATTAACCAGCAATGCTCAATCTTTACGTGAAACCAAACAAAGGTTATTTCAAGTAAATCTGGTGCTTTGAGCCTGTCTGTTTAAGGGGAACCAATCCAGGGTTTCTGAACGGTGGTGCGTCTTGTGGATTGCGCAATAATCCACATGGGCCCGGCTTGAGTACTTTACCGGGCCTCTAGGGAACTTGTGGCCAACGCACCCCACCAAATGGTCCCACTGCCCAAAATCTCAAACAAGGTGAGCCGAGCCAGGACCCAGGTCTAATGGCTCCAGTGGATCTTCTGGAGTTCAGATACCACCATCAAAACTCAAAACAGTGGAGTTTTATCGTCCAAATATTACATCATCAATGGCTAGTACAAACTAATACAAATCAATGGTATCAGTATTTACCATTCAGGAGCTTCATCATCCAAATTGGGTGTTTTTGTTGGGCCACTCTTTTCATGGGGGCAAGGAACCCTAGCGGTTTCCTGATGTTTAATCATTCAACCAGAGCTTCAACCTTCTGATTTCTCTGCGCCGAAGCTTTCTGTGGGTTGGACACCCCTTGGTGGTGCTGGCATTTTAACGGAAACCACGAGGAAAATTGACATCGCCAGCTAAAAAGACCCGTCCAAATGCTGATTCACCTTCTTGGGGTTGGTTTCAAGGGAAACAAGAAGGAAACAAAAAGGGAAACCAACAACTAAATAATTCTTTGACCAACCCCCCACCCCACCGATCCATGGGTGTGCATAAGGGTCTGGGGAACAACTCTGGAGTTGGCAAAGCAAGTAAGTCCCCCCCCCAAAAAAAAGATTAAAACCAGTTTTTAATAAAATTAAACAGACAATTAAAAAAAAAGCAGATACCACATCTTGCCATGGATTCCTTCAGTTGTCTGGTCAACCAATGGCTGTGGTTATTTTCCTTAGGATTCAATCACACCCAAAAAGAAAAATGGAGTTGAAGTTATTCTTTTCAATCTTGCTTTTAAGCTGTGTGTTTTCTCTTTTGTGTTTTTTGGGGAAGGGGAGTTTACTTGCTTTGCCAACTCCCTTTTGAGGTGCGTGTTAAAAAAAAAAAAAAAAGACGGCCGCGCCGCTCATCTCCGCCCTCCCGATCCCTAACGACTCGACCCTCCTGTGGGCTGGCGCCCACAAAGTCCAACAACTTCTCCACGGGCAGCTGGTGCCGCACCGCGAAGAAACAGCTCACCAAGCTCACGCTGCTCAGGCAGAAGTGCACTACCAGGCCCACCTCTCGTGTTTTCATTTACTTTTTTTCCGGATGAGTCATACAGTCAACGTGCTGATATATTTTGAATGAGTCATTCTCAAACCTGGAAGCGTGCTGTTTTTTGGTTCTTTTCCGGATGGGTCATACTCAAACCTGGAAGAAAGATGGTCTACCCAGAACCCCGCACCCATTTCTGGCTGGGGGTATACCTTGCTAACCCTTCTCTACCCTGGTTGGATTGTGACTCGGATGGTTTGAAGGTTGGACCTTGAAAGAGGTGAACGGAGCCAACGAGCACATTCCTTCAAAAAGGGTTTGGGGTTCGAATAATAAGGCGCGGGGTTCAAACTTCCAAATGGCCATGGGTCAAAACCCCGTCCCCCCAGTAAACATCCCAATCCCCACTAAAATAGGTTCTAAAATGGGTGGTGAATTCACCGACCCCAAAATGGGATCCCATTGGTTTTGAACCATGGCCAAATCAATTAAGGCGTACCTGAATGAGGCCTGGGGCGCTTCAACACAGTCAGAAAAAACATATGGTTGAAAGGCCCCATCCATGGCCTGCATTATCCTTTCTGTCTTTTTTTGTAGTTAGTACGTTGGTATGCCTTTTCACCTTGGCTCGGGAAACCAACCGGCTTCAACCGCCATTTGATGCGAAAGAGCGACTCAGGTTGCTCTTTTCCATAATAGCCTATGTATATATATATATATATATATATATGTATATACATATAATATATATATATATATATATATATACATGTTGTTGTCAGGTCTTGGCCCTTCCTTTTGCTAGGTCTCCGGATCTCGGTCTCGCGAAAAGCGGAGGTTTGACTCGCCCAGGGAATCGAGCCAGAAAGTTCGGTGGTCCTTTTCGTTCCCCTTTGAACCAGCCCCACAGACAGACAGACGGACCAGACAGACAGACACCCGGACCAAGACATGCGGGTGATACTGACAACAAGTAGATAGCACTATTCTGGACATTCCCTTATGTCTGTAAAGGAGATGACAACTTAAATGGGCCCTTGAATATTACAAATGGTTGCTGTGTTCTTTTTGACTTTTACCACCGTCCAACAAGGGGTCTACGATTTTGAGAACCCAGGCAGGTTTTTCGAATTGCCTCCTTTTGCACCTCCCTTGATTTGAATGAAGAGAAGAAGAAGAAGAAAAAAAAGGCTAGGCCACAGGCGCACCCGTGACAATGGAAGGGATGGATTCCAGAAAGTACGGCCCTCAAATTCCATACTCTGGATGGACGAAATCCATTTGGCACCACCCAAGAATCACTGGAATGATGATTCACCTGTAATTACCAACAAGCACTGGTTTGCCATGCTTTCGAAGTGCTGCAGGATTTCGTCCATCCACAGTAAGGTGGGGGTGATAGACCTGGACGACCAACGCAACACAACCCACCCGCGACAACCCCCAGTCAGCTTCCAGCTTGAGTCTCATTTCCGTTTTCCCTCAAGGACAACAGGGTTCAAATCCACAAACCACAAATCCAAAACACAAAACGGAGAAAAAAATATGAGACTGGACGCAAGCGACCAAAGGGAAACTCAAGCGCTTGTTTGAGCATGACAATAAACCACTAAACCACTAAACCACTTTGTTTCCTTGGTACAGGTGACCGATTGCGGCTCATTCAAACCAATTTCACAACCAAACCGTCCCGACCGTGCAAAGATCTGCTTCAAAGGGAAGTTCGCCCCTGGGATTCGGTCTACCCTGGCATAATCCAAAACATGGACCCCTCCCCAAGTGCCATGAACCAGTCTATGCCAATACAGCAGCTTGAAAGTAGCCCACCACTCAACTCCCAATTCTGATTTGGAGCCATAGGGGAGAAGAGTCTCCAGAAAAACACCGGCTTTGAATCAGTCAGTACAGATGCTGAATGTGCAGCCCCACAGGTCGACATTCCTTTGCCCACGGGTCCCTTGTCAAACATAACCATGGTGTCAGTTGCCCGGAGAGGCACAGGCCCCAAGTCTGTGTCATTTGGCCATGGGTCAAAACCCCGCACCCCCAGTGAACGGGACCCAATCCAACCACTAAAATAGGTAACCTAACATGGGGTGGTGAATTCACCCAATCCAACCAAACATGGGATCAACCAAAACGGCTTTGGACCACCACGGCCATTGACCTGCTTCAGGTCTTGCACTTCTAGACTCGCTTCACTTCCGCCGGTCCCCCGGCCTGCCCATACCGCAGCAGGGTCTCCTGCAGCCTCTGCCCCACACGGCCCCGCACTGGGCCCGCCATCTCCACTGCGGCCCCCGAGGCAAAATTTGAAGCCCAAGACCCGAGAGAAAAACCCACGGGTGCATCTATATGTCAATATATGTTTGTGAAAAAGAACGTGTGCAATGTTGTCAATATCATACACAAATCAGCCACATCTTCGTACACCACGAAAAAAAAATACACCTGTATTGCTTGAGCCGAAATCCGGCATGCGCATTCTACGTCTCGTGCAAAAGAGGAGGCCGTGATCCACCCCTACAAACTCTCGAAGCTGAAGCCATTTTCTTGTTTAGTGAAACTCCCTGCAGGATGTAGTGATGGGGCGCGCAAACAAAAAGAGAGGAAAAGTCACTAACATAGAACCCGGCCGAACAACCAACATGCATTTAACTTAGAACTGCCAGGCCAACTCACACAGATTCGAGGTTGGTGGTGCCACCTGCCAATCAACATCCGAATCATCTTCAAATGGCTCAAACCCGAAACCGGCCCCGTCCCAGGGCCCCAAAGCTTTCAGAGGAACAGTCAAGCAACATGCGTATCAGGTTCCATGTCGCCACGTTTCCTCACTGACACGTTTACACAACGGTCCGTGCACACTTGCCAACGTCCCTAAAGAAGTTTCGTCTGATGCAACGCCAGTCCAGCACCATCACTTTGAATTTGGAAGAAGCAAAGAATAACAGTTGGCTGCCAAACACATGTCACTCAAGTATTGCCACACGATCCCACGGAAAACGTCGCAAAACAGACTTTGCACTTGACATGGGACCCACAACCTACAGTGGCTTGCTTGGCCTCAAATGATCGATCCCCACATAGGACCCAAAAACACTGAACCCGTCACTTGTGTGGGGAATATCAATGCAGATCATCGCGCAAGCACGCGATGAAGCGCGACAAAATCCAAAAAATGTGGGCGGACGGGTTCCAAAAACGGAGTGATTCGCCGGCATGCCAGGGTTGTTGAAATGGCGGTCGATGATGCTGCCCACCATGCCCCCCGATCAAGGGGCTGATCCCAAGCTCTTTTCTGAACCGCCTCGTCTTGACGATTGTTGAACAAATATTCCTAAGGGCGCACAAGACCACCCAATTTTCTCTTTTGACCATGGCTTAAGGCCATTGGGCGATTTGACTTGTTGAAGCGATGAAGAATGAAATACTTGGGTATGATTTTGTTTGAGGGCATTTGTTTGTGGGTGTAAAGGGAAACCGAAAGAAAAACCACCATGTTGAGGGGTACGATTCCTAAAAGGCACGAGCCAAACACTTTTTATCTGCCTTTGGCTTTCATTGAGAGTTGGCCACGGATGTTGCATTCTGTTCTTTGATTGCCCCAGACTCAAACCCATCCAAAAGACGGAATTCTGCAGTGGATGGAGGTCCTTGGCTTGAACACAGAACCATTTGCTTCATCCCTGGATCATTGCACTTCGCTCAGAGCCTGGCGGCCTCGCGCTCCTATTTTTTTGTTTCCCCATCTGATTCGCGTCGCCAAGGAACATGAGGGAAACCACGGCATCTGTCATTTTTTTCGGGAGTACCCTTTTCAGCCCGATTCAAAGAGATTTTGTTCGCAATCTCCTACTGCGGATGGACGAAATCCTGCACCACCCAGAAAACCCTGGAATGATGATCCCCCTGAAATTGCCAACAAACATTGGCTTCCAAGGGTTCAAAGTGGTGCAGGATTCCGTCCATCCACAGAATTTTGACAGTCATGTCGTGGTTTCCCTCATCTCTTTGTCCGTTGGACTTCCGGACCAACCCCTGGTCCGCCTCCCCAACAGACTCAGTGCTGCTCCAAGTGTGTGGCACAAGGAAGGAAAAGGGAGTCACAAAGGGGCTGCCCTCAGATCCCCCGCCAAAAGTTTAACTTTTAGCAGGTCAAATGGAAACCCCACAAACACTAAAAGTCTAAAAAGCCAAGGGCACGGCTGCACGCAAGAAAAGCAGGCCGTGGCCACACAAATCGCTTGGATTGCCCCTTCAACTGCACTTTTCATTTCAATGAAAGCGAAGCAAGTCTCCAGTTGGGAAATGACTCTGCTTGTACCAAAGGTCCTCCGCCGTTGTCTGGATTTCCTTGGTATCACACAAATTGGTCCTACCGAAACGTCCACAACCATAGAAGGGTGTGACTTTTTGAGTCTACCCCTTTTTGTTGCTCTACAAGGGAACCAAGAGAGAGAGAGAGAGAGAGAGAGAGAGAGAGAAAAAAAAAGAGAGAGAGAGAGAGAGAGAGAGAGAGAGAGAGAGAGAGAGAGAGAGAGAGAGAGAGAGAGAGAGAGAGAGAGAGAGAGAGAGAGAGAGAGAGAGAGAGAGAGGAGAGAGAGAGAGAGAGAGAGAGAGAGAGGGAGAGAGGAGAGAGGGAGAGAGGGAGAGAGGGAGAGAGGGAGAGAGGGAGAGAGGGAGAGAGGGAGAGAGGGAGAGAGGGAGAGAGGGAGAGAGGGAGAGAGGGAGAGAGGGAGAGAGGGAGAGCGGGAGAGAGGGAGAGAGGGAGAGAGGGAGAGAGGGAGAGAGGGAGAGAGGGAGAGAGGGAGAGAGGGAGAGAGGGAGAGAGGGAGAGAGGGAGAGAGGGAGAGAGAGGGAGAGATGAATGTCGAGTCTTGGAAAGACAGCTCTCATCTCTATCTCGCACTCCACATCCAACCTCCATTCACATTAGTCGTTCATTTTGGATGGGAATGATAGAGTGGAGAAAGGACATGAGACTCACCCATAGACTGTCAATCATACGAGTACATGCATATCTACCTTCATACCGAAAATCAGACACAAGCATTAGCTCCCACGCTCGCTTTGTCAAACTTGGAGCAACCCGGAGACTGTTCGACCCCCCCGGCCGTGGCCTTGGCCACCTTCTCAGACCCAACTCCCATTGTTGCGCGCTGCAAGGTGTGGCCACTTCCGAGTTTTGGGCTTGACTCACTTCCAGAGTCGATGGAGCAACAAGTCCAGACCTTTACATCTTTTGGTCGAAGCCAAATGGCCAAATGGCCACCGAAACAAAAAATCCACGTCCAGAGGCAGTGAGTCAAACGGAAACCTAAGGAGTCTACACATCAAACGACCTCAGGCCCTGCGGGCCACACGCCGATCCCCGACCTTCGCGTGGGCCTACGCAAACGGCCAAGCCGAAAGCCGAGGCGCAAAGACATGGCCACAGGACGGAGATGGGTTTGAGTCTTGCTTCTAGGGGTTGACTCCTTGTCCATTCTTTTCAACCATCGTTCCTTTCAAAAAACCGGATCCGTTTCCCTTGAGTGTTTGATGGTTTGTAGAAAGAAGGATGCCTGGAAAGAATGGGGAAGGTACCCCTAGATTCATTGCCGTTTGGTACCCTGGCCTTTTTGTTGGGTGGACACCAAATTGAACCAAAAGCACCTACCAGAAATATATGCTCTCGTGTTTCTGCTGTTGTGTGCTTTGTGGTTTTTTTTTCTGTCTTTCTTCTCTCTCTTTTGTAATTATTTTTTTGGGGGGAAGTTACCCTATTTTCTGAAAATTAGCGACGCCTCAAGGTGGTTAACTTCCTTTTGGCTTCCCAACATCCAAGCAAGTCCGATTCCGATTTTGAGACACGCAAAAACGCCAGGTAGTATTCCCAGCCCAAACAACCCGGGAAAGGAATCCAAGCTACGCCATGGGGAACCCAAGAGATGTTCCCAATTTGGAGACAAACCCATATCTGGACACAACACACACGTGTTTCAACAGTGCAGGGCCCCTTTTTGGATGATTGCGCAAGGAAACAAAAAGTATGCCATTCACCTGAAGGGGTCGCTAATGCTAATGTTGAGAATGAGCAGCCGTCACGAAAGCCGAGCGCGCCTTCACTCAAAACTTTATGCAGCATAATTGCAAAATGATGACGACTGTGTCTAGAGGCCTTACCTTCGACCACAAAAAAAGTGGATGGCCAGTTGCTGCTTTTCTCCATCTACTTTACCCCAAAAAACAGCAACGGTGACTGAAAAAAAATGCCACTTGGCTATCTACTGGCCTCGTTATTTTGCCATGATCAAAGTCACCCCTAAGTGGTGGGTTAAAAGGAAGAAAACCCATTTTCTGACTTTGATAACCCCCCGAAACCGTCAAAATAATGACCCCAGATCTAGGACGACACCCCGAAAAGAGGAACATACCACGGCTCCCAAGCCGTGGTATTACCCCTGGTGCCTTTCGCTTGTGGCTCTGCGCCTCCTGCAGAGGAAACTGGGACTGGTGGAACCGATTTCTGGGCTTTTTGGGGCGGGGGGGGAGCTTCTAGGGGTTGATTCCTTGTCCATTCTTTTCAACCATCGTGCGAAAAGTTTTTGTTTTTTTTCCGGAGGTTTTCTAGAAAGATCCGGATCCATGGAAAGAATGGAATTGGATGGTACTTTTTGAGAACTGGTTGAATTGATTTGAGCCCCAAACCGCCAGAGTCAGAGGTCAAGGGTCCTCTAGACCCCTGGTTCACCGTTGATCGGGGTCTCCCAGCCATCCTGGGAGCTTCCAGGGAATTCATCTAGGGGTACCCTCCAATTCCATTCTGAACCCAGGGGTCCGAATCTGTTCAGGAAACCATCAAAAACCCAAGGGGAAACGGATCCGGATTTTGAAAAGAACGATGGTTGAAGAGAATGGAAAAGAAAACAACCCAGAGAATTAAGGGGGGGCTGGTGGGATCACAGCCCAAGCTTCACATTTTGACCCTCTTCATGGCAGCCATGGAAGCCCGTCCAAACAAATTAGAGAAAACGAGGGCGTCAAAAGTAAAACTGAAAACGAGTCTAGGTCCTTCAGTAGAGAGGTTAGAATAAGGGTACCCTTTTTTCTGTAGTCTATTTGAGTAGGGGAACCCTCCCCAACAAAAGGGTAAAAGGGCGCTACTGGGGGACCTAGCGAGTCCTTCAACATGCACCCAAAATGCCGTTCTTGGGACCCAAACACAAGGATTAAAAACCCAAAAATACGTTTGAGCATCTGGTGAAGAAGCAAACCACCGGGGCCCAACAGTAGCTTTAAGAGGCCTTCCACTTCTGTAAATAACAGAAGCGAATAATTTACTCATGGTTGACTTCCAAGGTCCCGACTAACTCCGCAACCCATTCCGAATACTTAGGCGCTACCGTCATGGTTGCGAAATTCTATAAAACGCGCCACCGACCTCAGAAGCCCAACGGCTCATGATTCTCTACAATTGAACTAAAATGTTTGTTCTTTTTTTTTGAGACGTGATCCGGAGAAGCTCCCGGAGAATGTGATTGGGGACCCGAATCCCGAATCCCGAATCCCGAATCCCGAATCCCGAATCCCGAATCCCAACTCCGGGCCGTTGAGGACCCAGGCACCCAATCCCGAATCCCGAATCCCGAATCCCGAATCCCGAATCCCGAATCCCGAATCCCGAATCCCGAATCCCGAATCCCGAATTCCCGAATCTCAACTCCGGGCCGCTGAGGACCCAGGCACCCAATCCCGAATCCCGAATCCGAATCCCAAATCCCGAATCCCGAATCCCAATTCCCATTCCGAGCCCTCGGCTCTCGGACAGCCAATCCCGAATCCCGAATCCCGAAGTCCCGAAGTCCCGAATCCCGAATCCCAATTCCGGGCCCTTCAGGACCCGGGCATCCAATCCCGAATCCCGAATCCCGAACCCCGAATCCCGAATTCCCATTCCGAGCCCTCGACCCTCGGACAGCCAATTGGCGGGCTGCGTTCCGCCCAACCCCCCCGCCTCTGTTTGGCGGAGCTGCCCCCCCCCCCCCCAACCCCCCCGCCTCTGTTTGGCGGAGCCCGGCGTTCTTCGTCGTTCTTGTTCAGTTCTATCACGGGGGGAGGCTGCGCCCCGCCCAACCCCCCCGCTATGTTTGGCGGAGTTGTTCAGTTCTATCATGGGGGGGGGCGCAGCCCCCCCCAACCCCCCCGCCTATGTTTAACGGAGCCCGACGTTCTTCGTTGTTCTTGTTCAGTTCTATAATGGGGGGGGCTGCGCCCCCCCCAACCCCCACGCCTATGTTTGGCGGGCTGCGCCCCGCCCAACCCCCCCGCCTCTGTTTGGCGGAGCCCGGAGTTCTTCGTGGTTCTTGTTCAGTTCTATAATGGGGGGAATGGGGGGAGGCTGCGCGCCGCCCAACCCCCCCGCTATGTTTGGCGAAGCCCGACGTTCTTCGTCGTTCTTGTTCAGTTCTATCATGGGGGGGCTGCGCCCCCCCCAACCCCCCCCCCCTATGTTTGGCGGAGCCAGACGTTCTTGGTCGCTCTTGTTCAGCTCTATCATGGGGGGCCCCGCCTATGTTTGACGGAGCCCGACGTTCTTCGTTGTTCTTGTTCAGTTCAATACTCCGGGCCGTTGAGGACCCAGGCACCCAATCCCGAATCCCGAATCCCGAATCCCGAATCCCGAATTCCCGAATCCCGAATCCCAATTCCGGACCCGGGCACCCAATGCCGAATCCCGAATCCCGAATCCCGAGCCCCGAATTCCCATTCCGAGCCCTCGGCTCTCGGACAGCCAATTGGCGGGCTGCGTTCCGCCCAACCCCCCCGCCCCTGTTTGGCGGAGCTGCGCCCCCCCCCCCCAACCCCCCCGCCTCTGTTTGGCGGAGCCCGGCGTTCTTCGTCGTTCTTGTTCAGTTCTATCACGGGGGGAGGCTGCGCCCCGCCCAACCCCCCCGCTATGTTTGGCGGAGTTGTTCAGTTCTATCATGGGGGGGGGCGCAGCCCCCCCCAACCCCCCCCCTATGTTTGGCGGAGCCCGACGTTCTTGGTCGCTCTTGTTCAGCTCTATCATGGGGGGCCCCGCCTATGTTTGACGGAGCCCGACGTTCTTCGTTGTTCTTGTTCAGTTCTATAATGGGGGGGGGGGGCTGCGCCCCCAACCCCCCCGCCTACCTAGAGGCTCCGCCGATGCGAAAAGGACACCGTTGGCAGCAAACGGCAACGTGCAGGGACCAACGATGTCTTCTGTATCGCACGCTGGCGCATACCCATCGTGCGAGACTTCCATGTTTCTAGTATAATTGCAGACGCGCCCATCCAGCGCCGTGCGGCAGGCTATACCATCGAGCGGCGCTCTTTTTGCAACATCGTGCGCTCGAGCTCGAGCAAGAAGTTAAGCACGCCCACGCTCGGGACACAAGGTTCTGTGCGCTTTTTGCAACGGCGAAGACATCATTTTCTCGACACGAAAGACTTGCGTGTACGAAAGGGAATGTTCTATGCGCAACGATGGAGAGCATGGCTTACAATTCTGAATGGCAGTTATAGAATAGTCTGTGTTCGCATTCTTTCCGCATCGACGACACTATTTGTATAACCGAGAGGCAGTTTTTGCACGCGCGCGGACCAATTTCGGAGTTTTCGCACGAGGGCCGCGAGAAAACGCAGGGTTGCGTGTGTTTTCGCAACCGCGAGACTTTTTATATACGAAAAGCGCAGCAGTCTCATGCGCTTTGGCAGTATTTTCACGAGGGCCATTTTCGCAGAAACGCAGGGTTGCGTGTGTTTTTCGCAACGACGACACTTAAACGGAAAGCGGGCGCTAGCGTACTGGTGTAAAAGCGAGATGATGTCCCCTGAACCCCGCAACGAGCCGCAGATGCTCCGGTGGTTCCGCAAGACTTATCCGAGCTACGACCTGCAGCCGCTGCTGCTGAAGCGCCAGCGAGAACTGGAGGAGGCGCGGGCCTTCAACAACTGGCTAGGGGAGCGCAGGCTGGCCCAGGAGGGGCAGCGGCACCTGGACGATGTGAGCCGGCTGACGGAGGCAGTGCACCGCCAGGTGCCCCAGCTGCGCTACGCGCGCGCCGAGCGCCGGGGCGTTGAACGCGCAGCGGACGAAGTTGCCGCGCAGTAACGGATAAAAGAGATGAAGGGGCTTCGGTCCCACGGCTTCAACCAGCGCCCGCGCTTCGAGCAGGTTGTGGGCTACATTGAGCGGGGGGAGCCCTTGCCCCTGGACCAGCCGGACCGCCATTCCACCACGTTCATCACCAGTCACTTCTACTTGGACGACTTTGCGCAGTCCAGCAAGGACCCCAATCCGCAGCCTCTGCAGCACACGCCCCTGCGGGCAATTCCAGAGGAAGGCTTCCGCACTCCCACCGAGGCCACAGACGAGGACTTGGCCCAGATGCGCCAAGGCCGCGGAGGAAACCGCTTCGGGCGATTTTTTTGTCACCTGCGCGCCTTGAGGCAATTGCCATCGGTCACAAACCAAATGTACATAGGATATACTGATGAAGTGAGACAAGTGAGACAAATAGGAGCCATATGAGCGAAACAATGGAACGCAAACGACAGACAGACAACCAACCACACCGAAGAACCCAACAACACAAGGAAAAACCAAGCACAAACACATTGTGGCGCTCATGCGGAACCATAAAAGACCGCAAAAAAGATGGGCATGCACGACCTGACTTTCATCAAGTCAACCACATCATCGAAAGTATATAAGCGGGCTTAAAGTTCAGAACGCACTCAATCCGCCGGGGGCACATTTGCACATCGTTAACCCCCATGAATGGCCATGCGGAGAAAGTGAAACCGCGGGAACAATTGCAAGCCAGCCCAAGATCAAAGGGCATGAGGATTCAAAAAATCACTCAAAGGAAACCGCTTCGGGCGAGGACGACCTTGCAGGAGCAGCAGGGCTCGCGGCGGGTGCAGGCCTTCCGCTCCCAGCTCCCCCAGGACCTGCAGAGTACGTCCGCCTGAACGTGATAGAGCCGCAGCTGTGCAGGACGTCCGGACCGCCAACGGCATGAACGACGCCACGCAGTCCAGCACTCTAGCTGCAGCGGCAGCAGCACGTCCGGCAGCCTCGCAAGCAGCCGCGCCTCCTTCACACGCCGCGCCCCTTCTCCTAGGGCCTGAACCCTGTGACTCTGCCTCAGTTCCAGCCGAACTCCCGGGCAAGCTCACGCATCACGTCAGAGCCGCCTGCCTCCGCCGAGCTACGACCAGCTGGCCCGAGACATCGAGGCGGCCTATTCTTCGCCGCACGAGCGCTACATGTAAAGAAGCATGGAAGTAGTCACAGCCGGAGCACAGGATGAGTTGATGCAGAGCCTAGACTACAAGCTGAGCAACACCAACTACGTGACAGCCGGCACGACGTGCAGTATTTCCAAGCTTGCTGAGTTCCTTCTCCCCAGCCACCTCGAGGGCTCTCTCTGTTATTTGTGAAATCTAAAACCGCTGACAGCGCATCCTCAGAGGTTGTCATTCAGCACATGTGGATTCTGCGAAAATTTGGTGGTTTTGCGCGGTGCGGCCACAGCCCTTCTGCTTGCACTTCTGCAAGGGTTTTCAGCTTGCTTCAATATGCAGGCAAAACGGGTCGTAGTCGCATTCTGTGCGTCTCAGAAGTTTAAGTTGCCCGGACTTAAAGCGCTGTTTCTGGCCTTGTAAGTGCGTTTCTGTTCTGGAGCTTTGTGGCTCGAAAAGCCTGATAAGTGCTTTCTAAGCGCAACGGTGACTCAGAGCAGAAGGTTGGTTGGGTTGGAATTCTCTTGGCCTCATTTGCTGCGTGTGAGCCTTGGGTTGCGTCTCCGTCATCCTGCGCCGGCAACAGGATTGCGTTGCTGGAGTGCTGGGTTAGGGCAGCCGAGATAGGCCAGCGCATCCTGGTGCCGCACGGTCACGTTGGACGGAGTGGCTGCTGCTGCCGTGCGAAGGAACTCCGAACAGTCGTTCAACTTGCTTGCCACCGCATTGCGCAACCCGCAGGAGTAGGGTGGACTAGCAGGCATTTGGTGCAGAATTCCCTGAGCCTGCTGATTGGGGCTTGATAGGTCCACTTGGAAGCTACTTGGCAGACAATGCTGAGGCCAGGCGCCGCCGGGCAAGGGTAGTACTCTAGCTTTCCGGAACCGAAGAAGGGCGAGTGCAGCACCATATACTTCAGCTGCGTGCCGGCCGTGCCTGGCAGCAAAAAGAACGCCACCCAACTTGCCGTCCGGGCAGGAATTGAGCCGCGCGGAGTAAGAAGCGGTCAGTTCCTTGGCCGACGCCTTAGCCACTGGACTAAGGCGTCGGCGAAAACATATGTAAAGATGTTTGAAGGACCAGTCACCGGCAACATCCCGGAGGTCCTGGAGAGGTAACGGAAGGCACGCACGTCACCGCAGGGCAGCTGGCCCTCGCTCTGACGCCCTACGCGCAAGTGGCAGACCTGGCCGTGAACACGGCAGCGTCCGGCAACAACGCAGCTGCCATCCAGTCCCTGGGCGACCGGGTCACTGCAGAGCTGGCTTCGAAGCTGGACAGCAGCGCACTGGCGGCGGCAATCGCGCCTCTGGCCACGGCAGCAGCCCTGGCCACCACAGACGGGCAGGTGGCTGCGCACGGAAGCAGCTGCGCAGCGCGCAGAGCTCGCTGACCACGGGTCTCTCCAACAAGGCAGACCAGTCGGCCTTCGACGTGCTGGAGGGCGTGGTGGCCACGAAGAGCACCCCCGACAGCGTGGACCTGAAGCTGTCGAACTACAGCACCACGGCAGCCATGAACGGCTCCATCGCCTCGGCCAACAACGCCACGCTGGCCACGGTGGCGGCCAACTACGGTCTCAAGACGGTGGTGGACCAGCACTCCCTCAACATCGCAGCAAGGATCACGCCGCTGGAGGTCGACACCAAGGTGGCCAACGCTCTCCTGGGCGTCGTGTCCGCCGCAGCGCTGGCCTCCGAGCTCGCAAGTCGAGACGCCTCCATCTCGGGCCTGCAGGCCTCCAAGGCGGACGCCAGCGCCCTGACCGCGTACGCCCTGCAGTCGGCCGTCGACACTTCTTCGGAGGTGGACTCGAAGATCGCAGCCGCCCTCCTGGACGCAGTCACCACGGCAGCCCTGGACGCCGCCCTCGTCGGCAAGGCGGACGCCAGCGCGCTGGCCGCCCTGCTCTCCACGGTGGACGGGCTGGACACACCACTGGAGGTGGACACCAAGATAGCAAATGCAGCGCTGGGTCTCGCCACCAAGGCCTTCGTCGCAGCGCAGCTTGCTAGCCGGGACGCCAGCATCTCGGCGCTCCAGGGCGCCAAGGCCGACGCGACGCTGCTGGCCTCGTACGCCACGAACGCCGTGCTCTCCGCCAGCGAGACCACGCTCCAGAGCGCCCTCGACGCAATCCTCGCGGAGCTCGCCGCCCTGCAGCTTCCCGGACGCGGAGTTGTTAACGCGCCGGCCTGGGCGGGCTTCACGACTTGGGAGCTCGTTCGCGGAAGCAACGTCGTTCGCAACCTGCATCTCGAGGCTCAACGGCGACGACACGCTGAGCATCACGGCCGACTGCTACTCCGTCGCAGCGGCGGACGCGGCCCTCGCGGCTGCGCTGCTGGCCTACTACACCTCGGCGCAAGTGGACGCGCTGTTGACTACCGAACGGGGACGGCGCAGGACGCCGAAGCGACCAGCGCCATCTCGGCTGCGCTGCTGGCCTACTACACCTCGGCGCAAGCGGACGCCCTGTTGGCCGACTACCGCACGGCGAGCGCGCAGGACACGCAGACGCAGGCAGCCATCGCGGGGCGCGTGCTGGCCTACCGGACGGGCCCGGACCAGGACGTGTTCACGACCAACCAGATCACCTTGCTGGTGGCGTACCGCTCGGCCGCCGACCAGGACACGGCGACGGCCTCGAGCATCGCCGCCGCCCTGCTCAGCTACTACACCATCGCGCAGGTGGACGGCCTCCTGGCCGGCAAGCTCGGAGTCACGGAGGCAGCCTCGGGTCTGGAGACAGCCGTGCGCTTCCCGGACGACGGAGGGGCCGACGAGGTGGTGGCCGCCATCGGTGAGCAGATTCTGGGCCCCACGGACGTCTCCCTGGCAAACTGGTCGGTTCGTCCCAGGAGCGGGTGCAGCGTGGTCCTGGCCACGCACACCGTGGGCGCAGTGAGCGTGGACGGCTCACCCTGATTCTGGCAGTGAATCCGTGGAACATCGTGCGCACCTACAACCTGACGCCCGGCCAAGAGCTCCTCTTCGCCTGCCGGTATCGCCTCCAACTTCGTACATGTCCGAGGCCGACAACGTCTACGACCCCCTGTACGGCAGCTTCGTGGGTGACCAGGGCGCCTGGAGCACGGCCAAGATGTACTTCACCGTGCCGCTGAACGGGGTCGCAAAGCTGCATTCCTGGCCAACCAGACGGCAGGAACGGTGGACGTCTACGGCCTCCAGATCCTGGACGCCACCCTGGAGGCCGGCAACTCGACGGAGGTCGAGGCGGACACGACAGCCTTGGCCCTGCTGCTCAAGCACGAGTTTCTCGACGGTGGGGCCGACGACGTCACGCTGGCCACCCTGGGTGAGGTGCTGTTGGAGCCCACCCTGACCACGCTGGGCAACTTCCTGGTGCGCTCCAACAGCCAGTAACCTCGGCCAGCTTCACGGCGGGCGGCTTCGAGCTGGAGGCTACGCCATGACCCTGAGCGCCTTAGCCTGGAACATCGTGCGCACCTGCATTCTGACGCCCGGGAGGCGCTTCTCCTTTGGCTGCCGGTACCGGCTGGGCACGGCCTCCAACCTGGTGATGTACGTCAGTGCGGCCGACAACGACTACGTGGGCGTCACCGGCACCTTCCTCGGAACGGCCGCGCAGGGAGTGTGGAGCACGGCTCGACTTCAGCCAGAACACCCGAGGGAAGACCAGGTACGCCTGGTGGTCATGGACGTCTGTATCCGGGAGGCTGCTGTGGAGGCTGTGCTCAACAAGAACGCCAAGACGGTCGGCCAGGCCACCAAGCGGGCCACGCAGGAGCTGGTGGGGGATGACAAGAACTTCGTGGTCACGAACGACCTGGGCAGCAACTTCGCCACGCCGATCGCAACGTACGGCCATTGTGGACCGGGGCATCCAGGCCACGCGCGTGGCCCGCAAGCGCGGGTAGTGGAGCGACCACTCTGAGCGAGCCGCGGGGGCCTGCAACGCCCGGCCACACGAGACGGTATACGGCACCCCCGAAAATGTGGAGAAGCAGCTGGCCACCGAGCTCCGGCTTCTACAGGAACGCCGACAAGTTCCAGCACAACAAGGACCTCACGGACCGGCGCATCAAGGCCGTGGAGGACGCAGGGGCTTTCCGAGCACCAACGAACGCGGCAAGGAGCTTCAACCCACAGTAGAGCGACATGCAGCAACTGCGGGCCGTGGACTCAATGACCGTCCGGAGCACCGAGGGCCAGGAGACCCTACTGCCACCCCCCCCTGAGACTGGACGTTGGACGATCAAAACAAAGGTTGGAGGGGCTCGATCAAAGTCAAACTCGTAACGAGCAACAGCGATTGCGAATGTTTGTTAACAGACCAAGCCACTGAAGGACAAAAATTAAATGCACACGCGGGCAAGGACCACTCTAACTACTATGACAAAATGTTCCCATTTGCTGGTCGCGTCTAGCTGGACAAAGCCTCTTTGGCTGGCTCGGCCCGCCCAAGTTCTGGCACTATCAGGGCACGGATGGCCAATTATTTGGTGGGTCCAGAACCGAATCGCACAGCCCTTTGAAAAGACCACACTGTTGGTTCTGCGATCTTGGCGAACAAATCTCCAGTTGTCTAGTGATACTTCTACGGCTGCTTCCCTTTCAACATGTACACCAATTCAAAAATACGGAATCGTTTTTTTTGAAGGGCCACTGAACAACTGGGAATCAGGCGGTGTTTAGTGTGTAACATTTCCTAAAAATAAAACTGCATGTTAGCCCCAATTCAGCTGGTGGAGTCTGCAAGTGTAATCAACGATGCCCAAGGCCCTGATCTGGCCGGCTAATTGTCACTGTACCAACTTGGGGCCAATAGGCTAATTGGAAAACATATTGCTCACCATGATCAACAAATGACCCGAGAACTTGGATGTGGGTTTGTCTCAAAATTGGAGATGCCGTTTCTGGTTGGTTGTAAAAGGATACCAAAAGGAAAAAACGTCTCCCACATTCCCATGACACTCACTCCAGGCTTGCCAGTGGCACGCACGCGGTCTGACAAGCTTTTGTCTGTGATTACATCTCTGGCTTCAATCTGCTTTGCCACGAAACTGAATACGCTGTACCAAAAAGCTCTGAGACAAGGAAGACACAACGCTGTCAGGGCTCATGGTTTCACGTTGGGCCAGTGAGCGGGACAAGCAGCCGTCAAAGATTTGCCCAGAAAACTCTGAATCTCGCTCGCAGTTAGATACTTCCACCGCTGCCTTTCTCAAGTTACGGGTGGTGTCCGGTGCCTGGCCACGGAACAGCAACCCCAGCATGCCAAGGGGCATATCCTGCTTCGGGTAGGCGCTGCCTAGTTTGGCTTGCATGCCCCTCACCAGGCAACTGGCCGTTGCATCCTTTTGATACACCCACATGGCGTCCACGATTTCCGTTTTAGAAAAAGTGGGCGACAGCACCGCTATGTAGGGGTATGTGTCGATCGGCTGCCCCTTCCACCAGGCCAGTATGACTTCTTGGTTGGTAGAATTTTCCTGCGGCACCTTCTCCACATACACCGCAGCGGGCCGTAGAGCCCCTTTTGCCAGTCCCAGCAGCTCGTGGGGCTCGCTGTACTTGGCCTCATAGCATCGAAGGCACAGAGCGACCAGCAACACGGTCTCCCAGTCTTGGCCGCTCTCAACCTTTCCCGACCAGCTCGGGAGCTCCTCGATCCATGCACCAACCTGTTTCCAACCCAGGTGGCAGCACATCTGTCCCACATAGGCAAGAATCCACCGGATCTGCCCCTTTTTGGGGGATTCAGTGAGGGCATCGAAGGCTCGCACTGGATCGTGGTCTGGACCCCGTTCGCCAGTGAAGAACTCTGACAGGAAAGACTCTGACAGGAAAGACTTTGCCAGGATTGGGAGCTCCGACTCTGCAGCAGGTATGATCTCCCGGAACCGCTCCTTCAGGTCCAAGTCCCCCGTCTTGACCGAGTAGATCAGGGACGGGATGTAGCCGAAATAGACGGCCTCCAACGGCGTCAAGGCCGCGCAGTTCGGGTGCATGCCTCTCAGCCTCTGCACCTCAGCGCACCTGGGCATTTTTATGGGGATCGCGGTACGAGAGCTTCCTGCGCCCTTGCCCAAGGCCCAAGACTTGATCGAGGCCAGCGCTGGTGGGGATGTGGGCGCTGAACACGAGGTGTCGTCCTGCAGGGTCAAGGAACATCTCTCGCAGGAATCTCCCCACATCTTGGTGGCCATCGGTTGGATTGGCTTTGAGCAAGACGTTCAGCTCATCCACGACGAGGACGACGTCCTGCTTGTCCGCCAGATATGCCTTCAAGGCTTTCTCGCTGCAGCGCACCCGCTCTGCATCTTTCTTGTCTGCGGGCTTGTTCTTCATTAGACTCACAGCAATGGCCCTCAGCATAGTGTCCAGTACCTTTTCGCCATCGAGCTTGTAGACGAGCGAATCCCCGTTGAAGCTGATGAAAATGGGGAGTTTCTCTTCCTTCTTCAGCCTGTCAAAGACCTTGCAAAGCATTGTTGTCTTGCCGCCGCGCATGCAGCGGGAGAGCATGGCAGGAGGCACTCGCGGCTTCGTACTCTTTGTGACCAGTGGCAGATTGTCCTGGACTGCCTGCATGCAGTCATCAACGCAAGAGTCCAGCTCTAGGAACCTTTTGGGTCGGTCACCATCTGAAGGTCGCAAGCAAGCAGCGAGATTGAAGTCCTTGGCAGTGACGACCTGCTCACCTTCTCAGTGACAAGACCAAAAGCAAAAGTGGGCTGGAAAGCCACTGCCGGAGAGGGGGCATTGACAAGAAGAAACAATGGGGCCAGCTCCGCGGGGCGATCTCATTTGCGCACGGCAAGTGTGCCTTTTCTGCTGGGCCGTTTGCTGGAAGCAAGAGAAGCTGCAGTGACTTGTGTACTGAGTTGCCCTGTTGGTCAAAATACCCCAACGCACCAGCACTGGCGATCACATGAGCTCATCCTTCTGCAACAATCCTACAGCCAGCTCAAACTACAGGAGCCGGGAACCATGGAAACAATCCAGCACGACACCATCTGCAAAAGGTTTTCCTCTCCCTAATCTTTCTCTTGAGCAGCCAAACAACCCGCAAATACGCAAAGAACCAACCAATGCAACAACATAGCAAGGACGGCTTCTTCGGCTTGTTGGGCGCTACAAAGGCGGTTCCTTGCGCTTTCATTGAACAGGGCTTGCCCTCAAGTGTGTTTTTGCTTGTTGTTCCACATTTTGGGACAAAACGTTGGAAAGTTGTGTCCCGTTGCACTTCCTCACAAGAAGGGGTTGTGCCACAAACATGGCGAAGCTAACCCCCAGCAAGAACCTCACAACGCGTTTGTTGTCGTCACCGCGCAACAACACAATATCCCTTCCCCGATCGCGTCATTGCGACTGGCAAAAACCACCTGCTGCAATCGCAATTTGAGCCACGTTTCTTGAGAGGCACTTGTGGCAAAAAAATCTGTTCAAATCATCCGAGAAGCGCTGCATCAAAATAAACGTCAGCAATTACTATTACCAAGAACATAGCACAGCTGGCCCTCTTCGAGTTGCTGCATGTTGAAGCGTCTTCAAGGCATGGCAACACATACTTGATCACATATCCGTCTAGTATGAGTGAAACTAGCAGGCTTGTTTACAGGAAAGAATCTTCCCTTCCCTTCTCTTCCCTTTCTTTGCTCTCTCTTGCGCGCTTTTGCACTCACAGCAGCTGCAACACGTCCATCTCTGGGATTATACACCTACAACTCATGAGAGAGTATCTCTTCTCCTGTTGGCGTTTGGCCCAGGAAGAGCCGTCCTGAATTTTTTGTCTGCCGTCTTCACATGTGCTGCAAATCTGGAGCAACGCATTTGCCATGTCTGCAAGGTCGTCTCTGTGCTCCTCCTTTTGAGGCTTCCTGCCCTGCGCTCCCTTCCTGCCCTTCCGAGGCTTCCTAGTCTTGTCCTGGCATGATTTGGACAGCTGACTTGCGGTCTTCAGCAACCCATAGCAGCATTGCACTGCAATGAATTCGAGCATAGGAGTCGCCTTCCGCTTCACAGGGATCAAAAGGTCGTGGTGAGCATTCTTGATATTCCGGTTGGACTTGATGGCCTTCCCGACCTTGCTTTCGACACTAGCTTCATTGTCCGTCGGGTATTCCACACCATCACTCCAGCAAACTTCGAACGGCTCCAAAACAGCTCGCAAGTGCAGATCCTCCGTAGGGTAGATCTCCAAAAACGGGATCCAGGTGACGTTAGCACTCAGATTTCTTGCTATGCAGTGAAGGTGGAAGCGCGCAGCCAGGGAATTGGCCACCAGCTCTTCCCAAGGGCGCCCCCTTTCAGTGGCGCCCCTTTTCTGCCCTATCAAGTAATTCAGCAAATCTGGCAGGAGCCCTTCCAACGAAATGTTCCGCTGTTTCAAGTCGTTTTGGAGGGCGTCTTTGACATTGGTATCCTTACACCACCACAGCCGTGGAACCAGCACGGACTTGTTCTTTGGAAACGCTGCTCCTGCCCTGAAGATGTCTGACCACCTTAGTGAGGTTCCGGGCACAAACTGGTTGCCTTCTGCAGGCCATCGAACCGCCGAGCAAAGAACCAACGACAAAGCCACTTTGGGCTCAGCGAAATAAGGCGCTGCATCCGCGTACGAGCTTTCGAACTCATTCGACATGGCGTTGAGTGCAACCTGAGCAGTTGATGCCAACTCACCCCTGGTCTGGAAAGCCGCCTCCAAAAGCCGGGGTACCCCGGCAGAGAAGAGGAAAATTTTGTTGAATTCCTCCTCCTGGTACTGCGTACCCCTCCAGCCTTTCATGGCTCGTCTGGCAGCTTGCAGTGACAATGGCTCTAGAGCTGGAGCTTTCTGGACCTTCAGCATGGTGTACTCGTCGGATGGCCTATCTTGCAGGATATTGACTGTGCCTGCGGAAAACATGCCAAGCCCCTGCGGGAATCGGCTCAATATTTGGGTGAAGACCGATTTCTGTCCACGATGTTGGCTCAGTTCATCGACCTTTCTGTTCACAAGCAGCTCTGCCTGATCGAGGAACAGTAAGCAAGGGCAGGCTGGTGTTGCATTGAAGGCTGCAGCCGTCACCAGAAGCCACTGCTCGAAGACATCCTTCCTTTCTTGACAAAATGAGCGAAGCCAAACTTCAAAGCTGCTGCGTCCCTCATTTGGTGTCGATGCACGCTTGACGGCCTTCAGCGCTGCAATGAACTCCATGCGCTGAAAACTCACCACGAGCCCACTCACTTCAATGCTGTACCCGTGCAACAACTGTGACAGGTGCCACACGACGATGGCAGAAGCAATCCAAACGGCATCTTCCTGCGACGATAACTCTGCAATTTCTTGCGCATCAAGACCAAGAGCCGCCCGCACCGTCGACTTTCGGAAAAGTTTGAGACCTTCGCCAAATGACGAATGAGCGATGTCTTGCCGGTGCCCCGCGGGCTGTACAAGGCCAAGACCGTCGGCTTGTTGGTCTGTTTCCTTTGGATCTCCTCCATTTGCTCCACAACACTCTCAACAACCGCCTCTCTTTCCTCAAAAGGCCTCTCATTCTTGTTGTTGATTCGGCGGTTCAAAAAGCGGTCTTCCAAGTCCGAGAGATCTGCGGCGTTAAAACGAGGGAGCTCAACCTGCGCGGAAGGTGCCCAAATTTGAGGTGGCTATGCATGAGGGAATGCTGGGAAGGACAAACAATCGCAACAAACCAAACACGCATCGGCAATTGGTGAGAAAATCGATGACTAGCAGGTTCCTTCCCACTGATTCATGTATTGCAAAACGCTAACCATTCACAACACTCCACAAAGAAGCATGGGTACTTAGTGCGAAAGCCGAGCACTAGGAAAGCGAGGAACACACGGGTACCAAAACCGAAACAAAACCAAATTTTCCAGCAGGAACACTGCCCATGAAAGCAAAGCGGGAGATGCGCGGTTCAGCTCAACAATCCTTTTGTGGGGCTCCACGCTGAGCAAAACCACTGAGTTCCCAGGAACCCCGTTCAGGTTCTGTGGATGTGATCAGGGCAGCCCCACTGAAAGCATTTCCACGGGGGAAATCAAAACCACACAAAACGTCAAACGGCACGTCTCAACGTCACCCGGCAGCAGAAATACATTGTGCACACTTTAGCCATCTCCTCCATGCTCGTGCTGTCGGAACAAAATTTAACCTTCGGATTGCATTGTGTCTGCAGCAGCAACGACCATGGCAGAAGGGTAGGTCTTGCTCTTCAAAAGGCAGGCGACTGGAACAGCAGGCTCTTCAATATTTGCGGGTTCCCCCCTCAACTGTTTGATAGTTTTGCGCCAAACACTCGCACCAAATCAGGCAGATATGAACAGGTACGCAGAAAAATGAACAACAGAACGGGGATGGAATGGCAGCAAAACGGGCAAAACATCGAGCAAGAACACTGCCAGTGGATGCAAAGCCGGGAATGGTTGAGCTCACTGCATCAAAGAGAACATTCATAGAATGCACTTGTGCCTGCAGCAGCAAGGACCCCCATGGGTGCAAAGACATCAGAGTTTGCCCTCCCTCTCCCCGGCAGACGGGCAGGTCTTGCTCTTTCAAAAGCAGGCTGGGGGCAAGCACAAAATCACTCACAACGATCAACGGCACGTCTCAATCAATGTCGACCAGCAGGAATGACCGACCTCCAACAAGGAAAGGCAACCATCCCGTCATGGGGGGTCCCTACCGAGCCTGCCAACGACAGGAAGCGCCGCAATCTGCACAAATGTAATCTTGGGATTTCCTGGTTCTGTGGATGTTGATCAGGGCAGGCCACGCGGAACGCCATCCTGCATCAGCTCTTCCAGTGTCAGCTGCAGTAGGGCCGCTCCGATCACCTTCTGCTTCAGCAGAATGGGGGTGACTTCGGTGATGTCGTCTGCTTCAAACCCAGCATCCAGCAGTACGGCTTCGACCCAGTTCGACAGAAGCCCTCCACCTCCTCGCGGCTCTTGGCGAGCCAGTCCTGCCAGCGCCCACCAACAACCGAGCCTGGCGCGCGCGAGCCCCCGGCCTCCGCGTCGCTGTCCTGGCGCGATTGCGACCGGCCAAATGTACAACTGGTGATTGGAGCGTCCTGCGGGCTGGCGCGCAAAGCAACTCCGCCACGCCCAGGGTGCCAGCGTGTCACCTCAAGAGCTGAAAATCCAAGCAGAAAAACATCACAGCGACACCGGGATCTGGACCTGTGGCCCGCAAGAATCCTGGCGGCACCACACAAAACAGCCAAGATGCCAGGAATCTAGTGTCCTTCCAGCCCGGGCGACTCGGTGAAATCCGCCCGTGAGGGATGGTGAAGAGATGTACCTGGGGCCACAACCAGCAAACCAAAGCACTGGAACAATGCTGCCGACGTCTTGGCCGTGTGCAAGAAAAGCCACGAGATTGCAGTCAGGAGAATGCGGGAGCGAACACCTGACGACAACGAGTCCTAACAAGCACGAGTTGAAGCTGACCAGCCTCGGCTCCTCCTGCCCTTCGTCGTCTCCACGCCCATGGCTGCGCAGTGTTTCCCTCGTGACTAGTTTGCGATACGATGTGGATTTAAAAGCGCGACTTTGCGCTGTGTGTGTGGACCGTCGGCAGCGCTGCTTCTGAGCGCTTCTTTGGGCCAGGCTACAAGCAAAAATGTTTTCACACATTTCGCATGGCGGGTGCTGATCCGTCAAATCCGAAACCACCGCAAGCGCAATGTTTCCCAGCTCCTCTGCCCCCTGGATGCATGGGGCTCGTCACTCGCCGGCCACGCCCCGGGAAGATGTTTGGGCTTCGGCCTGGCAACAGGTTTTTTGGAAGCTCTTCACTCACAAGGTCTTGAAGGAGGCTGACTTCGGCTCCACCACGTCCCGAAAGTCTTCAAGCAAGCCTCACAGGCCTAGGGCCCCAAGCGTCTCATGGATGGGTTGCAAGCTTCAATGGCTTGGAGAGAGCAAAAGGCGCCACGATCCCCAGTTGCTTAGGCTCCCTGTCGCCTGGGTGCCCCAAGTCCCCCAAATCCCCTACCCTCCCGGATCCACCCCCCGATTCCCGATTCCCTTGAGCTCTCAAAGTCCCTGGGTCCCCCCAGATTTGTTCACACACAGATCCCGGAAGGTCCACTTGGCCAAACCAGCCCTCTGAGGCGCAGCCACGGACTCCGCTTTGTTTTTGGGGCCTCTTGGCCAGCGTCCAGTTCAGCCATGTGAAGGGCAGCCATGTGCTCGCCGGTTCTCAACCCTGCCACCCGCGCACTTGGGCGGGGGGCACACTTGGGGCAGGGGGGCACACTTGGGGCACTTGGGGCAGGGATATTTGGGGCAGGACGCACTTGAGTGGGAGGATGCACGCACTTGGGGCACACTTGGGGCAGGGGATGCACTTGGCGGGAGGATGCATTGGGGGAGGGTGCACTTGGGGTTGGGGGGGGAGGCGTTTGGGGGGGTTTGGGGGTTTGAGGGTGGTTAGGGGAGGTTTGGGGGGGGTTGGGGGGGTTGGGGGTGGTTTTGAGGGGGGGGGGGGGTTGGGTGGGGTTTGGTTTGGGTGGGTGCTCTAGCGCGCGGACGGGAGCGTTACCAGGGCCGGGGAGGCCTACTTTAGCATGCTCGGGCGGCAGCCAGAGTCGAGGACCTTCGAATCAAGGCAGTCGCTGGTCAGGGAGGGCGCGGCCGACTACGTGTGTTGCAGAACGGGCAGCGGGGCCTAGTGCGGCGGCTGCGGGAGGACTACCAGCTGACGAACCTAGGGAGGCTCTTCAAGAACAAGCACTCGCAGCACGTAGCACACATTTCAGTGGTCATCAGAGGGGTGCGTGGGCCGGCAAAAACGCGGGCCGGGGTTACGAGTGCAGGGACTGGCTCCCCGCAAATGTCCTGGGTGGAGAGGCCAGCCGGCAGCCCGACAGGCTGTCGCAGCAGCAAATACTGCAAAACGTCAAGCGGGAGACGCTGCGGTTGGTGGTCGGGGGACAAGGACCGCGGTGCTGGCAGGGCGCCTATCATGGAACTCAGCGACGAGACGTACTTCTACGACCCGGAGGGGGAGTGGGTGGTGTCCTCGGACACGACGCAATACCGGAACAGCCGCGTACACGTAGAAACCATCCTGCGGCAGAGGCTGCGAGGCCTGCGCCGCGTGTCGTACCAGCTGCCGTGCTTCAACAGTATCCTGGAATGCGCAGCTGGCTCAACTCCTGGGCGTGCCCTTCGAGGAGGTCTGCGGAGACTTCGACGCCCTTGCAAAGCACGACTGGCGCGCGCACGGCATCTCGCCGGTGGAGATACGAGCCGTCTGCGCGTGGCGCAACGCGCCCATGGTCCTCATCTCCAACACCGGCGAGCCCGCGCAACGGGAGACCAAGACCGTGGTGTTCACCTACTACGACGGGCACGCCTTCTTCTACCGGAACGCCCGGCCGGTGCTGGAGCAGATGGGCTGCGCGCTGGTCATGTACCGGCGCGACCCGAAGCAGACCGTGCCGCCGCTGGAGGACTGGAGCCCGTGGCAGGGCGAGATCAAGCCAGGTCACTTCCACACGACGGACTACGGGAGACGAGGCGGCAGCTGCTGCTCGCGGAGCACAACCCGCAGGTCACGCTCCGCTCGCTCGCGCAGTTCTCGAGCCTGAAGCTGCGCGCCAAGGGCGGGCAGTGCGTGATCCGTGAGCTGCCCGAGGACTGGGAGCTGCTGCAGGCATGGTCCAAGGGGCTGGGGCTGGACTACCGCGGGCAGAGGCTGGCCTCGCTGAGCTTCGAGGCTTTCTCCACGCTGGTCAAGGCGCCGAGGATCACCCCGAGCCAGCGGCAGAAGAAGCTGCTGCTGGCCGAGCAGGGAGGCAAGCGCGCCGCCTGCGGGCAGCCGATCGGCGCCGGGTGCGCGGAGTTCGACCACATCGTGCCGGTGCGGCAGGCCTTCGCCGGGCAGCAGCAGCGCTTCCAGGCGCTCTGCTTCGAGTGTCACCAGATGAACCGAAAGCACGCAGCCCACGTCGCTGGAGTCACGGTTCACGCGCTCGGTTCAAGCAGCCTCCGTTAGTGTTCCAGGCGCGGGCCCCGGGCAGCGGACCGCTCGAAGGCGTGGACGTGGCGCGCTGCCGCAGGAACGGGCTGGCCAACGCACCGTTCCCGCTGCCCATCTTCTGCCCGGCCGACAACATCGAGCCGGCGCGGCCCGGGCACCTCGCAGACCTCTCGTTTGCGGACCTGCAAAATCGGGGACGCGATGCCCCCGTGACGCTGCTGCCCTACGTGGGGCCGGGCTGGTACCCGAAGGTCTCGGTGGAACACATGCTGTGCAGCGGCGTGGCGCGGTGATCCGACGTGCTCCACACGATGGACGCGGCTAGCCACGTCACCGCGGAGTGCCTGGCGCCGGCGCTGGACGTCATGGAGCAGGCCTGGCCCGAGGGCGAAGAACATATGGCAAAGCTCGCAGTGAACTCGATGATCGGGCTCATGGCACACGACAGCAACAAGGCGCACACGCTGCGCAGCAGCAACGAGCTGGACGCGACGGGGCCGACACCAAGCAGGTATTCTACGTCGGCGAAGGCCGGTACGTGTGGGACTTCATCACCACCCGCTCAATCTACAACAACGGGACGCTGCGCCCCATCCACGACTGCGTGCTCGGCTTCGTGGCACGCATCCAACGAGAACTGAGGCTCCCACCAAAGTACATCAAGCAGGTGAAAACGGACTGCGTGGCGCTGCAGGGCATGCCGCGCAAGTTCCGAGACAACCTGGAGCGGCTCGTCCACAACACGTACCCAGATTGCAAGCCCAAATTCCGCCAAGGAGACGACGAAGCCGCTGCGAGGCAAGCACGCGCCGCCCTGCACGCAGGCGGAGCCGCCAGCAAGGGCCGCCGGCTGGACGGACGTGGCCGACCCCGTGCCTGGCCGGCCGGTCGCTCCTGCTGACCGGGCTGCCCGGCACACGCAAGACGCACCTGGCGCGGATCATCGTGACCAAGCTGCGGGAGCGCGGCGAGGTAGTGCACCTCATCAGCAAGACCCACAGCGCCGTGCAGAACCTGGGCGCCGGCGCGAAGACGGCCGACCACTGGGTGCGCAAGTACGTGCGGGGGGCCAGCGCCTGGACTGGCTGCTGGTGGAAGAGGTCACGCAGCTCGACATGGGTTTGCGGGCGGACATCGCGCGCGTGTCCCTGAACCACGACGTGCGGTTTCTGCTGGTGGGCGACTTCCGGCAGCTCCCGGCCGTGCTGGACACCTGGGCCGGCACGCCCGTCGACAAGCCACTGCGACACAGCCAGCTGATGCTGGACCTTGCGGGCGGCTGGCGGCACGAGCTGACGGAGAACAAGCGCAGCGACGCGCGCATCTTCGACCTCATGCGGAGCCTACGCGTGGACCAAATGCCCCTGCAGGAAGCTTTGCAGACGGCGCGACGGCTCTTTCCGCGCAAGCCAGGCGTGCCGGACACCACACTCACGATCAGCCATGCCCAGCAGATGGCGATCAACGCGGACGCGAACCGCCGGCTGGCCCCGGCGGACGCGCAGCTCGTGGAGCCAGAGGAAGGCCCGGACACCGCGGAACAAAACAAGTCGCAACCCATGCGCGTGTGGCCGGGGCTGAGGCTTATCGGAGCGGGGTGCCGTCAAGTCCCTTCAAGGTGAACCGAGCCAGGTCGCCCGAACGGGTGCTGACGCCACTCAGGGGCATCTTGGGCACGCGCTCGGTCGGGAAGCCGGCAATGAAGCTGTGGCGCAGGTAGCCCACACAGCCGATGTCGATGTTGCACCGTGTCGTCGTACGTCCCCGCAAGGACTGAGAGGAAGTGGAAGTGCTCCGAGGCTCCCTTCATGGGGTTGCGCGGGTACAGGCTGCCCAGCTGCATCTCCCGTCCTCCTGCCTCGCTGCGCCGATGGGGGCCACGTCCCGGGTTGGCCAGCAAGTGGATCTTCGAGCCCGCGTCGTTGTCCCAGAAGGTCGCCCATCAGTTTCGTGAAGGCGCGTGCCACGGTGACGTTGTGCTCCGCCACGCCCGTCGGGACGCTGGACTGCTGCTGAGAGGAGCACCCGGTTGAAGGACTCGACCAGCGCCGAGTCTAAAACAACCTGGGAGGCCAGAACTCGGACGTTCTGGATCTCGAAGTCGGTGCTTGCGGGCTTGCGGGGCTGCCGGACGTGCTGCTGCCGGCGTGCGGCGTGAAGTGCTGAGGCTGCGTGGCGTCGTTCATTCCGTTGGCGGGCCGGACGTCCTGCCTGCGTCCTCACTGCCCTGCTGAGGCCGGAAGAGCGTGTTCTCCAGCACCCAGCCCGTGCCCCGGGCGAGGCCGTAGGCTGCGCCGCCCGCAAGCCCCACGGCCAGTCCCCCCGTTGCCGCTGCGCCAACTCCAGCTGCGCCAGCCAACCTCGCCCACCGTGGGTGCGAGGGCTGCTGCTCCCTCGGCCAGGCCTCCCAGGTACCCGAAGGCAACATCAACCTCTCCCTCCTCCGCAGCCACGGCTGCCGTCTCCTCGACGGCCTGCGCTGCGCCCCGCTCCACCTCCTGCGCACGCTGCCCCCGCCTCGTCCAGGAGGCGCTCGACGTCGTCGGGTCGACCTATGATCTGCGGAGACAGCTGCGGCTGCGCCGCGCGAAGCAGCACATTCAGGCGCACGTACTCAGCTGCGTCCTGGGGGACCGAGAAGTTCCTCTCCGGCGCCCTTGACAGGGAGGACGACGTTGGCTTGCGAGCGGCCCTTGTGGACGTTGGCTTGCGGCCCGCGGAGGAGGACCCGCTCTTCCGAGCCCTGCTGCTCCTGCGCTCACCAGGTCCGACGGTCCGTGGGCGCCGGCCTCGGGGTCTCCTGCCAGGTCGTCCTCGAGTCCTCGACGATGCGGTTTCCCCCGCCCTGGTAGATCCGGGCCAGCCGGGAGTGCGGAAGCCGTCCTCGGGAATTGCCTGCAGGGGCGTGTGCTGCAGAGGCAGAAGTGGCTCGTGACGAACGAGGTGGCCTTGCGGTCCGGCTGGTCCAGGGGCAAGTGCTCAAAGCGCGGGCAGTAGTAAGGAACATAGGCCTATACTACCTAATTAATTTTCGTTTTTGGCTCGAAAAAGCCGCCAAAACAGCCAAATTTCGCAATGTCACCGCTCCCTTTTGGGCCGAAAAAGTGCTCAAAACGGCCAACTTCCCGAATTCCCGAAAAGCTCGTTCTTTTCTGTCAGACGACAAGTAAGGGGCCTCTGCCTCTCGATTTGCTTGTTTTTGGCCGAAAACAGGCTCGTACGCTCCTCTTGATTTTCGTCTTCGGCCCGAAAAAGCTGCCAAGATCCCTCCTGCCGAGCTTGTCACCGTTTGTCACCGTTTGTCACCGCTATGTCACCGCTACCTTTTTGGGTCGAAAAAGCGCCTCCGACTTCGCGGACGACCTCACTTTGACGAAGAACTGGGCGGGCTGGAGCAAGGTGCAGATTTCCAACAACAGCGCGGCATCCAACAGCGGCCCGGAGCTGCGGCTGCTGGGCAACCAGAGCGCGCGGGTCTTCCTGGAGCGGGACGGCGGGGCGCACCAGAGCTCATCATGATCAACGACGAGGCGCTGGTCCAGACGAAGAGCCTCTCGACGCAGCTGTCCCTCACCACAAACCAGAGGAACCCCGGCTGCCTGGTGATAGCCGGCAACACGGGCAACGTGGTCTGCAACACGAGCTTCACCAACTTGCCGGACAGCCGGGTGAAGACGGAGATGGCCGAGGCCGACCTGGGGGAGCTCCAGCAGCTCTTCGACTCCGCAGGAACGAAGTGGAAGAACCTGACGCGGACCGCCCGGTGGAGCGACGGCACCGAGACGGTCACCCGACTACTCGCACCTCACCAGCGTGCTGTGGGGGTGCGCCAGGGCTTCCAGGCCAGGCTGGACGAGGTGGAAGCCTGGCAGGCCCAGCGAGGGCCGAAGAACAAGTAAACATGGAGGCGCTGAGAGATCTGGCCGACAACTTCAACGTGCGGGACCCACGGATGCTGTACCGACTTGCGAGGCAGCGAGACCTCGACGTGACGCAGGCCATGGCCTTTGAGGCGCTGAACACGGGCGCTGGGAAGTCGGCTGCGGAGGGGCCGAACGACCGGCTGCAGGCGGACCTCATCGACTTCAGCCAGAATACGCGGGGGAAGACGAAGTACGGCCTGGCGGTCATGAACGTCTTCACCCGTCTACAGAACAAGAACGCCGAGACGGTCGGCCAGGCCACCAAGCGTGCCACGCAGGAGCTGGTGGGGGACGACAAGAACTTCGTGGTCACGACCGACCTGGGCAACGAGTTCTCCACGCTGGACCGGGACCTGCCGGCGGCGTGCACCGCACGAAGCGCCCTGAGGATTGCAACGCCACGGCCGTGGTGGACCGGGGCATCCAGACGCTGAAGAAGGACCTGGCTACAAGGGTGGCCCGCAGAGGCGGCCGGTGGAGCGACCACTTCAAGCCGGCCGTCGGCCTACAACGTGCGCTCCACGAGACGGTATACGACGCGCCCGAGGACGTGGAGAAGCAGCCGGCCACCGAGTTCCGGCTGCTGCAGGACAACGCCGACAAATTTCAGCACAACAAGGACCTCACGGACCGGCGCATCAAGGCAGTCGAGGATGCGGGGCTGTCCGAGCACCAACGAATGCGGCGAGGAGCTTCAACCCACAGTACGGCAACGTGCAGCAGCTGCGGGCCGTGGACTCCATGACCGTCCGGAGCACCGAAGGCCGGGAAACCCTGCTGAAGCTGGCGTTGCCCTGCCGGCGCCCCAGGGCAGCGGCAACGCGGCGGGCCGACTGACGAGGCGGGGCAGACCGGCTGCGGTGAGGCAGCTGGACGACTTCCTGGGGCCCAGGCGGCCCAGAAGCGATTCGGGCCGCTGACTTTCTTGAGCAGACCTGACGGAAGCAACATGCCTTAGCTTGTGGAGAGAACTTTTAGCCCAACACGATTTTGCGAATCTCGACCTTAGAGCGATCCCTGGACCCCGCCCAAAACGGCCATTCAATTTGTGGATGCAAGCCTGACACCCATGGAACATGTGCTCCCACCTGCTAGCGCGTTTTTTTTTACACTCACAAAAGTTTCAGCACGTCCAGCTGCGCAATGATAGTCTCGCAACTCATGAGAGAGTATTTCTTCTCCTCCTGACGTCTGGCCCATGTCTTGTTTGTAAAGGACTGCCAGCCTTCAGACTCACTGCAAATCTGCAGCAACACATTTTGCATGTCCTCAAAGTTGTCCTTCTTTGCCTTGTCCTGCAACTTCAGGCCGCCTGCATCCTTTTTCTTTCCATAACGACATTGCGCAGCAATGAACTCGAGCTTACCAGTTGCCTTGCGTCTCACAGGGATCAAAAGGTCGTGGTGAGCCGTTGCAAAATTCCGGTTGGACTTGATGGCCTTCCCAACGTCACTCATGACAGTTGCTTCATTGCCTTGGCCGCTTGGATATTCCACACCATCACTCCAGCAAACTTCGAACGGCTCCAAAACAGCTCGCAAATGTGGATCCTCCGTAGGGTAGATCTCCGAAAACGGGACCCAGGTGACTTCAGGACTGAGATTTCTTGCTACGCAGTGAAGGCGGAAGCGAACAGCCAGGGAATTGGCCACCAGGCCTTCCCACAGCGGCCCCCTCTCTGTAGCGCCCCTTTCCTGCCCTTTCAACAGTTCCAGCAAGTCTGGCAGGAGCCCTTCCAACGAAATGTTCAGCTGTTTCAAGTCGTTTTGGAGGGCGTCTTTGATATTGGTATCCTTACACCACCACAGCCGTGGAACCAGTACGGACTTGTTGTTTGGAAATGCTGCTCCGGCCCTGAAGATGTCTGACCACCTCACTGAGGTTCCGGGCACAAGCTGGTGGCCTTCTGCAGGCCATCGAACCGCCGAGCAAAGAACCAACGACAAAGCCACTTTGGGCTCAGCGAAATAAGGCGCTGCATCCGCGTACGAGCTTTCGAACTCATTCGACATGGCGTTGAGTGCAACCTGAGCAGTTGATGCCAACTCACCCCTGGTCTGGAAAGCCGCCTCCAAAAGCCGGGGTACCCCGGCAGAGAAGAGGTGAATTTTGTTGAATTCCTCCTCCTGGTACTGCGTACCCCTCCAGCCTTTCATGGCTCGTCTGGCAGCTTGCAGTGACAATGGCGCTAGAGCTGGAGCTTCCTGGACCTCCAGCATGGTGTACTCCTCGGATGGCCTATCTTGCAGGACATTGACTGTGCCTGCGGAAAACATGCCCATCCTCTGCGGGAATCGGCTCAATAGTTCGGTGAAAGCCGATTTCTGTCCACCCATTTTACTCAGTCCATCGACCGTGCTGTTCACAAGCAGCTCTGCCTGATCGAGGAACAGTAAGCAAGGGCAGGCTGGTGTTGCATTGAAGGCTGCAGCCGTCACCAGAAGCCACTGCTCGAAAACAGCTTCCTTGATTCTGCAACGTAAGCGAACCCAAGCCTCAAAGCTGTTGACAGCTGGCGATGATCGGCTGGATTCCAATATGTTGACCAAATCGCTGAACCTCGTCGTCTGGAAACCAATGGGTGGCCCTTGGCTCACCTCCACAGAGTAGCCATCGAAGATCTGGCAAAGGTGCCACAAGATGATGGCAGAAACCAGCAAGTCAGGATCTTTGCGCAGCAGCGTTGGCGGAATCGTCAACGCATCAACAACCAAGAGCCGCCCGCACTGTCGACTTTCGGAAAAGTTCGAGACCTTCGCCAAATGACGGATGAGCGATGTCTTGCCGGTGCCCCGTGGGCTCCACAAGGCCAAGACCGTCGGCTTGTTGGTCTCCAAACTCTGGATCAGCTCTATCTCCTCTAAAACTCTCTTCACAACCGCCTCTCTTTCCTCAAACGGCCTCTCAATATTGTTGTTGATTCGGCTGTTCAAAAAGCGGTCTTCAAAGTCCGAGAGATCTGCGGCGTTAAAACGAGGGAGCTCAACCTGCGCGGGAGGTGCATGAGGGAATGCTGGGAAGGACAAACAATCGCAACAAACCAAACACGCATCGGCAATTGGTGGGAAAATCGATCACTAGCAGGTTCCTTCCCACTGGTTCATGTTTTTGCAAAACACTAACCATTCACAACTGATCACAAAGAAGCATGGGTACTTGGTGCGAAAGCCGAGCACTGGGAAAGTAAGGAATACAAGGGTACCAAACCCGAAACAAAACCAAAATTTCCAGCAGGAGCACTGCCACTGCCCATGGACGCAAAGCGGGGGATGCGTGGTTCAGCTCAACAATCCTTTTGTGGGGCTCCACGCTGAGCAAAACCACTGAGTTCCCAGGAACCCCGACAAGGTTGATGAGGGGGGAGAGTGGCGTCAAATATGTTGAGGTTCTGTGGATGTGATCAGGGCAGCCCCACTGAAAGCATTTCCGCGGGGGAAATCAAAACCACACAAAACGTCAAACGGCACGTCTCAACGTCACCCGGCAGCAGAAATACATTGTGCACACTTTACATGCTCGTGCTGTCGGAACAAAATTTAACCTTCGGATTGCATTGTGTCTGCAGCAGCAACGACCATGGCAGAAGGGTAGGTCTTGCTCTTCAAAAGGCAGGCGACTGGAACAGCAGGCTCTTCAATATTTGCGGGTTCCCCCTCGACTGTTTGATAGTTTTGCGCTAAACACTCACACCAAACAAATCAGGCAGATATGAACAGGTACGGAGAAAAATGAACAACAGAACGGAATGGAATGGCAGCAAACGGGCAAAACATCGAGCAAGAACACCGCCAGGGAGATCAAAGAGAACAATCAAAGACATCAGAGTTTGCCCTCCCTCTCCCCGGCAGACGGGCAGGTCTTGCTCTTTCAAAAGCAGGCTGGGGGCAAGCACAAAATCACTCACAACGATCAACGGCACGTCTCAATCAATGTCGACCAGCAGGAATGACCGACCTCCAACAAGGAAAGGCAACCATCCGTTCATGGGGGGTCCCTACCGAGCCTGCCAACGACACGAACCGCCGCAATCTGCACAAATGTAAACTTGGGATTTCCTGGTTCTGTGGATGTTGATCAGGGCAGCCCCATTGAAAGCATTTGCGGGCCGCGGGGGGAATTCCTCAAATCCGCACGCAACGACCAATGTCTCAGAACAAAGTCAAGAGCAAACGATTTTCCAGCCGTGCCTGGGGCTCCTGCAGCAACTGGATCTTCTTGGTCAGCAGCACTGCCGGGCCACGGAGGATGCCATCCTGCATCATCTGCTCCAGTGTCAGCTCCAGCAGGGACTTGCCGGTGACGCCCTGCTGCTGCAGTGTCGTCACCGTGCGCTGGATGAGCTCATCTCTCACCTTGCCCTCGTTCAGCACCGCTTCGGACCAGCTCAGAACCTCCTCTTCGCCAAAAGCCTCCACCTCCTCGCGGCTCTTGGCGAGCCAGTCCTGCCAGCACTCACCAACAACCAAGCCTGGCGCATGCGAGCCCCCGGCCTCCGCACCACTGTCCTGGCACGATTGCAACCGGCCAAATTTACAACTGCTGATTGGAGCGTCCTGCTGCGGGCTGGCGCGCGAAGCAACTCCGCCACGCCCAGGGTGCCAGCTTGTCACCTCAAGAGCTGAAATTTAGGCAAAAAAATCACATCAACGCCGAGATCTGGACCTGTGCCTTGTGGGAATCCTGGCGGACCAATTGCACCAACTCGACTCACACACCCCAGCTGTGCGCACGAACCGACGGCCTCTTCCAAGCCCTTTTTGGTTGCTTTGGCCTGCGTCGCACGAAAACCGCTTGCGAATCTCAGACAAAGCACGCAGTCCTGCCTCCTCCACAAACTCGCGCAGTTTTTGTTGCAACTCGTCTTTCTTCCCTGAAAGGGTCCACTTCCCTGGATATATCTTCTGCGCTTTTCCTGAGCTCAACACTTTCACCGCTCTTGCAACCCCGACCCACGTGCTGCTCCAGCGGCGCAAGACGGCTTTGGTCTCTTTCACCGTGCCGTTGTCCTCCAGCACCCTGTCGGCTTCTGCGACCACCTGAGCGAGGCCAAGCTGGGACGTCGCTTTCTCTGAAGGTCCGCCGCCTCCTCGAGATCGCGCCGGTCCTGACAACCAACAAGCCCAACGTTCAAGCCCGATGCACGTGTCCCCCAGGCCTGGCCACTGTTGTCCTGGCGGCAACCGGCAAACGATGCGAACAGGCTTCGGGTCGGAGGAGTCCTCTTGCGCAGCCCCGGCGCGCCGAGCGACTCCGGCATGCAACGGGTGCCGTTTTGCCTGAAAGAGCCAAAGTGCAATCTGCTTGCGCCTGCGGGCAACTCTGAGAACTGGGCCAATATGCTGTCCTGGCACTCAGCACGAAACAAGAACATCCAAAGGAGGGACTTCATGCTCCTTCAGCCCAGGAACTCCTCGAGCAAAGTCCTGGGCGGCGACAAGGGACTCCTGAAACCCGAAAACCTTCGGGAAAAATATGTGTCCCAAGACCCAGGCCGTGCTCGGCTGCACGAGCAGCGCCAATGCGATCCCGAGAAGGCAGAGGCACATACCTGGCTGCTGCCCACCGCGGGCACGGTAGCGTCACAAGCTTGCCAGCCTCGGCTTTTGGTCCTGGTCCGCATCATCGCCATGGCTATTCGAAAAGCGCTTGAGCGGCCTGCGATTCCTCAAGCACTGGCACTAGACCCATCGGGCAACCATTGCGAGCTGTTGTTGTGTCAGTGTTGATGAGTACCCTCGAGCCAAGATTCCAGAGCAAACACAAGATTGACTGGCTTCTTTGGCAACACCAACGCACGGGTGCTCCTCCTCCTTTTCACTCGCGGCCTGAAGGTCGGTCGGGCCAAGCCTTGCAAGGCTTCGCAGCGTCCATCCGTCAGACTGGCTGACCCACATCCTGCCGCTGCATCAAAGTCCAAGCGAGATACCAAACTGGCCTGCCTGCAAAACAAGCAACCGAAATCGGCACCGCGGAAGTCACAAGCTGTCGTGCCCTGGAGGGCGGGGGTTTCAGGGGTCTCTGAAAGTTTTGAGGTTTCTGGGGCGCCTGGCGTTGCTGGGGTCCCTGAGGTTCCTGGGGTCCCTGGATGAGACGCTGTCAGAGGCAGGCATGGCTGCACGCGGAGGGCCAAGCTGCAGGCTCCGCCAGTCCTCCACGGACTCCTCCTGCAGGAGGCGTCCCAACGCCTCCATGCGCTCGGCGTCAGTGCGGCTCTTGGCCTGCGCCATCACTGCGTCGGCCACCTGCAGGGCCTTTGTGTCACCGGCCAAGACGGCGGCCTGCAAGTCTTCCCAGTCAGACTTGGCCGGCTCGCCGTCACCCTCACGCTTGCCGCGGGCAAGGTCGCCGAGATAGCCCGCAACTGCATTGAAGGACATAGCAACAAGATCCACAAGCAACTTTCAGATTTCAGCCAAAATCAGCTTCGCAAGCCCTCACATCCAAAGTCTGATCAACTCGTCTGCCAAATTCTGACCAACTCCTCTGAAAGTCACATGTGCACATGCTGCTGCTGGAATCTGCTGGGCACCAGGCGTCTTCTACTGGCCCGGCCTGGGCCGACGAGCGTCCCTGGGGTCCCTGGGGTCCCCTGGGGTCCCTGGGGTCCCTGGGGTCCCTGGGGTCTTTGGGGTCCCTGGGGTCCCTGGGGTCCCTGGGGTCCCTGGGGTCCCTGGGGTCCCTGGATTTTCTCGGATTTGCGGTGGGCAGTATCTGAAGCACCCAAGGTCCCTGGAGACCCTGGGGTTTGTGGGGTCCCTGGGGGTTCTTGGTGGGCCCCCCTCAAACAAATCCGCACGAGCGTGCTTGGGGTTTTTGGGGTCCCTAGGGTCCCTGGTCCCTCTGAAAACCCTGGGTACCTTTGGGGGGGTGTTAAATCCGGGTCAGGGCACCAGGGACCCTAGGGACCCTAGGGACCCTAGGGACCCCGGGGACTCCGCAGGTCTTGGAAGGGGGGGAGCCTCTGGGAAGTGGCGTGCCTTGAACCTCCATTGAACAAAGTCGTTCTGCTACGCAAACCAAATCAACGTAGACTATCAGTCTAAAAATCTGCAAATCTAGAAATCTAATAATGTACAGATCTATAAATTGATAAATCTACAAATCTAAACATGTATGAATGTATAGATCTACAAATCTAGAAATCTAATAATGTAAAGATCTATAAATTGATAAATCTACAAATCTGAAAATATATGAATGTATAGATCTACAAATCTAGAAATATAATAAAAAATCGATCTATAAATTGATAAATCTACAAATCTAAAAATCTATGAATGTATAGATCTACAAATCTAGAAATATAATAATATAAAGATCTATAAATTGATAAATCTACAAATCTAAAAATATATGAATGTATAGATCTACAAATCTAGAAATATAATAAAAAAAAATCGATCTATAAATTGATAAATCTACAAATCTAAAAATCTATGAATGTATAGATCTACAAATCTAGAAATACAATAATATAAAGATCTATAAATTGATAAATCTATGAATGTACACAAATAAATAGATCTGTATCTACTGAAACCGATACATGATCAAAAACCACTTCACAAGTCGCTTCCAGCAAAAAACCTGCAATTGACCGCAGGAATGTTCGTTGCACCCCACCTTGTCACCCCAGGTACCACAGGGTGTCCCCGGGTGCCTAAGGTCCCTAGGGTCCCTAGGGTCCCTGGGGTCCCCTGGGGTCCGCAGGGTTTCCAACGACGCTTCAGATTGACGGATGCTTGCGTCAAGAACGCCAGGGAACCTTCAGGGAATCAGGGACCCTAGGGACCCTAGAGACCCACAAACACAGGAAGATCCACGTGGCCTCACCAGGTCAAACTTGGCAAATTGGACCAGACCATGAAAACGCCGCGCAACCTGCACAGGAGTCCTGTAGAACGAATTGTGGATCCACCTTGCAAGCGGCCAAACAAAATGTGAAAAAAAAGCAACTCCAAAGGGCCGCACCGTGAGAAGATCTGCACGTCGCAGTGGATCCTGGCACCTGGCATGTGACGTGATTGCTCGGCGGGTCAAACAGAAAGGGAGCCTGACAGACGGTGAGTTGAGCAAGAGCCTCACGGATCACCTCAAAAGATCAGCTGCGCTTGGCGACGGCAACGGAAACAGCAAAAGGTCCGGGCAATGTAGATCCCGCGGTTAAACAAGCCTTGGCACGAGAAGCAAGGCTTGTTGGGCCCAAACCTCCAAGATCAGTTGGGCTTGGCAGTGACAGCGCAAACAGCCAAGCGAAGGCCCAGGCGGTAGATCTCGAGGTCACAAAGCCTGTTGCGGGACGCCGTTCTCCAACTCCACATGGCCGGCACACTGTACGTGGGGTCGAAACCACGCCTTGCACCCGCGAGCGGTTCCCCCCCCACCGCCCCGGACCCAAAAGTGTCCCCAAAAGGCTGCGGCAAGTGCTCACACCCGACAACGTAAAACCGTGAGAAACAACAGCAAGAACCTGTCATTTTTTTGTGCGCAAAACCCGTGCAAAAACAGAGTTTCCGGAAAAAATGACAAAAAAACACCCCTTTTCCGGAAATGGCTCTCGAGCCGCTTGATCTGGGGCCGACACTTTGGTCGGACCGTTTGTTTTGTCCGCCCTATAAGAAAAGAGACCGGCAACCCAGTCAAATTAACTGCCATCGCCAGCAACATGACAGTCGGGGAGGTGCAGACCTCCCCCAAGGGAGCCAAGTCGGCGCCGTTGAGGTGCGAGGGGAAGCCCATAGTCTGGCAATCCGAGTGGACCCACATGCTGTGGGAGCCCAGCAGCTTTGGCAAGGACCAAGGACCCAGGCAGAACGTGTGCCTTGCCATGGAGAGAGGCTCCGAGGCCTGGGGGGCCTGGGATGACTTCGAAAAGAAGTGCGTCAACGAGCTGTCTTTGCGGTCCAACCGCATCTGGAGCGACTGCGGCGATGCAAAAGACAGGTGGCAGAGCTGCCTCAAAGAGTCCTGGCAGGGCGCCACCTTCCTGAAGTGCAAGCTGGACGCACGGAACGTCCGTTTCTGGGACACCGACGGCAACAAGATCCAAAGGCCCGAGGCCCTTGCCGGCTGCGAGTGCCAGGCCCGCGTCGAGGCCAGGCAAGTCTGGATCATGGGTAAGCAGTGTGGTTTGGTGTTGGAAGCGAGGGATCTACAGGTGAAGCCCGGTACGGGTGGGGACTCCTGTCCATTCTAAACCGGCGTTCTTTTGGTCGTGGATTGCCGACGTAAAAGAACACGCCCGGAAAAACCCGCCGAGCGTGAGAGAACCCGGGAGATGCCAGGGACCTCAGGGACCCCAGGGACCCCAGGGACTTCAGGGACCTCAGGGACCCCGGGGATTTCAGGGACCCCAGGTCACCCAGCACACCCAGGACTGACAGATGAGACTGCAAGCACCACACAACTCGCCGAGACATGTTTTTTTGTGTGAAAAATAAGCACATTTGGCACGCGCACGCACGCAGACGCGCAAAAAAAACTGCACGTCACATAGTTTCCTTTGTTGCCCGTGTTCCCCCAAACGCATCCTGTTTATTCCCCTGTTCCCAAAAAAAGGCATAAAATGGCGGCCAGGGAGCCCAGCATCTGTGGCCAGCACCTGTGGCCAGCACCCAGCCACAGCGCGGATCCAGCTGCCTGCTTGGCAGCCCTTTTGGCGCTTGCTCAGCGCCTCCGCCGCTTGCTCCGTGGCCGTCCGTCGCCACCCGCCTCCCCCGCCAGCCAATCCCTGGCACCACCCGATCGCCTGCTGCCGGCAAAGAAAGCTGTGCTCTGCGCTTGCTCACCCTTCCCTCACCAGCCGCTGCCCTTCAGCCCCCGATCGCGTTTTGCGGCCGGTGTGGGAAGGCTTCTCATCAAAAAAAACAAATCAGGGCAATATGAAGGTGAGCCCTCGTAGACTTTCCATGTAAAATCGTGGTTTTGACACGCGACGACCCAACCTCTCGCCGATGGACTTGCCGAGGTGCTACAGGGGGGCACGGTTCGGGGACACCTCAACCTACCTGAAAGGGCCTGGGGATCAACGCAACATCACGGGGGTCGCGTGCCGAGCGCGGCGTCGACCCAGTAGAGGTAGCGGCCGCGGTCCGTGGACAAAAAGCTGTCGGCCAAGCGGATCTTGTAGACGGCCAGCCGGGCGTCGCTCTGCAAGTGCAGCGACTCTCCTAGGTCGACCTCAAAGTCGCTGTCTGAGCCGGCCACCCTCTTGCGGCTGTCCACGTAGATCGTCGTCATCCTTTTCTTTAGGAAGCCGCCCGTCCGGCGGACAACGGGCGGCTGGACGGCTGCGACGGAGGTGCAGCAGGAGATGTTCTCACACTTCGCGTTGATCAGCGTGGAGCTGGCGAACAGCTTCTGGCCCAGGAAGCTGAGCGCCGCTCCCATCGGCGTCTTTTTCAAGGCGGGAAACGCTCTTTCGAAGCGCTTGTAGAACCTTTCGTTCTTCGGGGGCTTTCCAGGTAGTACACAAAAGGAGGCAGACACGCAAGCAGTAATGTTCTCTTCTCCCAGGGTCTCCCTGGCTCAACACATAAGCCGGTACATCTGCTCCTGGGGGGGGGGGGGGGGAGCGTGGGCGCGGCATGTCGGTGCGGTCAGAGGGTACACATGGCGCGAGCGGGACGACATAGTCTATAAAATCAATAGACTCATTCTCGGGTCTACCTCTCTATGCTGCGGTGCTGGTTAGTGGTCGTAGTGCTGGTCTATGTGGGGGGGGGGTGGGGGGGGGGGGGGGGGTGGGGGGTATATTGCCCTCCAGCAGCAGAGGAATTGCATGTTGACCCGCACGGCTGCGCTGATGAGCCTCAGCTTCTGCAAGCTCACCCATTTGCTGATCTGCATGTCACGGCCTCGGACGAAGAGGTGTCAAGGGCGCCGTGCGGCTTGTGGAGTTGCGGCGTGTCAGCAAAGTCGTCGATGACTACAAGCACCTGGTACAGTTTCTTCATTTCAAACTTCTTGGACGCTTCCGTGATCTTGCGCTGCTGCTGGATGATGCGCCGCAAGGCGGACTCATCCCACTCGTCCCAGTAAGCCTGCTCACGCTCCGTGTTCACCCCCAGGTCCTGCTCGATGTACTTCTTGACGGGGATCCAGCCATCATCGATTTTGACGCTTGGGCTGAAAACGTAGATCCGCTCAAACACGCCCTTGTACTGCTCCAGGATGAGGCTGATGAGCGCCACGGTCTTGCCCGACTTGCTGGGCCCGAGGAAGATGCCCGTGCATGGCACCAGGGGCACCACGGGGTCCGAGGCTTGCTTGCTGGTGTACTCAGGCGTGGGGAAAAGCGGCTCAAGTGGCTCAGGCCTTCCCGCGGCTGGGCCGTTAGCATGGCATGGCGTGTGACCAACAGAGCACTGGCAGTGACCCTTTTGTCATTTACCATTTGCGTTGTCCCATGCAAAACCTTTCAACAGCATAGCTTGCGAGACACACTAGGCGGCGTGCCCCGGACGCCATGAATTCGGCTGGAACCCTTCCCGCTGACCAGATGATGAGGCCAGCAAAGCAGATGAAGCTGGAACCGGATCCCCGACTGTGGTCGGCGATACATGAATTGGATGATTTTCATATTTCAGACCTTTCAGAGGATGGACATTTCCTTACATGCAGTTTACAGTCTGATGATATGCGGGGCATCAAGATGCATATTCCTTTTTCCTTGGATTTGCACTGCATGGTGGCTCGAGTTGGATATGACAGAAATGCAATTTTTTGTTTGCGTGGAAACCACAAAACCACACCGGAACAACAATCAGGAGACCTGGTTCTTTGGCTCACGAATGAATCCGCGATTTTCATCAAAAGAAACTGCAACAGAGTGAACCAAAACAACCATGTGATTTTCAGCCCCTTTTGCGGAGGTATTGGAGGCTGGGCCCATGCGGCACGATTCATGACCAAACACGGTTACCCTTTCACGTGCCCGTTGGCCATGGACATTTCGCGGGAAGCGGCGGTATCATACTCGCAATCCCACGGGTTGACTCTGGTCAACCAACCATTGCAGGCGGTACATCTGCAACGGCCATGCGTCCTGGTGGGTGATGTCTTGCAATCATCCCCTTGGATGGGCGCATCAATTTTGAATACAGACATCGTGACGATTTCCTGGCCTTGCGTCACATTCTCCTCGGCAGGTTTGCAGCAAGGATGGTCAGAGGAGACGAGAGAGATGTTTCGATTTACTGTTCAACAATCAAACCTCATCGGAGCAAATTTCCTGCTTTTGGAAAATGTGCCACCTGTTTGGACAGACTGGGCGTGGAGATCAACACTTTTTGCGGAGCTTGCGGATCAGCATTTTGAATTGATTTTCGCAGATGTCATTTCGACGAAGGCAGTGGTCCCGGCAGATCGTTCCAGGTTCATTGGAGTTGCAATCAAGAAGAACATGCGAGTTTTGTGGGACGGCCAGAAGAAGAAAGAGGTGATGCGAGCCTTCCATGGGATATGCAAAAATCTGGGCAGTGAGGGCATGTGGTTTGATCAGATTCCTCAGCAACTTGCCTGCCAGGTACACTTACGAGATGATGAGCTGCAATTGTATGCATGCCCAAGAAGATCACCCAGATATGTCCGCAGCCAAGAGCAGGCATTGGAGCTGAGACTTGTGTCAGGTGAGGGATCCATGCCTGCAACTACTATCATGCGAAGTTACTCACAGCAGCACCTTTTCCATGAGGTCCAGACGGGTTCAGCCAAAATTCTGGGAAACCTTCGCTTGGGACAGGACAACCGCCCGAGACTGTTTTCGCATCCGGAGATCCTCACCGCCATGGGGTTCACAAATGGAATCAACTCACCTGTCAACGTGAAGCAGGGATGCGCAGAAACAGGCAATGCAATCATGCAAATTCATGCGATGGCTGCCTTTTGGGTGGTAATTGAGAATGAAGACTTGCAGACAATTGGAGATTTTCAGGACTTTGATCAGTGCGTGAGAGCCTTTCAGGCATGCAGACACAAAGCGACAGGCGATATTCAGTTCAGGGATGACAGATGCATCATCGGATTCGATGCAGATGATCCCACCCTGCCGCGCGCTCAATTTGAGGCGGTGGTTCGCATTCAATATCATGAAGTCAGACGATTGGTCCGTTGCCCGTTGGGACTCACCATTCGCCAATTTCTGGAGTGGGGAGATGTCCAGTGGTTTGGAGAAAGACGTTTCAGATTTCGGGGGCAAGAGGTTTGTGAACAATTCCTCATCGAAGGAGGTGGCATACTTGAGATCGAGGATGACTTTGGTACATCACTTGAGGAGGAAATTAGTCCCACGATCCCTTTCACGGTCTGCCAGGAACCTGAATCATCAGGGAAAGCACACGAACCGAGTAGGCAGCGGCAGATTGCAGATCAGTCAGGAACTCAGATCATTTGCAGAGTATGGAATCTTGGAATGCTTGCGGCAGAATTTCCGGTGCCAGAGGATTCAGTTGCAGATTTGGTTCAAGTGGGAGGAGTGCTTGACTTGCAAACTTTTCAGGACTCACGTAAAACCATCCAGCTTTTTCTGGCAGGATGCATGGGGCCAGTTCGCTCCATTTGCGTTACCACAGATACTACCCTGGGCCAGGCAATCTCTGACATTTGTCATGACGATCCTTTGCAGCACAAGGTCCATATCGGGGTGCGTCAGCTGGACCTGGATCAATCTTTGGCCCAATTGCGTTTACGAAATCATGATACACTTCACATCACGTCAAGAAACAGAGGTGGTGGGAAACTTGGTTCCGGTTCCAAGGACGAGGGCCACGAAAAGAAGCAAAGCCGACCCCAGCGAATCCATCAGAAGCCTTCCTTGGAGAACCTCACCATTGCAACGGGGAGTTTTCTGCTTGCCTCAGGTGAACATGCGACAATTGGAGGAACTTTTTGCATTTCAGGCCATGGAGTTTTTACCACGCCACCATGTGATTACGCGACGATTCTCAAAGGCAAGAGCCCCTTGGTTCCTCAGGAACTCGGCCTCCTGGTGCTCTCCAAACCAACAGAGACAAATGTACCATGCCGTGAGGTGGAATTTGCAGCTTGTGATCAGTCAGGTAACGGACTGCTCTTGCAGGGATGGTTGCTCCAGTTCGGAAAGAAGCATGTCGAACCAGGGAAGGTCAAAGATTTGCAGATACCTTTGGAGGACACCAAAACTCTGGCAATCACGGCCTTTCGTGACGAATGGCAGGAAAAGCAAGCAATTTGGAACGAGCTGGTTAAAGGACCTGCGAAATTGGTCATCGAGACATTTGCTCTCGATACAGCAGGGATTTACGAGGTGTGGGGCCGTTCGTGGAGGAAGAACAACAAGCCCACGCAACCAGATTTGGCTTTTTCGTTCAGACTTTGGATTAAGGTCAAATCCGCCCTCGCCAAGGAACCGCTGGCAAAAAGTGGCCTCACCTTTCCCCCTTTCTACGTTGAGGACAAACAGAGCAATGACAAATCGCCAATGCAGAACAAATTTGATTTCAGAATCTTGTGGATTCCCCGGGACATGCCGCCGTCGGATGCAATTTCCAAGATTCAGCAACACCATGGGCTTATCCGCGGGCGCACGGGACGAGGTATTCGTTTGCAGAATGATGAATTTAAGAAGGCGTTTCCTCTGTTTTACCCAGGTCGAACAACGCCGGAGGAAATCACTGCCAATTTTCACTGGTTATTGCTTGGTGCACCAGGTTCGGCAGACCTGGAAGCAATCGGCACTTTTCTCAAGGACGCCGGCATCAAAGGCAAGCCCTTGCGTAAGCAGGGACAGAATTGGAAGATTTGCACGGAGGAGAAGCTCACGGAAGTCCAATATTCAATCAATGGTAAGAATGTCCTTTTTCAGTTGCTTCCATCTTTTACATCAGCGCCGAATCCGATCCGCGCCTCTGGGTCAGGCAAAGGACAGGGTAAAGGCAAAGACATCCTGCAACAAGAGGATCCATGGGCCAAGTCTTTGCAGAATGCCAACGTTGCCCAGGACAAGAATTTGCAACAGCAACAGAAGCAGATTGCTACGGTTCAGACGGAGGTCAGTGAACTCAAGGCCGTTGTGCGTCAGCTCCAGGAAAAAACAGATGTGCAGGATCGCAAGACAACTCAGATCCAGAAAGACATCAAAGAGGTCAAAGAATCCTTCGCCAAAACGTTGGACCGAGCTATGCTTAATCAAACACAGAACCTCATGGCCAGCATGGAGAATCTGCTCAAGGGATTCCCACCACAAGGCCAGGCATCGGACCACCAGCAGTCCACAAAACGGGCCAAAATTCCTTCCAATGACGACATGGAGGACGACATGTGATGAGCTGCGGAGTTTGTTCACTTCTGGATTTTGCAGGGTGTATCCTCCGGATCAGGGGAGACAAGATCCAGATAGAATTTTCAGAGCGGCACAATCACAAGCGGGACAATACATGAGACAGGAGCAATGGGGTTTCTGCCCTTGTCTTGATTTTACCTTGTGGCGGCGCGACTTCATCGGGGAGCCGTGCTTTTCGCCCAACCACGGGCCAAATAGTGGCCTCGTTTTACAATATTTATTTGACGGACAAGATGACATTTGCCACTGGCACCAGGATCCAGGGCATTTCCAGCATCTACCACCTTCGTCAGGCGGTGGCTCTTCGGGGCATTCACGTGTCACACATTACTCAGGTGTCATGAAACTTGGTGAGAAAAGACGCTTGCAGGCTTCCCACCTTTTGAGTTTCAAACCGCCCCTCAAAAAGGGAGATTCATTGAACAAGCTTGGTTTGCACATCCGCGGCAGTGTGAACGATGTCGGCTTTTTATATGGAGCGGGTGCTCCAATGTTCACGGATGTACATGGTGTGGTCCGGGCATTCACCAATCAGTTTTATCTCGGATGGAAAGATCATTTTTCAGAACGGGACAATGTTATTTTCCACAACCTTTTACACGGAGCAGGTGCTCGTATTTCGATGGATTCCTTTTTTGCATTTTGCTTTTCCATGTGGATGATTGACGAGATCTTTTCAGATGGTGTCCCACGATCTCTCGTCGGACATGGGCACTCCATTGAGGAAGGATCCGGGTGGGTTTGGAAGATGTTGCTTGCTGCCCCTTTGCTGGGTCCCCTTGTTGGACATGACCTTCACTTCAATACGGAAACTGTCGACCATGCCCTTGTTTGTGATGGGAAGTCCCTTGGAGATTTGCAGACGGATATTATGCTCATTTGCATTGACAATCGGATCACACAGATCAATGCATGGATACCGTGGGACAAATGCTGCAGGTTGGGTGAAGCATCAAATCCAGGACCGGCTGAGCAAGTGGAATTTTTTCACCACACCATGTTACCAAATTGAGAACCTCGATAGATGACATTTTCACCTTGTGGAAACAATTTCCAGGAGCTATCAGCATTGCGGAAACATCAGCAAATCTACATTGCATACAACACACCAAGAAATCAGCGGACAAGTTGAATTTGAACTTCTTTGCAGGTGCGCCATGTGCAACGGGTCGTGCGGATCCCTCACGCAATACCCAGCCCCTATTTGGGGGTGTGGGATGTTTGACGATTTCCGCATCAAGACAGCCACAGTGCCAGTGCGCACTGGATGAGTGGGACAGTACCAGATACCTTGAGACCATAGTGAAATTGGGTGAGGCTTATGTGCTCATAATTTCCCTTTACTTGCATGCCAAGGATGAATCTTGGTACATACACCGCAAAGATGCTTCAGATTCCCTACTGCAACGCGCTTTGGAACGTGTGTCGCAATGGGGTGGACCTGCGATAATTGCAGGTGACCTCAATCAAGCCCCCCAGGAGACGGTGATTTGGCCTACGCTGCAGGCGAAAGGTTGGTCAGAAGCCCACACTTTTGCCGAGGATGTCTTAGGAACTCCGACGGAACCCACATACAAAGAAGAGACCAGAAATGATACCACCTTCTTCTCTCCGGAGCTTGCTGGTTCGGTGACAAAAATATCCGTGCACAAGGGTTTTTTGTTTCCTCAACACAAACCCATCACCATCACTTTTAAGATCCCGTGCATTCCTATTAATATAAGGGTTTGGAAGATCCCTAAACCACTCTCTTCGGAGCAGCTAGAGATCATTAAGCCAGATGCGCACGATGAATTTTTCGTCGATGTGATGTGCAGTCAAGATTTAGACACCGAAACGCCGGGCAACGTGAGCCTGGAAGCTTGGTCCAGTGCAGCCGAATCAGCTATGAACTCATGTCTGATTCAGGAGGAACAGCCTGGCCTCAAACCGGGCCAACTTGGGAGGGGCAGACCGCCAGTATATAAGCTTCTGCCAATAAAAAAGGAGGGAAAATTGGGCCGCCCGGGGGATTACCAACCCCCGCACGGAGGCACGAGCGTGATATCCAAGCAGTGCACGCGCCAGATCCGTAGGTTGGAAAGCATTTCTCGTATGCTTGCCAAACATGGCGCCACAATCCAGGCATGTGTCCAGGATGATTGGCGAGCAGTAAGTCAGGCGAAGGGGTTTTCGCCCGATTTCTTTGCCTGGGCTGAGCTCGATTTCCTTGAATACCCGACGGATGATTTGGTAAACCAACTCCTTGGGATCACCAAGGCCCGCAGCCAGGAACTTGCCAAAATTGACAGGAAAACAAATCAGGAAAGATGGAACAATGACCTCCATCACTCATGGAAAAACAAAGGAAACCAACTGGCACATAAGGTGTCCAAAAAACCCACCAACCCTTGGCTAGCTACCGCGAAAGAGGAAATTATGCTAGAAGCCAGACGCATTAGAAGCAAGTCTAAAGGACCCGCCACTTTCCAAATTGCAGCCCAAGACCTTGACTTCGCACATGTGTGCCTGCCCAAGCATTGCTCCTGGGTTAACCGCCAACGGGGCCAAGTATCCACCGCAGATAACCAGGAAAATGTTATTCAAATCCGAGCCACAACATGGCACCACCATCCGGAGGCGGTCCAGAAGGCTTTCTTTGAATATTGGGCCCAGTTCTGGGAAAGTGAGGCTCCTCCGGGAGGCGACTTGGCAGACTTAGATGTCCCACCAGACTGGACGATCGCCCCAGCTTGCTGCCTTACACTTGATGGCCTCAAGGAGGTAATCAAAGACACAGATCCGCACACAGCCGTAGGCCCAGATGGCTGGCGTTTGTTTGAGCTAAAAGCATTCGGCGACGTGGCGCTGGCGTGCTTTGTGCAAATTTTCAATCATTGCATTGAAACTCAGCAGGAATGGCCGCAGGCCTTCCAGTGGGCACGTGTGGTGCTCCCGGGGAAAACATCAGAGCCGAATATGATCAAAGATGGTAGGCCCATCAACATCCTCGGTCTCTTGTACAGGCTGTCAATGAAGTGCATCGCAAGGGAGGTCCTCATGCATTTGTCCTTCAAACTGCCACCTTCGATAGTCGGGGGTTTGCCGAAGAGAGATGGTAGCATTCTGTGGTATCATTCCCAACACTTAATTGAGCAGGCTCTTACAAAGGGAGATCCCCTTCATGGATGTGTCACAGATTTTGCAGAAATTCTTTAATGGAATACCCCGCCCCTTTTTACGACAACTCATGATTCGTTTCGGACTTCCGGAGTGTCTGGTAGAGAGCTGGCTCACATTGCTAGGCACCTTGAAACGTTCGGTGGTCGTGCAGGACAGCTATAGCTTGCCCCGCAGGGCAACATGTGGCGTGCCGGAAGGCGACCCACTCAGTGTGGTTGCTGCAGTGATGATTGGTGCCCAACTCCATTGGGCCATCACCAGAGATGTCCCGGCTCAACCTCTGATCTACATTGATAACATAGAGATAATTGCACAAGATGAGGCCGACATTCACATGGCGACCGACATTGCGCTTGACTTCTTTGTTCAATGGGGTTTCAAAGTCGACCAGGATAAATCCTGGTCATGGAGTACCAAACCAGCCCGTCTGTTGGAAAGACAACCACACTTTGGTAATAAAAACTCCGCCGTGAATCTTGGTTGTGCCATGAACTACAAAAAATCCAATAAACATGGGGAATTCAAATATCGCTTGGTTGAAGGAGCCCGCAGAGCAAAGATCATTGCTTCCCTGCCACTGCCACAGGTGGCAAGGATGGAGGCGGTGAAAGGAGGACCCTTTGCAGCTGCCTTTTACGGCAGCGAAGTGCATTATGTCGGTGAAAGATCCATTGCCCAACTCCGCAGAGAGGTAGCTTCCATCATCGCAAAACCACACCGGGGCTTGTGCCCGAAAGTTGCATTGCTTGGTTATGGTTGTGGTCTTTGGGGCCCCAAACTAGCCTTGATTTTGCGTGCGTGCCGCATGGCACGAAGGGCGGTTGGTACATACCCGTCACGTTTTGGACAATTTTGGAACTTAGTTAAAACGGGTGCGGAGAACACCAAAGCCACATATGGGCCGGCACGGGTTCTGGGAGCTTACTTGAACTTTGTCAACATCACAGTTCATGAAAATGGCAAAATCATTTCACCAGTTGGAAAGGAACTCGACTTCTTCCGCAGCTGCCCCAATGAGCTGGAACAATGCGTTACACATGCATGGGAACACGGGGTTACCAAACACCTCCGGCAAAGGCAGGGTTTGGAGAACCTTGGAAATTTGGACTTGCATGCCACATGTAGAGCTTTGAATTCCATTGCAGATGCGGATGCGCGTTTGGTCCGCACATACTTGGCAGGAGGAATCCCTACCAACCACCGTGTTGCTCACTGGCAAGATATTTCCATAAACTGTCAACTTTGCAAACAACCAGACACGTTGGCTCATCGTTTATGCACTTGCATTGCAACCGAGCAAATTCGGCGTGAACACCCTTTGCTAGCACAGCTTGCCGGTAGTCAGGCCAACTCGGCATGGGCTTTCAAACCAGAAGTGTGTTTGCCGATTCCCACAGATAGCTTTGAAATTCCGGCACTTCCGAAGGGTGATGAAGATGTCGCCTTTGTATATACAGACGGAAGCGCGTACGCTTCCTGTCACCCACACCTTGCTTGCGCAGGGTTCGCCGTTGTGCTAGACCCCATCAGAGGGGAGGAAAGCCGCCAGGTCACACATGCCATCCAGAGTTCACCCACAACGCACTTTGAAGTCTGCATTACAGGAAGGGTGCCCAACAGGCAGACTGTGCCACGAGCAGAACTTTTTGCCATTGCACATGCATTGCTCCTCTCAAAGAATCTTGTGATTGTCTCAGATTGCCAGTACGCGATAGAAGTCACAGAGAAACTTTTGCAGGACGACCAGCTTTGCCGGTGGGCATCTAAGTCAAATTATGATGTCATAATTCGTGTACATAGTGCGCTGCATGCTTGGCCACTCAAGAGCAGGAAAATCCGCCTCATGAAGGTGAAAAGCCACACAAGCAATTTTGGTACGGACGAACATGCGTACCACCTTTTTGGCAACCACTGCGCAGATCTCGCGGCAAAGAGGGCGGCAGGTTTTGATTCACAGGACTTGCAGCAGCTCTGGCGAAAACAACACAAGCAAGCAGCTGAGGACAGGGAAAACCTCCCGAAACTCTACAGCGCAATTGCATGTGCATTGCGAGAATACGTGCATTGGATCAACCGCCAACCGGCCAAAAACAAAGACTCTGAACTCACGGGAGAGCCGGTCGCTGTTACCGTGGGCCCAGTGCATGAGGTAAATCCTTACTTCACGCACCCCACCACTTGTGAGTGGAGGACTGCATCACCTTGGGGAACGACTTTTAACGCAAAGCTCATGTCATGGTTGGCTGATCTCAAATGGCCGATTTCAGCCTCACCGGACCAGACGGTTCTCTGGATAGAGCTTATGGTCAGTTTTCGCTTGGAAACCGGGATGGCCATCCCGGTAGCAGATCCGAAAAACATGAATTGCCATTTGACACCTGGAATTCACGTGATACATCGCATGCCCTCCAGAACATTGGGCGCGGAAGTGTGGACCTTCAAAAATGCCTTGGATACCTTGAGCAAAACTTTGATGCAGCCACTTTTTCCTTCGGATGCCGCCTGCATCAGATGCAGTACCAAGCACTTTGGGCTGTCCTTCAAAGCAGGTGGTCTCAACATCCGCCCAATTTTTCCGAAAGCGCATTTGGTGCATGAGACACTGTACAGATACCTTTCGGTACAAAGAGGCAAGCCAACCACGAGCCTCGTTTTGGATTTGCCCACGATCAAGCCAATTCCGGAACCGGAAGACCTTGATCTTGATCCCTCGACCCAGAGGAGGAACTATATCCGTCTCATTCAGTCACGGAGGTGAGGGGTTCGCGCGTTGTGGTTTTTTGGGGGCCCCTTTTTCTGGTTTGTGCTTGGTGTTCCCCCTGTTCTTTCCCGTTTGCGCGAACTTTCGACCCTCAAGCCGATGCAATAGACATCGATGTTAATGTCAAACAAGAGGGGCAGTGGCGTTCGCTAATAGCCGGCGTCATTGCTCCAGGCTAAGAAGCCAAAGCGTGTGTTGAGCGTGGGGAAAAGCTTGATCTTCCCCATTCGTCCTTTTGCGTTACGCAAGTTCCGGAAGCCGGCCAGCAAGTCCGGGACCTGAAAGTAAAGGCCGGCATGCAGCGTGCACCTTTGGAAGACACGTTGAATGTAACACTGCCGCAACAGACAAGGCCGGAACCTCACAAAAAGGCTGGAGTCTTCTTCAGCAATCTGCAATCTTCCAAACTCAAACTTGCTTAGAATGGGCACATGTTCCTTGCGGGGATTGAACCCGCGACCTATGGCTTATAGGACCATCGCTCTAACCACTAAGCTAAAGGAACTTGGCAATGCAAGCACCATAGCACGGCACATTTTTGTTTGCCAGAACTCACTTTTGTATATGCACGAGCGCAGCGTTTTTGGACAATCACCTCAAAACCTGCGCCCTGCCATAGAATCCGTCCCTCCGGGGGATTGAACGGGGCTTGTGTATGCACGAGCGCAGCGTTTTGTGACACTCGGCCTAAAAACGCGCGCCCTGCCATAGAATCCATCCCTTGAAAAAATTTGAACGGGGTTTGTATAAGTAGTAAGGAAAGGCAGCTTATAGTCCCCTATTAATTTTCGTTTTTTGGCCAAAAAACCCACCAAAACTGCATAATTTTCAACCTGCTGAACTCGTCACCAGCGATGTCACCGCTTCGTCACCGCTCCGTTTTTGGTGCAAAAAGCGCTGAAAACGGCGAACTCTGAAAAGTTTGTTTTTTCGTGTCAGGCGTCAAATGTGCTGCCTGAGCCACCAAATTCGCTCGTTTTCGGTCGAAATCGGGCTCCAGACGTTCGCCGTGCTCCGGATTCCGTTTTCTGCCTGGAAAAGCCTGCAAATTCCAGCCCGCTGAGCTCGTCACCGCTTGTCACCGCTTTGTCACCGCTCGCTTTTGGGTCGAAAAAGTGCGCAAAAGCGGCCCCAGTTCCCGAGCTCGTTCTCCGCAGGGTTTTCCGCGGTCCGACAGCCCGCTGAGGACCTGCTCGGAGTCCGGCAGCCCGCCGAGGTGGTCCGTCAGCCCGCCGAGCTTGTCACCGCTGATGTCACCGCTGATGTCACCGCTCCGTCCGGCTCCGTTTTTGGTGCAAAAAACGCTCAAAACGGTCGAGTCCGAAGAGTCCGTTTTTCCGTGTCGGACGGCAAGTGGGATGCCTGAGCCTCAAGTTTCGCTCGTTTTCGCTCGAAAGCAGGCTCCAGAGGCTCACATTGCTTAGGATTCCGCTCTCGGCCCGGAAAACCGGCGAATTCCAGCCCGCCGAGGTTGTCACCGTTTGTCACCGCTTCGTCACCGCTTCGTCACCGCTCTCTTTGGGGCCGAAAAGTGCGCAAAAGCGGTTCCCGAGATGGCAGTCTGCAGCGGAACT
>CAUJNA010003311.1:0-187500 GCA_963377175.1 Effrenium voratum
TGCAAATTTCAGGGAGTTAAACCTGAAGATCGAGAAAGCTCTCCTTGATCACGAGACATTTGCCAAGTGGGCCTCTGAATCTATTGAAGGGGTCAAAGAAGAGCACACTCGTCTTGTTAATCGAGTGTCTAGACTGCAGAGTGGAAGGGGTTCTCAGGAGGTCGATAGACCATCAGGGCATGATTCCCCGCAGGACTGGCATGAGGCTGTTGACGAGATCAATCGGAAGATGCATGATCTGGCTCGAGGAATTCAACGTCAACGTCGGGATCATGACGACATCATTTCGAGGTTTGAAACCGTGAAGTCACATGTTGAACAGTATGAAGCGAGATCGGCAATTGTGAATCGGGTCGTTGATGGCATCCAAGGGCAGATCCGTAACCTTCCTGCCAGCAGTGACCAAGTGCAGCCTGCCGTTAGGCGAGAGCTCGGCACATTCCGGAGTACACTTGAAGGTGTTATGCGGAGAGTCAGCGCTATCGATGGTAACGTGCGTAACCTTAGCGCCGCGAACAACAGAATGTCCCAGCTCTTTGAGATGGAGGGTCAATTTGACGAGGCTGCTGGCATGCTTCAGGGTGTCCAGCAGATTAATGAAGCTCCTCCACAACCCAGAGAAAGACGGAATGTTGGTTACCATGCGTTTGCGGGGCAAGGACATAGGATCAGGTCACCGACGCCTACACCAGGGGAGGGTGACGGCCGGGGTACTGGCCTGCCGGTAAGACCAGGCGAAGGCGTTATTTTGCCTGATCATGTTTTGCCGAATGTGCCCGATAGGGTCGATCCTTCTCGCGCAGACAGGCATCCCATCTATCCCGTTAGGGAGAGGTCCGACAGCAGGAGCAGGAGGGTTCGGGGGTTGCCTGACAGATCGCATTCGCCACCGGAGCGTGCAAGGGGTGGTCCCCGCGCGCGCGCAAGGGGGGACGTTTCTATTTCCCCCAATAGGGATGCGGGTAGGAATAGGAGCCCGAGGCCTGCTGCCGTCCCCGATAGGGGATCTGAGGTCCGGAGTCGACAATCGAGGGGGGAGAGGCCGATCCGCGATAGCGGGAGCGTCTCTCCGAGTTTTGATAGGCCAATCCGTGATAGCGGGAACGTCTCTCCGAACCCAGGTCGTCATTCAGGAGGTGGTGGGGGTAATAGGGTCCATGCCGACATCCAGAGTCCTGGTGATGAGTGGAGGACTCCTGGGAGTAGAGCCAGCGCCGACACCCAGAATCCCGGCGATAGGCGAGGGACCGCTGGAAATCCGTTGGATCGTGGACAGGCCTCAGCGCCGGCTGCAAGAGGGGCTCCCGGCGGCGATGGCCCAGACGCGCCAAAGATTTGTGCCCTCGATGATCCCAACGACCGTAGGCACCCGAATGCTGAATTCTCGTGTGTGACATGCAGTCGTGAGTTCTTCAGTTCCTGAAAATGAAATGCTGGGCATGCCGCAAGAATGCTCAGGAGGTCTCCATGTATCTCTGTACGGATTGTGGGACTCACGTCTGTGAGAATCACAGTTACTTCGGAAATGACGGCCTTGAGCGATGTGCGCGCTGCAATATTCGGCATGAACGCGCTCAAGCTGGACCGCCCCCTCCTCCTCCCCCCGGGGGAGGTGGTGGGCAAGGCGGACCACCTGGTCAAGGTGGGAGCGGAAGTGGTGGGCATGGACATGCCCCAGCTCCACCGCCAGGTCCTGGGCATTATGGTGGAGGCCAAGATCCCGCTGGGCCTTCTGGAGGCCCAAGTGGAGGGGCTCCTACCGGGGGTTACTCTGGTGGAGCGCCTGGGTTCCACGGTAGTGCTGCGGATACTCATGGAATTGGGAACAATCAGTGTGGTTCCAGTTTCTATGGTCCTGCCTACAGAGGTGGCGTTAGTCACCAAGGGGTTGGCGCTGGCGTTAGTCACAATGCCACGGGTTACCCCTCAAGTGTTGCAAGCGGTGGTAACCTTGACCCGGTTCTTAGCCTCGGCTATAGTGTGAGTGGTGCCGGTAGGCAGGGAGATGGTGGTCTTCTCCCTGAAGCCTTGAGGGGAGATGATGGACGGGACAGGTGCACTAAGTGTAACAGGATCCCTGAGCCTGGTTTCCCTCTTGTTCCTTGCGTTGGTTGTGGAATGAGGGCGTGTGAAGTTTGCTGCTCTATGCCTGCTAGACTGTGTGAAAGTTGCAGGATTACCTCGTGTACCCCGATAGGGGCTCTTATTTCCACCGTTGTCGATAAGGACCGGTTCCATCACAAGTGCAACACAATCGTGCTGCCTGCTGAGCCGACAGCTGATAAGCTGCGGGAGTGGGTCAGGAACGCTTTCAGCTTTGACTCTGACTACGCGTTAGCGTGGATCTCAGAGACTGAGAGACTTGACTATGATGCTCTTGGCGGACCCTGCAAGTACCCGATTTTGGATTCAAACTTCACGAGTGCTATCAGGGAGTGCATCAAGACCAGGGCTGTTAGGGACAAGATGAATCGCCTGATCGAAGCCGCTCAGAATATGAATCCCCCTCAGGGTATCAAGGGGAGGCAGATCTTGAAGCTTCTGCTGAACCACCTGCAGACTGGAGTCGAGGACGACCAGACCTTCAAGATTGCTGAGTTGACCAGTCTCAAGTGCCGGCAGACAGGTCACTCCGACGATGAGGCAAGGCTCCGGAGTTATCTGAGCACCTGGGACAATCTCATTTCTGGGATTAGGAAGAAGATCGATGATGGGGTACTATTGGCTGTGTTCATCGAGAACGTTCGTCATCTGCGCTGTATGCGGCCTGACATGGAGAGGTGGGATCGCGATGTGACCGTTAGGTCGTTCGCGTGGCTTTATAAGGCTTGTCAGGACTGTGTTGAACGGTGGCAGAAGCGCCAGAACACGCTCCAGATGTACCAGACCTTTCACGAACAGAGGTCACGATCAGGCTCTCAATCCCGGGAGAGGGATCGGCATCCTGGTGCCCCTGGTGTTGTACGGCGGTACGACCCACTTGCCAGGAAGAGTGATCCCAGCCCTTCAAGGTCCGTTAGGTCCGGAAGGGATGGGAAACCCGACGGAAAACCAAGATCATCTTCGCCCGGAAGGAGCAGTCAAAGGGACAGGGCTTCACCAGGAAGAGGCAGTCAGAGGGACAAGCGCACGCCATCTCCCAAGTCGCCGAGAAGACAGTCCCCTGCTGGGCCTGCTGATCGGGCGTGCTGGGAGTATACGAAGACTGGGAAGTGTCAATATGGTCGGGAATGCAGGTTTGAGCGCGACAAGAGCCCAAGGAACCCCGCTGCGCCCTCTACGCCGAGGACTGGCGATAGGCCCGTTAGGGACAAGCCTATGTTCTTCGGATACTGCTACGACTGGATGTATGGCAAATGCACAGCTCAGCCGTGCAAGTACCTGCATCAGAAGCCACCACCAGGCGCGAAGCCCATTACGCCTCGTTCCACTGCTGGTCCGGTTGTTGAGGATAGAAAAGCGAGCGAGGCGCATTGTTCTTCTCCGGCACTACCGGTGGGGGTCCTAAATGGGACCAAGTCATCTGGAGACGAACAGTTGACGCAAATGGGACCGTAATCGAGGATATCGGGGTGAACTTTAGTGATCGCCGAGCAAATTGCTAGGGAAGTTCAAAGTGGTCTGATAAGAGCAGCGGCTGTTCACGCCCAAGTGCTCCTAGACAATGACGAGGACATCGATACCAACCCTGGTGATGTGCGGGGACATCGCGTTGTACGAAAGCCGAAGTACACTCAGAAGGTTGCTGCTCCTGTTGGATACGATGGGGTGAGGTGGCTGGTAGATACTGGTTGCCCTATGGATCTGGTCGGTCTCGGTGATTTGAAAGGACCCGATAGGGCCCTGATCGCCAAAGGCGGACACACTCATGCGCTGCACACTGCCAACGGGGCGACTCGCACCGCTGGTCGTGTTGATGCTGATGTTGGCAACCTGGACGAGGTGATTGAGGCACACGTCCTTGAGTCCACTCCATCCATCATATCCGTTGGAAAGCGTTGTATGGATATGGGATATTCGGTTGTATGGGCTGCAGGTTGCAAGCCTACTCTCACGTGTCCTTCGGGCCGGACGGTGACATTGGATGTCATCAACAACGTGCCATATCTTCCTCATGGTGACACTCAGTTCGTTTCTCCCACTCTTGATGATGCTGAGCCAATCCCTGCTATGCCTGCCCCCGGGGCGGCGTATCGAGGGCCTGAAACCAGCGAAATTCCGCTGTGCAGATCTGAGCTTGCGGCCAAGAGTGGGCTACAGGACACCTGGCGCACTGAGCGGTCGGGCCATGTTGTGAAGGTGCACCGGCTTCCGCGCAAAGCAAAGTTTGTGCCGATGGGCGATGATTGCCCCGTTGGGGTTGATCGATTGGATAACTACAGGAAAACTGTCGTTCATCGAAATGGGGTTACCCATGAGGTGCTGGTTGATAGTCTATGGGAGTTATCCGAAAGGGATCAGCGTGCGATAGCATCTGATGTCCCTTGGACGGGTGAAACGTGGTTTCGGGTCAAGTGCGAGACCGTCGCTCTTCCCGGAAAGGCGGAACAGGGGGGTGAGGGCGATAGCCACTCACCACCTTTTCCTGGCCCGGGGGAAGGGGATGATGGTGACATTGTCGAGATAAACTTTCTCTCCGGACTACGCACAGAGGCTGAGTGGCGGGCAGATGCTAAGACGCTTCGCCATATGCTCACGCATCTCCCGAAGAACCCCTATTGCCCGCACTGCCAGCGTGCGAAAATGGAGAATGTCAAGCTTCGCCGCAAAGGTGGTGCTGCTGCGCATGACGTGGTAATTTTCGGGGACCTAACCACTGCTGACACGATGGTGTTGCGAGGATTGAAGGATCGAGGCTTTCATGGCGAAGCAGACGCGATAGTGTTCTATGACCTCGCTACTGACTACCTCGAAGTCCTTCCTGTGCAATCCAGATCCCGTAGCAATACGCTGGAGGCATTTCGCAGGTTTGCAGGGAGGCAAACTCTGAAGTTAGTGTACAGCGACCAGGCCCCAGAGCTGAAGAATGCTGTCACTACGCTTGGAGCATTGCACCGGCTTTCTACACCGGGCATGCCCAAGACCAACGGCCTGATCGAGAATAAGGTCAAGCTTGTTCTCCATGGGGCACGTGTGCTCCTGCGTCAAGCTGGATTTGAACCTCGATGGTGGCCATTTGCCGGTAGGCATTTTTCCATGGCAAGGAATATTGAAAATCGCGGTGAGGGATCACCGTGGATGCGACGCCACGGTGACGGGAACTTCAGCGGAGTCATTCTGCCGTTTGGTTGTCTGGTCGACTTCTACCCCATTGCTCCCAAGATTCGCAGGGATAGAAAGGGGGGGGTTCAAAACGCCCAAAACGCCCAAAACGACTTCAGACATGCTGGAAAGATCGACTCAGAGAACGTTGATGAAGGAGGAGACCACTGGATCGCAAATGAAGACGAGAAGGTTCTCACTCGCGTCCACGTTGAAGCGCGAACCGAGCTCTTTATCCCGATAGGGACGAGCTGTCCAGTCAAGATCAAAGACCTTGGCAGGAGGCGGAGCACAGTCCTCAACTATCTGGACGGATCGACCGAATTTGTTGTTGACGAAAACTGGCTCCAGGCCGAGAGCGACCGTGGAGGTAACCATGAATGGACTGGAGAAACTCATTTCGACTGTGATTTTGATCAGATCGATGAGGACGAGGCCGAGATCTATGAGAACGATGAGTATGAACCCGAATGCAACGACGAGCCGGACTTTGTTCCCATTGATGAGGTAGAGGTTGAAGAGACAAGCGTCACTACTGCCCTGCCCGCCGAGAAGAAAGAGCGGGACTTCATCAAGATAGAGGAGGATCCGAAGTTCGCCCCATCGTCCAAGCCAGGCCTATTTCTGGGCTATCGGTTAGAACCAGGGGGGCTGTGGAAGGGCGACTATCTCGTTGCTGATCTCGAGCACATCCAAAGGGGTCTCAGGAAACCAAGTGTACACCAGGTCAAACGTATCTGGAAGAACCCTGAGGAGCCCTACGTGTTCCCGATGTTGGCATCCTATGACGCTAGGACTCGGACCATTCGGGAGGCGTTAGCTGACCGAAGAGCCGACTTTAAGCCGAGTAAGAGGATCAGGGATGAATTCGACTTTGATGAAGGTCGATGTGATGATCCTGATGATGATGACGATGACCAACAGGACGAGGGGGGCGGTAGCTCTTCCAAGTCTGATGGGGCCATTCAGAGCAAGGCTGTCCAAGGGAGTGGTGACGCGTGCGTCTTAGATTACTGGGAGCGGCACGACGAGGACAGCGCCTGGTATCGTATCCACGTTGAGGTGCGGAAGAAGTTCTTCGGGACGACGAACGAGGACCTTCCTCCAGGTGGTCCTTCGCATGAGGAGCTTGACACCGTTAGGGTCACGCACATGCGGGGGCTTGATGCCGTTGGAAATTGGGTGAGAGATGATCGTCATCACGATGCTCCCAATCATCGGCACTTCACGCGTGGATTTTGGACTGGTGTGACCATCCTCTTTGATAAGGGATGTGCTCCCCACGGTAGGTTTAAGCCAAAGGAAGAAGGAGCCAAACCAGCCGGAGGTCCGAAGAAGGGTCATAAGCTGCACGGAGACAGGATCGACTATGGCCAATCCGCCGATAGGCGTGAGCGGCCATACGCAGGCACCGGAAAACCCAATTCAATTGATGCGGATAGTTGGAGACAGATGTCCACCCGGTCTCGGGAGATATATGTTCAAACCGAACGGGAGTTATCCCTAAGGGAAGAAAGACGCCGCGAACATCCTGAGAGGGACCCGGCTGCTCCAGCGCCTGGCCGCAAGCTCCTCATCGAGTTTGCGTGTGAACCTGACTCGCGCTTGTCCGCAGTGATGATGGAGTGTGGAGGCGATGCAATTCGCGTTCACGTTGGCTCATTTGACATTACCAAAGTCAGAGACGTTAGTCGGCTTATTGGGATCATCGAGGATAATCCTGGGTGTGACCTGTGGGCGTCAATTCCGTGCGGGCCGTGGAGTACATGGCAGTATGTCAACCTTTCAAACTTTCGATTCACGGTGCTGAGTTTGCATCACACCTGAACGATCTTAGAAGGAATTCTCAGGTAATGTTTGCGGCGTTCCTGCGGGCCTCCCGAGCCGTTAGGCGAGGGTTGCATTTGAGTGGCCTAGACACTGTCTTGGATGGAAGCAACCGTTCATGCAGAGGTTTCTTGCTGATCCTGATGTCGAGACCGTTGATTTCGACGGCTGTGATTTCGGGATGCAGGACAAGGACGGTGTGCCAATCAGGAAGCAGTGGAAGGTTGCGACGAGGCTGTCGGGTCGAAAATGCAAGCACGAGAAGGGATACCTTCATGCACGCATTGAGGGGTCAGTCACTCCGACGACTGCTCTCTATCCAAGTGAAATGTGCGAGGCAATCGTTGGAGCATGGTACCCGAACGGTACTTCCAAGAAGGTCGCGAATGCGATGCCGGTCGAGATTGACCCGGTTGAACAGCGATGGAAGAAGAAGCCGGATACCTTGTACGTTAGTCTTAACAGTGAGGCTGCCAAGATCCCGACGCGGGCTACTTCGGGGAGTGCGGGTTTGGATACCTATGCCTCTGAGGGAGCATGTATTCCCGCAGGGGGTCAGGTTTGGTCAACACCGGAATCTCGATAGAGATGCCCGCTGGGGTATATGCTAGGATAGCTCCCAGGTCAGGACTAGCCGTGAAGAACAGGATCGCTGTAGGCGGTGGGGTCATTGATCCCGACTACGACGGAGAGATCAAGGTCATCCTCTTTAATCATGGGGATGAGGACTTCGTCGTAAACCCTGGGGACCGCATTGCACAGATCGTACTGGAGCGTGTTATGCTCATCGACGCGTCGATCGTCAGGAAAGCGAAGCGGGGAAACGATAGGGGATCCGCGGGTTTCGGAAGCACTGGTATAGCTGCTGCTGCCCCTACGATTGGATCTGACGGAAAGACCTTTGAGTTCTCTATGCCCAGGGGGGAGATATCCCTTTCTCATCGGCCAAGGAGCTCAGGTGTCTTTCCTCCCTTGTGTGCTTGTGTCGCTAGGCCAGTGAACAAGAAGGAACAAGCTGGAAATGCCAAGGCTAAGGCCGCTCTTCAGAAGGAATGGGACAAGTTAACTTCGCAAGGATGCTGGGACTTGTCAACTGTCCAAGAGTGGCATGATGTTGCAGCCAAGGCACGTAAGGAAGGGGAGAAGATCCATGTAGGTAGAATTTTCGACATTTGTGTCGGGAAAAATCACGAGCTGCCGGAGGACGATCCAAATCGCAAATATAAAGGGCGAGTCGTGTTCGAGGGATGCTTCGTCCGTGACGAGATCGGGCATTGGGCCCTGTTCTCCGAGAACACCTCCTGCCCCGCTACTATGGCGGCGGGTAAGATGGGTGATGCTCACGGGTTACTTCCAGGGAATCTTCTGGAAGTGAGTGATGGGGAGTCCGCGTACACTCAGGCCCGCTTGAAGGGAAAGAAGACTTGGGTGAGGATTCCTCGCGACCAATGGCCACCTGAGTGGTTCGACGGCAGCGGAAATCCCAGGTATAAGGATCCAGTCGTTGTCCTCGTGCTCGCACTATATGGGCATCCAGACGCTGGCACCTTTTGGGAGCAGCACTGTGAGGCAATGCTGAAGAAGGTCGGTTACGTCAAGGTGAAGGATTGGGCCAGCGTGTTTAGGCATGAGGAGCTCGACCTCTTCCTTGTCGTGTACGTGGATGACTTCAAGATGAGTGGGCCGGCGAAGAACATCGCAGAAGGATGGGCGCTGATCTCGAAGGTCATCAAGATGGAGGAACCAAGGCAGCTCAAGAGATATCTTGGCTGCGAGCACGAATTCACGCAACAGGTGGTCAAGGGTCACTTTGACCCGAGACTGGCGTGGACGGTCGGCAATCCTCCTGATAAGGAGCAACCCGACTTGAGGTTTGGTCCAGAGGGGTTACTCTCTAAGGACATCCCCAAGCCGGAAACCACGATAAGGTTCATCAAGTACAGCGAGAGCAGCTTCATGCAGGCGTGTGTCGATAGGTACATTGAACTGTGTCAGGGAAAGTACCCGAAGAAGCTGCAGAAGGTTGAAACTCCGTTCCTGGACGAGAGCAAGCCGGAGTTTGACGAGAATTCCGTCAATCCTGAATTTGACAAACTCTTCAACCAGGCGATGGACATGGAGACCGTCAATGCGCAGCCAGGATGCCTCGGAAATGACGCGGCGGCGGTGCTGATGAAGGTTCTCTACGGAGCTCGGATGGGCAGATATGACCTGATTCGTCCCGTGCAGGCGTTAGCCAGCCGGGTCACGAAGTGGAATCATCTTGTGACCGCAAGCTCCACAGGTTAATTTCATATGTGAACTCTACGCTCGATCTTCATTTGTACGGTTGGGTGGGCGATAGCCCAGAGTTCATTGAGTTGGTTGCTTACTGTGATGCGGATCTGGCTGGGGATCGTACTGATTCCAAGAGCACGTCGGGAGTGCTCATTTGCCTTGTGGGTCCTAGGACCTACATGCCCATCACTGGAGTAAGCAAGAAACAGACTTCCGTTTCGAAGTCGACTCCTGAAGCAGAGATTGTTGCTCTCGACCATGGAGTGTCCAAGGAGGGAATGGCATTAGCTACCCTCTGGCAGCACGCTATTGGGAAGGGAAAGGAGACCCAGCCGTTATTATCAACGTGCTGGAGGATAACGAATCGGCGTGCCGGATCGTTATAACTGGGAATAATCCCAACATGCGCTATATGTCAAGGACGCAGCGCATTGACATCTCGTGGCTCAACGAACGTTTTAATGCTGGAATTTTTCGGTTCGTTGCGTGCCCGTCTCACTACCAAGGCGCAGACATTTTCACTAAGGCCTGCATTGACAAGGTCGTGTGGAATAGAAATCTGCACACCCTTGGTATGTTTCTGCCGGGATACCTGCAGGAATATTTGGCCCAACCCACCCAACCCTGTCTTAAGCCCCCTGCCGCTCCTGGACTGCCCCCGCTTAGGGGGGTACGCATGGAATCAGGTGCAAAATCCGGTTTCAATCGGCTCATTGAGAGGTTACTCTCTGAGTACGAGGGAATCGTGATTGACGAGGAAAAAGGAGGGAAAAGATGCGAGAAAACTATTATTGCGGACCAGGCGATAGCCGGGGTTCTTGCGTATAGTGATCTTTGCAGGGTTGTCACGCTTCAAGTTGCTCCTGGTTACAGGAATCACATCATACGGTCTGGTAGGATTGAAGGCGATAGCCTTTGTTATGTTGTGCTTGTTCTTAATGATCTTGCACCCGATAGGGTTGATTCCAGGACTGGGAAGTGGGGACAGACCAGAAAGCTTAGGGATAGGACCGAGGCTGCCGTTAGGCAAAGGTTCAACTTGGCTTGTGATGCTCGGACCAGTGGATGCGTTCCGATCATTCTCTATCGACCTAAATGCAATATCTTGAAGGAAGGTGAGGTTGAAGGAATCGCCACCACGCATGGGTTTGATTGCAGGTCTGTTTGCGCTTGCCAATGTGGTCTCAAGAGGCATGGGATTGTGTTTAGGTGCTTTTCTTCTAAGTCTTTCAATTCGTTTTGGAGTACTTGCAAGATGCGAGGAGGGGATACTCTCTCTCAGCACGACCGATTGCTTGCCGTTGGGAAGTGGTTGAACAACTTCGTTGCCGCGTAGCGTTTGCTTGATCAAGTTGGCTCACACCGCGGGCAACCGCACCACATTCACAGGCGACACAATGCGCTTACTGACCAGAACAGAAGCATGAGGCAGGTGTGCCTGTCACTAAGGTTTTTCTTCTGCTTCGTGAAGGACGGATTTAGTCAATTATTCTTTTTCTAGGTTCTTGTTCTAGGGAGAGGGTCTCTGGCCGATAGGCTGAGCCTTCTGAGGGACAGGGGGGGGGATTCTGGCCGGTAGGCTGGGTTCCCGGTTCCTCCGTGGTTCCGTGGCCGGTGGCCCGAACCTGCTGACGCATGGCGGCAGCTGGCGGAATGGGCCTGGGGCACTGCATGGCGACGCCTCCGCGGCCGTCCTGGGACCTGGAGATGGGCTTGGGTATGGAGAAGCCTAAGGCTGTGGCCAGTTGTTTGCTTGCGGGGTACCGCGAGTGGACGATTAAAGGGTTTAGGGGACAGGATCCGAAGTTCACCACGATTGATCCAGATATGGAGAAGGCTGATCAGCTGATTGAGGATGACAGTGCCGCGAGGTTCGACGAACTGGTTGGCAGAGTGTCCCACATCAGCAAGGACAAGCTTGACAAGTCCCACATGCCGGTGACGGACCATGAAAAGCTGATCCGGTACCGGGTGGTCAGGACTGCTGCGATAGTGGCGGAAATGAAGCGCCGGGGAGTGGAGGTTACGGAGATGAACGCCGTGCACTTGGCGGCCATTCTCTGCGCTGCGGTTCCGACGGACCCTGCTTTCTTGCTTCCCTACCATATCGCATTCGTTTTTGAGGAGAGCATTGAAAGTGGCAAGAGTGCGCTACCCATGGATAGCAGTACGGAGCCGGCAGCTGAACCATGCGGAGGAATGTGGGCTGCAGACCCGAAAGCCTGGCCGGAGTGGAAGACGGTTCACCCGCAGACTGCCTTGGTAAAGGCGGTCGCTGATCAGGCAGAGGTGGCATTCGGAGATCACCCTCTGTATAGCGGAGATGATTTCGGTGATGCGGAGCACCATTTCAACGCAATCCGTGCTTGGATGAGCGAGAGGCCGAACGCATTGTTCACGCCTCCGGAGTTGGTCGTGGACGCGATGATGCTGACGGAAGGGAGAAACAGGGAGGAGATCGTTAGATGTTCCTCGGGACGAAGGCTTTCGTCGTCCCGTCGGTCAGGAAGTTCGCGTCGGCTGATAAGCCAGGGATGCGGGGGTACCTGCACGCGATGGGACAGATGTCAGGTGTGGTCACGTCCCTGCATGATGCCTTTGACTGGGACCGTAGACAGGTGTTGAGGATCTCGCCCAAGAACCCGGCGAGTACCACTGATGTGGAAATTGGTCCCGACGATGGATGGGCATTCTTCGATTTGGCCATCAATTTCAGGGGCCAGACGGACACTGAAAAGGTCCTTATCCATGGAACTTCGCAATCCTCATTGTGGAGCATTCTGGGTGGTATGCAGGTTACTGCGTCCACCGCGAGTGATGAATGGGTAGGGGTGTGGACATCTTTGAAGGCGGTCGAGGCCCTGGGATACAGCACTCTGTCGCACTACGGTCAGAACACGTGGGCGAGGGTCGCGATTTGCATCGCGCAACCGGACGAGTCCGAGAATCTGTTCAGCGACAATCCCCACCTGAAGGGTGTCAAGCGAGGAGCCCAACGAGTGTTCCCGAACGCGAGGTTGGGGATCTGTGGGATCTGCATCAAGCTTGAGAAGCCTGCGGCGGACTCACAATATGTGGAGCTGTGCAACTCAGGGGGCGATAGCACCCTGCAGTACTACAACCCATTCGTCGAATGGAATCCGCATGCTCCATCGGTAGTGTGGGCTATGCACAAGTTCTTCCCAAAAAACTACATGGGACCGATAGGTCTTTCCGTTGAAGAGGAGAACATGCGTGCTGCTCCAGGGACCCCTCAGGCTGCCGAAGCGGAAGGTGGGGCACTGTTCGCCAGGATCGTGCCGAAGTCGAACATGTTTGAGGCCATCCGGGGTGAAACGTTTGTGCTCACCCTAACGAAGGGGTACCTTACCGAGATCAAGGACGAGGCAAAGGCCGTTGGTCGGGGTGCTATCTTCCCGAAGGAGCTTGAGTGTTTTGAGCAAGCTAGGAAGGTGATGCGCCTGATCAGGAGTGGGAAGGTCATCCCGCCAACTCTGGAGCTGCCGAGGGGAGGATACTCCCGGTGGCGGTTGATTCCGTACAAATGGAAAGGCTGTGGGACGCATGGGCAGTCGCCGTGTTAGCGGATGTGATGCTGTCCATCTACCCATCCATCGTTCTGCACGAGATGAGTCGCTACCAAGACAAGATGGTAATCTTGCTTCGATGTTTAGCGGCTAGTGGGACAGGTGCTGCGGTGAGGATTGCTGCGGCCTTGGCGGCCGGGTACGGTCCTCCGGTGTTCAAAGAGGAGTCCGCGGCTCCAGATGCGACTGTGTTCTACCTGCTGGATCAGACGTTCAACACTGCATCCACGAAGAACAAGAAAGGGATGGACCCAGCCACGTTGGCAGAGGACATCCTCAAGTGCAGGGCAAAGAACGATCGGTTGAGGGGTTCCCCAGATCACCGGCCGTTCAAGAACTATGAGGTGCATTACGTAACCAGCACTCGTGATAACGAGGAGACATCCCTTCGGATGATGGTTGACAAGGCGTACGAGCTGATGGACAAGCGGGCTGACGGCTGCATCCAGAAGTACGGCAATGCAGATGCCGCCAAACACGACCTGTATGTTTTTGGTTTCCGTGGCTCCTACCTGTATAGGTGGGAAAGGAATGCATGGAAGGCCAGGAATGATGCGGCGACCGTGTGGAGTAAGGATGTGGAGTCGCTGATCGCGCTCAACAACAAGGTCAAGGTGATGGTTTGCGGCCCGGGGCGATCGTTAGATCGAGAGGGCGACCAAGGGGTTCACATGACTAAGGAGATCCAGTATAGGATGGGCGATCTCCGTGCGAACCTGATCCCAGTGGTTTCAGCAGACGCTGTGTCATGGGGGAGTGAAGTTGACAGCTACGGCAGGAATCGGCCGGTCCAAAGAGCATGGGCTGTGGCGCCGCCCTACCTCGCGGCTGTCCCGGACTTTTTCTCCCTGACTAGGACTACATGGTCTGGTTCTGTTACGTTGCACATCAGGGACAACATCCTCAAGCTTCTGAAGGAGGGTACTTCTTCGAAGATGGGCGATGGCGGATCGATGTCTGAGTCTGAGGATGTCGACATGACAGGTGCCGCTCTGGGAGGACCGCCGGTAGGCGTTACCCCTGGTGGGCAATCATCTGATGCAGGTCAGCATGTGGGAGGTCAGACCGCTGCCCCGAAAGCACCTCCTAGGGCGTTAGTCACGAAGGACCGAAATCTCCGCCGAACCCACCTCGGAGTCCGAGGGTTTCTTCACCTCAGGTCACGGCGGCCGAAGTTGGGAATCGATGGTCATCGAGTCTTCGAACGCCTAGAGCGACGATTGAGGAGGACGGGTGGCTCCGCTGAGGTCGATGATCTCCTACCCGATAGGGAAGGGGTCGATCTCCCTACGGATACCTTCAATGATGGTGGGGATCCGACCGAGGCCGATGTTGGAGTCCGCCGGAGACGTTGAGATGGAACCGGAGAAGGAAGCCGAGGTTCCCGCTGCAGGTGAGGAGGAGACTCCCGGTAGGGAAGCTGAGGTGCCTCAGGCCACTACGACTACGACAGAGCCGTCGGTGGAATCGCCTGCGGCAAGGCGAGCGGCATCGCCCGTTAGGGAGGAACGCAGGGCTCGAGAACCTGTTGGTGCTCAGAAGAAGGAGGAGGCGTCGGGTACATGTGGCCCGGGTGTGCCAATCTCCTATGCTCCGAAGTACACGGACGACGACGGGGACCTGCGGGATACTGCAGCGACCCCGAAGGCGGCTTCAACCCAGGAGTCTCGAGGGGGCATACACAATTATGCGAACACGCCGTACCCGGAGCACCCGGGAGAGGCGCCCGAGCTGAAGTCAGCGGAAGTTCGGCACCACCGTGAGCATAGTTCCTATCAATCCACGAGGGGCTCGCGGACATCGGCAAGACCGGCGGAGAGCAGGTCGAATAGGAGGTTCATCGTTCAGCACATCCTGGCTAGGGAGGCTGGTGAGCCCTTCATCTATGCCGTGATCAGGAACAAGGCAATCACTCAAGAGCGGGTTACCGCGGAGGAGTGGAGGAAGGCGAACGAGACTAGCCACATTGTGTTCCCGAATCGCGATAGCGAGTGGAACGCGGTATTGGAGAGGGCCGTGCATAACGATTACATGTACGGGGCATTGGATGCCTCCCGAGCTGCTGGGAGGATCGATCAGGAGTACATCAATCCTCGAGATCGGAAGTCTACGCCGTGGGGTGATCAGCAATGGAACATGAAGAAGGTGGCGTCCGAGGCTGCTCATATCCCGTTAGGGATGAGGCAAGACATTCAGGCGAAGTACCATCATGGACGAGCACCTCCAGGGGACTGGGCAGATATGCCCGATCGAGATGATTACATGGTTCGTGGTGTCGTTTGTGACCCGAACCGCAGGGCGTGATTGTCTTCGAGCGCCGGGAGTGAGGGCTACCTTGCTAAACGCGCAGACGGGACAATGCATTCCTTTGGACGACCCGACTTGGGTGCCGGAGGTTGCATCATCACACTTGCTGGTAGGGACGATCACTGCGATCGCATCGCACGTGGATTCCGCCCTTGGGCGCGCGTGGCGGATGCCCATGTTTCATCCCCAGCTGATGGCGGCGACGGCAATGCTGGAGAAGCTGCAGAAGTATTTCAACGCGCTGAATGAGGCGGTGTTGGGCAAGCGGCTGGGGACTGCGCCTTTCAGCATGATTGCCGGTCACCTCGCTCCGGAGCTGCGGACTATCCCGACAAGGGAGCAGATGTCCGATACGCTGGCGCAATCGGCGGCTGAGATCATGCTGTCTCATGTATCTGCGTTGTCCCATTCGGGGTCTACTTCCGATAGGAAGGAGATCATCGGAAGGGATGGGTTCCCGTTCGGGAAATCATGGTTCGAGGATGACCCTGAAGGAGCCACTTGGCCTGGGCACCATATGGCTGGAGGTGTCGCCGTCCCGCTGAAGCCGAAGACGAAGATCGTGTGGGGAAAGCGACCGCATGTGGACGACGAGGGCGATGTGGATCCTGGGGCGAGCTCTTCGGGGCAACCAAGGACCGAGCTGGCCCCCGATAGGGGCGCCGGGTCAGGAATGGATGAGGATGTGACCCTTCCTGACGTTGGGAAGCTGTCCGTGACGGAGAAGAAGAAGGATGACATGGACGTGGATCAGGAAGGCTCCAAGAAGGATTCCACCGGGACGAAGGAGCCCACGCCTCGGGGTACTGAGGCTGGGAAGGCAGACCCGAGTGAGATCACCAACTTCAAAGGGGCTACCGTCGAGGAGTGCCGGAAGACTGCTCCTAACTATGAGTACAGCGGGGAGGGAGATGATCGAAGGATCCTTCCCAAGAACACTCCGATAGACATGGAGAAGTCGTTACCAGCCGAGGTAGCGCTCTTGATTCCGAGAGCAGTGGCCACGCAGAAGGAGGCTGAGGAAGCCGAGAGGGCCGCAATGGAGGCCATCCGCGGGGATTGTAGGCTTCCGGATGTGGGTCAAGAGGACAGGGAAAAGGTCGACCCTTACACCGTGACGGACGAAGACTTGGCTGCGTCGGTAGACGCGTTGACTAGGAGGTTGAGCAACATGCCTGAGTGGTCGGGAAATATGATCGACCCTGTGAAGTCTGCTGAGCTGGTCGCGGCGAGATGGGGCGGAAAGGCGAGTTATGACAAGCCTGAGGCTCCTCTGACTGAGGCCGGGATGAAGAGTGCGTCATTGGAGGATCGTGCCTACGCACTATCGCAGCTGAATCAGATGGTGAACTTTCACAAGAAGCACCTCTGCTCTGGGCGAGGAGCGCCTCTGGTGAGTGCGGCCGCCCCTAGTGGACCCTTTGCTCCTGACCAGTTGGATGATAGCAGGAAGTTCAGGCCTAGTGGGGCGGCGAGCAAGATGACCTACAATCTTGTGATACTGGATGGGAAGGAGGATTATCTTGCCGATAGGCGAGAGATCAATCCAGAGTTAAGGGAAACGGGAGTTATCCCTGATGAGGCCGTCACTTGCCAGATTGTGGTTCCCTCGAAGACGAGGTTGGGTGAATACCTCCCGAACTACGAGGAGACCGTGGGCACTGTTGCAAACCAAGTCGATAGATTTGAGTCGGTCACGGAGTACTTCCGGGCCAACCCAAGGCACGCTGCTCAGTGGGGTAGGCGTATGACGACTTCCGTTAGGAAGTTCGCTCGTCGTGACACGTACTTGTCATTCTATATTCCGATGGCATACGTGATTGGTTCTGCGGCTGGTCATCTGACCCCATTGTACCCGACCCATCGAAAGGACGTGGACATCCTGGAGAGTCATGCGTTGATTTCGCAGCTCAGGAAGTACATGGTATCGGAGACGGGGTACGATGAGAAGAAGAGGTTGAAGGAGGCGATAGCCAAGGTGCAGAAGGCGATCAGCGCCGGACAGTCGGAGCCTCCCGCACCCTTCCGTGACCCGTTCGTCTACGTTAGTGACGAAAGGGTGAGGACGGTTCTTGACGGTCGTCAACCCGAACCTTTGAACGTGGACATCGAGGGACTTCAATCGGTGCATCATGCTGCGCCGGGTCCTGGTCCCAAGCAGGAGCCGGTCACCAAGGGCGGAAAAGGAAAAGGGAAGAAGGGGGAAAAGGGCGGTAAGGGCGGTAGTCCTTCCGGCCCTCCACCGAAGTCAGGTGAAGTGCCAGGTAAAGGATCTGGTAAGGGCGGTAGCCCATCTGTCCCAAAGGCAAAGGATGATGCTGGACCTGTTTCGATGGAGGTTGATACAGCAGCAGCTCAGCCGAAGAAGTCTTGGGCCGAGATGGTGGTTGAAGGGGCCAGGCCGAGTGTAAAGGCTAAAGTGACCCCGGTTCCTAAGGCCGAGCCGAGAGGGAAGGCTGCTTCAGAGGCGAAGAGTGCTCCGGCTCCGAAAGCTGTGGCTAAGGAGACGAAGCAGGCCGAACCGAAGGTTGAGGTCAAGAAGGAGAAGACAGGCGGAGGTGACGCTCCCGGCGGTAGCCGCGGGTCGGCCGAAGAAGAGAGAAAGGAAATCCCGTTGGGATCCCGACGAGGCTGTGAAGGAGTCGACCAAGCGGGAGGCGTCCACGAGGCCTGGCGACGTCGACAGCAGACCAGGTGCGGCAGCGAGAGAAGCTAGTGGGGATGATCTTCACTCCGCGCTTGGCAGATCTTCGGCAAAGGATGCGGTAGCGCCTTTGACGGCCTCCAAGGCGATGGCAAAGAAGCCTGAAGGCGGGGAGATCCGGCTGCAGTCTGCTGAGCGGGCTGCGGCGAGCCCGGTGGAGGGTCACTTCCTGGTGCTGCCTGAGAGTTCGGTGGTGGACGCTTTCTTGTCGATCTCCACCAACAGAGTGCTGAACAAGCAGGTCAGGGATTTCATCAGAAATGGTGAGGACGCGTCGGCACTGGAGGCTCTCAACCAGATCGTGACGAACTCTCGATCTGGGAGGAGGCGTAGGGAATCGGATGTTTCCCGTACTCCTTCTCGGAGGTCCGTTAGGACCGTGGACACCAGGGATTCCAGAGAGTCGAGGAGGCGCAGATGCCGTCCGCGGCGCGAGGATGATCGCGACAGGAGGAGGGACGATGCTCGTGATCGTCGTGATGAAGATTCACTCGATCGGGAGCGTGATCGAAGGCGAGATGATCGCAGGAGATCCGAAAGGGATCGTGATAGGGACCGTGCGCGGGGCGGACGTGACCGGAGGAGACGTGACGATAGCCGGTAGGCTGAGTCACGGGGATTGCGGCCGATAGGCTTGCGTCCATTCTCCAATGGTCGGCGCGGTGTGGAGGTGATGATGTTCCTCCCGGACCGCTGAGGCGCGGAGGTCATGTCTCTCCCGTACCGCTGCTGAGCTGCTGGACGTGTTCATCCGGAAGCAGTGTGAGTGAGAGGGAAAGCAAACTGATGGGGGGTTACTCCCGGGTTTGCGGAATTCAAGCATTTTTCAGGTACGCATGGTCAAGGGGTAGCTCTTGCCGTTAGGCAAGGGTACCATTGGACATACGCTATCTTTCTTTTTCATGGCTTCTGATAAGAATTAAACTTCTTGCATTGTTGATGCAAACAGTTGTGACCTAGTGTCGTCATGTGGACTTTTCCACAAGGTGTGTTGGACAGCGTTACCCCGATTAATTCGGGGTGGTGGCGGGAATTTAATGCCCGGGATGTCGCGCAACTGCCTTTGTGGGTTTGCTCCACCGCTGACGGCGGTAGTGTCCAGCTGTTTGCGGACGCATGCGAGCAGTTAAATCCTATCAGTAAATGGCACGCTCCACCCGTCATATGACGGGCTCCTCGTGAGGGGGGTGTGATTAGCCATGGTTCATATCATCATCAGGGACGTCGCGTTAGTGACCGACCTGTGGTGTTTTGGCTCAAGTTTTGGGTTCCGTCGCGCCTCGAATGGGCGTCGCCGAACCCCTGCGTCGACCGACGGCATCTCGGGGGAGAAAGAGACCTCGGGCCGCCGCCAGGTTGGTAGGGACCAGTCGTGCGGCCTGTTGTCGACCAAGGTTGCGGGTTAACCCTTTTCTTGTTTGGTTTGTTTTCCTTTGGTTGTTGTTCTCTGGTGTGTGGGAAACCCTGATCTTTGGGACCGGGGATTGGTTTGCTTTTGGGGAACCTTTCTTTTGTGGCTTGTTTACCCCAACTTACCCATTGCCTGGGCACAGGCTCGTGCCCGAATCACAGGTAGTATAAGCTGATGTTCCTTACTACTCTGTCCAAGCCCAGAAAGGAGCGAAAACACCAGATCTTCACACTTTGCGCTTGGGCTTGCCCCATATGAACAATTTATCAAGCTTCTGCAAAGATGCGACCGAAAAACCGTGCGAAACCCTGCAAAACCGACTGTCACAGAAACGATGACATCTGTAACAAAAACAATGACAGGCCTGGCGCCCCAAAGCTCAGTCGGCAACCCCGCTCTCTGCTGCAGCCTGGCCCGGGGCTCGATTTTGCGGCAATTTGCACCCTAAGGCTCGAATCCCGGCGATGACGAAACAATGACATCGTTCAGTGACTCCGTTCTTCGTTTCACCGAAGTGGGAGCAAACTTTCATTCCAAGCAGTGGTCAGCCACGGCTTGTCGATCTTACCCCGCAAAGCAAACAACCACCGAGGTCGGAAGTCTTCCCACCGAGGTCGGAAATTCAACTTCGCTCTTCCACCAAGGTTGGAATTCCGACTTCGCTCCAGGTTTTCGATTTGCCCGAAAAACCAATCACCGGGCCATCACTGGGCCATCACTGGGCCATTACCGGGCCATCGTCCGGCCAGCACCGGGCCTAGCTTCCAGTCCAAACCCCCACTGCCACTCCTGGACCATGGCCGAACGCGGGCCAGAGCTCTTGGACCGGTTGCCGCCGCGTGCAAGACCCTGATGACCTTTGACCTTTGCTGGCGCTATTACCTTCCACCCTGCCCATTTGCTTGTCGCCTTCTTGGATACTGAGGCCCTGCATTTGGTTTTGCAACTATCTCTGATCCATGATCGGCCTTGCTGTGCTTGGATATTCTGGCCTGACAAAAGTCTTGCAAACTATCTTCGATCCTAATCTGCCATTGCTGTGCATGGATTTTCTGGCCGCTGGGCGCGGCTTTACTATTTTGGCACAGATGAGCCTTTTCTTGCAGCACGGCTTCTGCAGTCAACTAGAACTGCGATTGATTTGCTTTTCATGAATGTACTTTTATGTGAGAGGCTTGCGTGTACAGATCTTGTGTATGCCTCTGTGCCCCCCCTGTTTGTTGTTCCGTTTGCTGGTTTTTGGTTTGTCAGTGTTCCTGGTTTGTTTGTCTGTTTGTTTTGTTCGGGAGCTTGCATGACGGCATCCTTTTCTGTCTCACCTGATGCCTGTCTCCTTTCATCTTCTTTTCACAGGCTTGGAGCCAACGCGTCCCCGACACGGAAGCTGCATTGGGGCCAAAAAAGAAACAGCCGCAGCCCTTGCACCCGCTGCAAGCCCTAAGCCGTGGCTGCAAGGGCTGCGCAGCAACATTGGTTTCACGCCGCATTGTGTCACACGTTTCCAATCTTGAGGCTGAAAGGTCACGTTTGCTCCGCAAAATTGCCCAAGCAGCTGGTGACCCGGACATTCCCTTGTTGGATTTCCTGCAAGCTGGAGTCCCAACAGGCGCCGAGTGCCTTGCCACAAAGCACGTAGTGGCCAGAAAAGCCGCCAGATGCTTCTCGATAAGGAAATTGAACGCAAAGAGCCACGCTTTGTGTTGGACAGCACGTGCGCCAGGTCAACACCCGTGCCATCTGCCAGAACGCCTCAGCCTTCCAATGGCATCCTGGTGCTTTCATAGGCGCCAGCCTGGATTTCAAGGCCGCTCATAAGCAAGGGCAGGTGCGCCAGAAGGATCATGGCCTCCTGCTTTTCGCCTTTCAGAAGAATCTTGGCGTGGAAACCACATAAAGCCTTCCTGTTCGTGGACGATCTCCCGTGCGCACTCATTCGCAACAGTGCCCAGAAGATGTTCGCATTGGTTGTGCTCTTCTTTCTGCGCAATCGCAGCGCCTGTCCTGGAAGAAAGCGCGGTTCCAGGACTGCCTTGTGTGGTGTGGATGGAAGATCAACTTCTTCCACAACTAAATCCAGCTTGATCTGTCACAGAGGCGAATGCTCAGTGCGCTGGGCTTGCGCCTTTGCATGCAGACCTCAACAGCCCTGCCGGTTCCATGCGCTCCACACCGCGCACATGGCCAGCATTTCGTGCTTGCCTTAATCGGGACCTGAAAACCTTCCAGGCCTCTGGGTCACAGAAGGATCCGTTCATCGGTTTAAATCCATATTCGGGACCATTATTCGGGGCCCACTTGAAACCCCCTGTTTGCAATCTGCGAAACCAGGGGGGGGTGGCGTGCGAAGAACAGTTGCAAAGTTGTTGGTGTTGTTTCTGCATTGTGGCATTGGCATATTGATTATTAGCCACATGGTTTTTGCCCGGTTTGTTGATTGCGGCAAAAACTGGTGCCTTGACTTGCCCTGTTAGACACATGGGCCGTGATGTTGATGTTACTTTTGGTGTCATTATATCATAGGATTGAAGTGGAGGCACAGCAAAGCTATGCACCACGTGCCCGCCTTGAGTGAAGGAGTTCAGTTCCTGACAGGCAGTAACGGGATTCCTTTGACACATTTGTTGTGATTTGGTTGCAGGATCGTTTGTATTTTTTCAGATCCTAAACACCACGTTCGCAATGGAACGTTACATCAGTGATTGAACCATAGATCAATTTCACAAATCACGCTAAATTGCGCAATGCTTGCAGCATCTGTGTGGCCGCAGTACAGTTTGGCTCGCAAGTGCAGAGTGAAATTTGGAGACACCAGACCTATGCATGGTATAAATGGAGCAGGAGGCACATGCTGGAGCGACTGGTCAAGGTTTTGCTGTGCGACCTGCGTTTGTCATTCTTCAGCTGCTGGCCATTAAACATACTTCTGTCGTTTCTTGCTGGCAAAATCTCAGCGACTATCCGTGAAAGGGGGCCGTTTCATGCATTCGCCATGGTTTACTTGGTTAGGTAAAATGAAGGGTCGTTACCAAATATCAGCATTTTCCAAAGGGAGGGTTTCATGTTGATTTGTTCAAACCATAACTTCCATTTTCAATAACGCGAGCACATCCCGAATACCTACCATTCCGTGAATATGTTGAGCAGAAAGGGGGGAGGGTCGCGCATCGGAGCGGTTCGGTCCAGCGCAGGTTTTGGAATCTGCGAGTGAAGCGCTGGAAGGGGTGGCGGAATTGCCACGTGGATCGCCCCAGCCTTGGTCAGACACGCGTGTTTGGTGCATGTTTGACGGTCCTGAATGCAGATGTGATATGTTCAAAGTTACGTGGAGGGTAGTTTTGAGGATGAGAAATTGCAATGGACCCAGTAAGAGCAGCAGAAGACAATATGCTGATGGTTCATTGGAGGCGCCGCTACCCGCTGCAACGATTTCTTCCGCCTCTGCCTGGCCCGGACGTTGGGAGTGATCTGGTAACCGGGTTCCTGGAACTGGCATTTCGAAGTCAAACATTGCCTTTGGGTTGCGACGGTTTCCCTTTGAACAGGAACTTGGAGTGAAAATTTGAGGATGCCTTCATGAAGGATACGTTTGAAAGTGCCACTTAAGAAATCATCTTTGCCAGCTGGTCTGGAGGCTTCCCTGGTAAAGCAGCTAGTGTTCGGCTTGAAGGAACCCTGTGACATATCAGGTACTTTTCGGAGTGTATCTGGTGAAGGTATCAGGTACTTTTCGAGGGAAGTCCCCTTCCCACTTGGGAGCTTCCACGGAAGGTCCTGAAAGGGGGGGCGAAGCGGGATGATGGCCTCCAGCTGTCTCCCAGGGAATCTCCCTCACTGAGCACCTGAAATTGTCAGAATCGGGTGTTGCTGAGGCCAATTTGAGGTGTTCGTTTGAGTTGTTGCTTGAACTTCCGGTTGAGATAGGGTTTGAGGTGTCCATTTTATGTAACATTAGTATGCTGTACCGAGTTTCCAATTGAATTAGTGGATGTTTTGAGTTTTATTTGACTTTCCAGTGATGAGGGATTTGCGGAGTTTTCGGCAGGGACCGTCATCTTTCATCATCTTTATTGTTTGGGGGTCGTGTGTAATTTGTTCCCCAAATGTGACCCTCTTTGTCCCATCAGTAGTGTCAAGCTTTGCCCTGATAAACTGCGAAACCTAAGGACCAAGTGTTTGTCTTGCAACGCGATGGTCGAGTCCCAGGATCGTTGCTTCGCGTTGAGGTTCTTGCTTGGCTCCCCAAAACTCAAGAGAACAATCAACACCGTTTGCGTAGATGAAGGCTTGCTTGATTCTTTACCCATGCCAGGCCCCGACATGGTGGAGTCAGTCGATGAAGGCTCCAGCATTCGGACTGCCTCTGCGTGGACCTGAGGTACCAACGAAGGGGACCCCAACGGGTTCTTTTTGAACAAATGGCTGTGGTTCAAAGAACCGGTACCAAAATGGAACCCTGGTAACTGTTTAATTTTGAGCCAAACCCAAATGGGTTCCGATTGCTTGCGCAGACCAATTGTGTGCTTTTTGCATCCGCAAGGATCCCACTTGTTAGGACCTATTGATCTGGTCGAAATGAATATGGAACCAGTTCTATGTTGGTGGGAGGGTAGGACATGGACCACTTTCTGCACGTTTAGCAAAGTTCATCAGAGAATGCACCTTCACAAGGAATACCATAGGGGCAAGAGTTTGTGTTCCTTGCTGTTTCTCTTTGCACAGTCGCCCTTTGGGCTTTGTTCTAAACAGGGAAGGTGCAGTCTTCCTTCTGACCTGCCTCCAATTTTCGGGTTCTGGAAACACCTTCCTGGGCTCGGTTCCTCGTACTGTATGTCCTTGCGAGATAGTTTTGAGCCCGATTCGATGCTGGGAGAGGAGCTGCCGAGCTTGTCAAGATCGAGGTACCTAGATCATTGGCCCAAACCTTGATTTGTTTTCCTTAAATTAAACTACCCCAACAGGGAGTGTCCCTTTTCTTCCATTGCTGGTGGAAGTCTGGGTTTCGTATTCATTTTGACCGTCTCCCTCAATTGTTGATTGATCTCAGGTGCCGTGGTGGGAGTCTCTGTCCGATGGTAGCAACGAGTGGTCCATGGATGATTTCACCGAGTGCCCGAATGGAGGGGGGGGCCTTGATGTGTCGCCAAGCGGCTGCAGCGCCATGTTCTAGGGCCCCTTATATACGGAGCGACGGAAGAGGAAGGTTGACTGCCGAGAAGGGCTTCCCCATTTTGTTCCACCATGTCTTTGCAAACACTTGGTGTTCCCCTGCAGTTTTGGTGGTTTTCTGGAGGTAGTGATCCCTGGAAGAACGGGGACACTTCCCCGTAGACATGCGTCCTAACCGAACCGGAGTTGACACTCAGACGTAGTAGCCAAGACCCTTGCAGCAGCGGTAGCGACATCTCAAAGCAAATTCTTGGCCATCCAAATCATAGTATTCCGGATTTCAGTGAGTGCAAAAACGGGTCAGAACATCCATGCAGACCATCGTGACATTCTCCCGCATCACTTTCTGGGGAGGGGGGGGGGGTGGCAGTCCCAAATTTCGGGCAGCGGCGGCAACGTTAAACGTTGGCTGATTGGATAATATGTCACTTTCCCTCTCACGTGTGCTTTTCTTTGGCGCTGTATTTTATTTTGGACCTTTGGACAACGTCTTTGCTTACCAAGGTTGGGGCGTAGAAAGGGCAAAAGGAGACCACCCCACCCTTGGGGGGTGTTTGGCCCCTCTCCGAGATTGCGGAAAGTTCGCAGAACCAACTGTCCTTGGTTTCTTTGGCGTGAAAGGCAAGAAATAGACCATGATGGCTATAAACCACTAAGTGGTTGGTGGACATGAATCACCTAAATGATGCCCACCAAAGGGGCCTCTATAAAACTTTTAACCCCCTTAGAGTGCTGACCGAAGCCAAAGTCAGCTCGCTCGCTATGGGCGCCAGGTACACTTTGGAATCGCAAGACACCTCCGTGAGCAGCACGCGCGCCTCGAATGCAACGCCCGGGTCCTCAGAGGAAATGGTATTTGGCGGAGACTTGTGCTTCAACGCCAGTGGTTTTCTGGATGTATTGCATGGGGAACGCTGAAAATCACGGGCTTTTTGGGAAGAGCCCGAAAGATTGTGGAGGGATCCGTTTCTGCCTCAAAGAAAGGCATGCAGTTTTGGTCAACGGTGGCACTTAGAAACTCTTCTTTGGAAGCGTTGATCGGAAGCAGCAAAGTGTCAACCAGAAACCAGGACTGTGGCTGAGTGGCTATCAGCCGTGTTTCCGACTTCAGCTGCGGCTTTATCTTAGCAATCTTCACCCATCCCAAACATGATTTTTCTTTGTTTTCTACGTTTCTTTTCCTTCTGACCCAAAGTAGCAATTGTTCGGCCTGCTTGATCCAATGTGGCCTTTTCTTTTCTTTTGATCCAATGTGGTCTTTTTTTCAACCATCCCGCATCGAGTTGCTACTGAGCCATGAAAGTGCCCATCTCTAGCTTTGCTGCTCATGTCAGCTTACATCGACATGTCGGCTTAGGCAAAGGATGCCCCGGCAGAGGTTCCTTCGTCGGTTGCGCTGATTTGGTGGAGGGACCTTCGTCGATCCTTGTGCTTTTTGAGCTTCAGGTCCAGCTCGAGGCTGTCGCGGCCGACTGCCCGGAGCAGGGGGGCCTGATGAATAAAGGGTGAGTCTTTCTTGGTTGTTTTGTGGGTTTGTAGGGCCAGAAACGGCGCTAGTGGCACTTCTCATTGCGAACCTCGATTTGGACAGGTCAAACTGGCGCACTCCCAGCAACAAACACGGAAGTGCACTCAGGGGACTAGTCCGTCCTGCTGAGCGATTGCAAGGCTTCAGTGTGGTGGTGCGTGGGGCCCGCAGCCCCCAGACTTTGCTACGAGGCCTTCGGGGGTGGGGTGGGTGGGTCGGGAGGGTGGGGCACTTCAGGTCGCACAGGCTGAATGCCCACCCCACCCTTCTCAACTCACTCCTTCCCCAGCACGCGGCGGTAAACCTTATCGCTGCCGGATGACCCCTACCCTATGGGAGGTGAAGTGGTGTCTTGTTTCCCCGGGCACACCCCTCTTTTTTTCCCCCGAAGGGAAAGATGTAGAATTGGTTCTAGGAGAAGAGGCAGGATCTTTTTTGAAGGGTACCCGTATTAGGGGAACGGCTCATATGAACCGCAGTCGTTTTGCACCAACGACTCATAAACATGAGCCGCAGTGTCCGTAACAGCACAGAAATGGTTTTTGGCCGCAGCTCACATCTGCCAAATAACAGTAGACATTTCCCCAGCTTTCATCCACTTCGCAAGAGGAACACAGGGTAGAGCTCAAGAATCCCTTCCCATGCGCTGGGCAAAAATCAACCAGCTCCAACGGCAAAGGGTCAACTGTGTCTGGGTGGGACCTCGGGCCTCTGAAAGTGCGATTCTCCGAGGGCGTCTCAGTTAAAGTTGAGATTCGGAGCATGGCAGACCTTGGTTTTATCCTTACTGCCTATGTCCCCTCCAATTTTGATCGGCGGCATGCTGAGAGTTTATCCGTGCAGAAGTGACCCCCTGCGAGACCATCTAGACTACTTCAAGCTATTTGCTGGTTTCATTATTTCAGTCTAGCGCAAAGAAGTTCAAAAGCATGTCTAGCCAGTCAACTAAGGAGATCAGCAGAGGTCCAAGGGTCTCTGACAAGGATAAAAACTAGATTTGGTTTCCTGTGTCAATTTTCGACCTCGAGCAGGGTGTTGGGAGCAACCCCGGTTTCAATTTTCCCCCTTCCTTTCTGAGCTCTTCCGCCTTGGTTGCAGGCTGGACTAATACTGGCTACCGCGGGCGTTCTGTGACCAGGAGGGAGAGGCCTGCCGGTAAGCGGGGGCTTCGCCTGCAGCGACCGTTTGGAGGTTCATTTTGAGCATGGCCGGCACTTCAATGGCTTCGGATTTGCCGATGGTGCCGATGGTCCCCAAAAAATGAATGAGGAGAAATGGTGGAGGGGTCCCACCAGTGAGCTCACAGCAAGTCCGTTTCTCATTTTTGCTGATGCCGGGAGAGGGAAGCGGCAACAGCGACAATGGCAGTAGCAGAAGAAACAAGAGCTAGATCAATGGGTGTGTGTGTGTGTGTGTTTTTTTGTTTTTAATGTGGACCCACCCTAAAATGGTGGGTACTCACCAAAGCCATGGGCAGAGGGGCTATGAGTTTCGCTGAGTCAGGGCAACCTCCATCTTTTGGGTTGGAAGCTTTCGATGGACCAATTTCGGGGTGGACAGCTCCCACTCGTCACACGTGGCACAGAAAGGATGGGAAGTCAGGCAGCTCAGGGGAGATTTGCACCCTTTGGCCTTGGCAGTTCCTCTCTGGTGCCCCCCGCCACCCCCCTTTCGATTAAAATACACGCCTAATTCAAAATAAAACAATAAAAAGAACAAAAAATGAATCTCGACCCTACTGCAAATGCCTGGATGACGCAGGTCCACGCTCCCACATGGGAACCATCTTCATGCTGGTGGTGGGTGGGTTTCCGAAGTCCTCCAAGTCCTTGGTCCGTTCCCATCTTTTCAATGACAAGCCATTCCTGGATCAGGCCCCCGGTCCCACGGTCCCAGGGTTGGGCATGACTGATTTGAACAAGTTGGCCGTAAAGGTCAACCAACATGTGGTATAATACGGGTTTGTCTCAGAGCCCCAAGATGGCGGTTTCCTGCTGGTTTCTCTTTAATACCAACAAAAAACGGTGCCCTCAAAAAGACATACCCCCCAAAGAAATAATAATAATAAGAAAACACATTATATATATATATATATATAAATCCAAAATCAATGTTCCCAGACATGGCCCAACTCACGATCCACTTGGCAATTCGTTTGGACTCGCCCAGTCAGCACTCCGGCTCGTCGATGCGGCACCGGCACCCCACCCACACGCCCAGCCGCGGGCCGCGAACTTGGGGCCCCGGGTTCGGAGCCGTTTTTAGAGAAGCCCAGAGGCACCACAATCCATGGGACGAGCTTTTTTTTTGAATATTTGAGAAGTCTTTGGAGGCAAACCATGGACGGAGTTTTTTTTTGGTATATGAGCAAGTCAAAGTTATCTGCTGGTTTGGGGGAGGACATCAGGGGGAAGGGCGCCCGGGGAACGAGTATATAATTTTGACCAAGCTCGTCCGGCCACGTTACATGGCCCGGTTGGGTGCTCCTTCAACGTGCATTCCGGGCAACCAGGAACCCAACGTCTCCTGCACAGCTTTGGGTGAGGGGAGATGACCTCACTCGTGCAGATTATGACAAGCAGGCATCAATCGTCTTGATCGTCTTGTCTGGCGAGGCTCGTTTCACAGCCAAGCGGCAGGGCTTGACCCCTTCTAGATTCCGAGAAGGAACTAGAACAAAAGATGATCTTCCCGCCGGTTTTTGGCTTTCGATTTCGTTGCGAAATTGGTTGAGCGCCGGAGCCTAGGCCAAACCCTCGACGCTTTGGAACCACCGCCCGGCGCCGAAGGGCGAAGGGCGAAGGGCGAAGGAAGGGTAGTTCCCCTTTTTATCGCGATCGAAAGCAATCCCAAAAAGGTACCAAGTTCACTAACTCCAAAGAAGACACCCATATTGTTTGGCATTTTTGAGGCAAGTATGTCGAGTGTTGCGCTCTCCACGCCTAAGTTCTTACTGTTGACGGAAGAAATCCTGCACCGCCTCAACAACACCTTGTTCTCCCAACTTAATATTGGGTGTCTGGAAGGCACACAAGCGCAGCCGTGCAATTGACGAAAATCCTGCACCACCCCTTTCTGTCATTGTTCAACAGCACGCACAGGTGCAGGATTTCTTTTGTTTTCATTTGGCTGCGCGTTCAACGCAGCCCTAAATCGCAATGCAGGATGTTACCGATTTTGCTTTGGAAGCATGCTTGGCAGAGGTCTCATTGACACTGGTTTTCCAGGCATGTGTGACAGCACGTCCTTGAGTCAGGTTTCCACACGATACGAATCTGTCTTGCACAACTCGCGCAAAGATGCGTTGTTGCTGTCAAGGCCGGGTCGCTAGAAACCTTGAAGCAAGGAACCCCAGCCCATCCTCAATCAGAAGTGGCGAAGTGGGGGGTACCAATCCGAATGATTTTGCTAAACAGAACGGGGATTGGCAGCTGAGTCAGGGTCCACCAGGCTGGTCGCTCAAAATTTGGCGCTTGGCGCGCTTGGCGCGGCCTGGGATCCCAATGGCCCATGGCCTCCGGGAACTGAGGCGCAGGTGAGCTTCGACACTCACCTCCATTTCCGCCCCATAGGCATGGGCCGTGGATTTTGTGCCCTGAAAAATCTGGGGCCTTTGCCCAGATAGGCTCTGGTTTGGCAGCTGGTTTCGGAGGGTTCGGAGAGTTCGAGGGTTTTCCCACGAAAAACCAACTCGGCAATGCTCGCACATTTGGACTGTAATACATATTGTAATGGGTTTGGCTCAACGGTTAGGGAATTCTCAACATGCTGGTTTTCCTTTTGGTTCGCCTCGAAAGCAACCTGAGCCTTTTTCTGAACTGATGCAACCCATCTAGCTCTTCTGAGTTTTTTAAGCTGGATGATCACCTTTGCCCTTCAGGCACCTTCAGGCACTGGCCGATTTCCTTTTGGTTTCATTTTGACTTCTTTTTGGTCTTCTTTCTTTTGTTTTTCCGTAAACCCCAGTCAATAAAGGCTAGCCTTGGACATTCCATGCAGCCATTCTTGGGTACTGCAACTTGCAAACATGGCATCAACTGGCGGAGCGCGGGGACGGGATGATGGCGGCTTGTTTGACTCATCTTCTTTTGTGGTATTGTCTTTGTATGTCTTTGTATGTCTGTATGGCTCTTGGAGTGCCATGGCACGATATGGCCCGATGGCTTTGAAAGCCTCGCAGGCCGAGTCCGGGAAGAGTGAGCGGAAGACTTCCAGAAAGGGCCCTAAGACCACGGCCGCACATGGCCTGGCCTAGGGCCCGGCTGGATGAATCGCACTGCAAAACGTCGCCAGCTTGCGCGGGAACCCCTGGGTCACAATCAAAACCCGAAGTGGAGGTTAAGAGACAATCCCAGCCATAGGGCGGCCACCCGCTTTGTACATGGCCTTGGGTAGAACTCTTTTAGTACCAGGTTTTGATGGTGACTCAGAGGATTACCTCATTGCAACAGGCAAGAGCAGAATAGTCTTTTTTGAAACAAGTTGTGTGGTGCAATCCAAACTAGTTGATGCCTTACCAGATCGACACGCAATTGACAGTGACATGTCGACCTTGGGGAGTAAGCATGTTTCTGCCTCCAAGGAAAAGCAACACATCTTTGAAGCATCCTGACACGGGGGGGTTCTCCGCTGCGTGTATAGTCTGGCTGGCCCCCTAGGTCCTGGGAGTTGGCAGTTTGCTGTTCGTCTTACCAAAAAGCGAATCGCGGAAATCGGTCAGCCAAGAGGTTGTTGTTTCTCGCTCGCTTTCCTCGGACAGCACCACGGAATGTCTCAAGTCTCACTTAAGTTGACGAACAGTGCGTGCAAAGGCTGCCATCCCAAAATGAGAGCGACCACAGGCTGGCGAGTCCAGGGGTTTCCGTTCTCAAATTAAATCTTGTGGTTTGTAGTGGAATCCCAGGATTAGCTGGTTGCTTAAACCGGGGGTGTCTCCTCAAGAGGGAATCCTCAACATGTTTAGGGGGACCCCCTGTCTCACCCCCCCCCCCCAAAAGACCAGGTTGATGAATCCAGGATCCACCTTTCAGCTGTGTTGCAGCTGTGCCGGTGAGCCATAGAGCGCCGCTTGCATGTCATTGTGCGGTGAGTAGCTTGAACCTGTCTTAGGCATTTCTTGTTGCGTTGATGTGCTGGCCGAGTTGCTGCATTTGAGGGACTTTGGGCTGATGCTGTATGCTGTTCTTCGGGGTGGTGCTTACAGAGCTGTTGTTTTTATCCACCACTCCAAACCCTGTGACCAGCTGGGCCGCCGCTGAGAACATTGTTGGTATTTTGCTGGGGGAGCACACAGCAGGATACGGGGGAGGGCATGGGGAGACATTGGGGGACCTTCCAAAGTACACCTCCAAGTTTTCCCACGTTCTTCCAGGGGAAACATCTTCTGCAACTTAATGTCCATTGCTCAACTGAGTTGGCCTGAACGATTCAGATTTGGTTCGGGTGTCTTTTTAGGGGATCTCCTCCCCTCCCTGTTTGGTTGGCTTTCAACAAGAAGAACTCCCACCCTCTATGGTGTTGGTCTTTGAGGGCCGCTCCCTCCCGAAAGATTGGACACCGAAAGACTTTTTTCCCTGTGACTTTCGAGCAACATCCTGGACCAGCTGGTGGGCGGTTTATCCCAGCACTCACAGGCAACCAGGTGTAGGATTCTGCCCAGCCACAGTACTATCGTTAGTATTCAAAAACCTGGAGCAAGGGACCACCGAGTTGTTGTAAGACATCCTCAACACCCTCGAAGTCGCGCTTTGAAGGGGTTTCTCACAGGAACCAAAAGTCATCTTGAGAGCTCATCAAAGGGCGGACCCACTTTACGGGATCCAGGACAAGGGTCAAAGTAGAGTCTCACAAGGTCAACAGTTCCCCATGTTCCTCAAGCCGCGAACCGGTGGTTTTCGCACTCCAGGCTCAAGTAGAATGGGCTAAGATGGCAAATGACCTATGGCAGGGAGCCCCAAAACGGATGGTTTTCTTTGGCTTCCCTTCTTCACCCCACAAAGGGTACCCTGAAAAGAAGAAGCGTCCATATTTGTCACTTAGTGCCACCAGCGGAGGCTGACCGTCGGCATCAACAAAATCTTGGTGACTGCAACTGTTGGGCCATGGAGTACAGAGGGACGGCGGTTCAAGAAGTTTATGCGATCCCTTGCCAGCCTCGGTTTCACTAAGCAAGCCGCATTGTTGTGGTAGGTCCTACCCAGTAGGTGCTTCTGCGCTAGCCTTGCGGCTTGCGGGGGTAAACGCTTGTCTCCTTGGTTGGCAAGGTGGGAACTGACTGCGCCAAAAGAAGTTGGACCTCTTTGTCCAGGACCAGGGACCCGACGCCAATCGGAAGCGTTCTGCGAGTTTCAGCAAGAGAAAGCCAACTCACTTGGAATCGGTCCGGCCGGCCTCATTGGGTGCAACCCAAGTCTTGAAATGGGGCACCCCGCCCCAACTGCGCCTTTTGGTTTCCCAACCCCGAAAGAACGGGTACGTAAAAAGCAGGGGGATGAGGGGCTTCATTGCCATGGGCCTGCTGGCCTGCACTGGGGCCGAGGCGTGGAGGGATGGGCAATTAGAGATGGTTCCAACTTTGGTTCCGTTTTTTCTTCTTCTTTTTCCTCCTTTTTTTTCTTATCCTTTTTTTTTTTCTTTCCCTGAGGGTCCGAAGGGAATATCAATTTTGGTGGGAAGTTCATTGAAGGGGAGTCCTTGGATTTGCACCCCGCATTAGCTTTGGAGTGAAGTTTGGATTTTGAAAAAAAAACACTCAATGGTTTCCATCCACGGGTGTCGAAGTAACATCATGCCCAGCTGACCTTTTTGGCTTTCTGACGGTTTTTGTTTCCCTTTCAACCGGATCCAGCAAGCAGAGCTGATGACCCCGCCATGTTCCGAGGGGAAGTGTGGGACTTGAGACACGCGTGCGGCTCAACCCCCCTTGTGGTTTTCACATCTTTTGCCTTTTGGTGGCCATTTGTCTTCCCTTTAGATACTCTTATTTCCATTTTTGATCTTTCTTTTGAAGGACGACGTTTCAGGGGGACACATCAGGAAACCCATGAGATGGGATACGCGAGGGCAGCTTTTTGCTTCTTGTGAATAGGCGAGCTGCAGAACAAAGTCGTTTGCTGACACACTGCGGGATCCAACATTGCCGTTCTTCATGCAAGACAGGCTCGCTCATCCCTTTCCAAATTTTTCGGGTGAGCATTGAAAGAGTGTCTGTGTGTGTGTGTGTGCGCATCTGTGTATGTGTGTGTGTGTGTGTGTGTGTGTGTGTGGGTGCGTGCGTGCGTGCGTGCGTGCGTGCGTGCGTGCGTGCGTGCGTGCGTTCGTGCGTGCGTGCGTGCGTGCGTGCGAGTGCGTTGTGTTGACAAGTGCTTGTTGCGTATTTTAGAAGATTGGGTTGGCCTTCTGGCAGTACAGCTCGAGATGTGGCAGGTGCCTCCCAGATCCTTGCAGGAGGCTGGTGAGGGGATCGGGGTGCACACTCAAAGTTGTTTTTGGACATTGTTTGCAAGCTAGGATTGTTGGAAAGAGCGCAATCTACGAATCTACGGGATTTGCGGCAAACGGGCCATTTGCTCCTCCGCGCTTGTCCTCCGCGCTTGCCTCCTTCTAATTTGCTGCTTATTTGCCGAAAGGTGGGGAGGTTCTTCTCTGCATATCGTTGTCAATGTTCTTCGAAACCAACTCAGCGAGTCTTTTCTTTTGTTTTTGGATGACGAAAGGGTCCCTCTCAGTGTTTTGCCAGCCCGGGATGTGTAGCTTTGTGCACTTGGCAAAAGCGATGCCACATTTGCCGCCGATTCCCAAGTGGCCTTGCCCTGCCGTCTCCGGCAGTTCCTGTGTTTGAATAGCGCTCGTGTGTTGGCACTTGTGCGCCATGCTCGAGCAACACTTTGTGGTGCTTGTGGTCTGTGTGTGTGTGTGTGTGTGCGGAGTGACAGAATGCCCTGTCACCACCCTTTCGGTTTATCAGCAGGGGGGCAGAGAGGACTTGCAAAGCTCTGCCCAACGAAGCTCTTTGCAAGCTCCTAGGATACGGAGTCTGATCAACTCCGCGTACCTGCGCGACTCGTGTGATTCAAAGTCCTTTTGGCCCGTTGTTTTCTCGCTGTGTGTGCTTCATGTTGAATTTCGTAACGGTTTCGACACTAAAGGGAAACCGAGTGCATTGCGAGCAGAGCCTACACCTACTCGAGACTCACCAGTTGTACTCGAGACTCATCAGTTGTACTCGAAAGATTAGCACTCTCCATCTGGAGTTCAAGTGTGTACACCCCATTCGTGGGGAATCCTCGGGTGTACCCATGGTGTGACCCCGGGCCGGCTCTGTCGGAAAATTTGACCTCAACGTGCTTATCATAGAACAGCGGAATTTCACATTTAACCAGGAACGAGGTCTCACTAAAGGGAAGACAGCGGTCAGATCATAGAGACGTCTCACCTTCGCTTATTGCTTTACATTGGTTGGATTGGTTGATATCTTGCCGTTGATTCCTTGCCGTTTCATGAATTTGCTTGTTGTCTGATGCGTGTTTCTCAAGATGAAAGCGTGAAGATTGAGGGTCGATTTTGTGACCGTGTCTCGACGTGATGATCGTGATAGATCCAGGACTCGGCGCAGACGTGATCGGAGTACTTCTCCTCAAGCTCGTAAAGCACACCGACGTGAACACAATGAACACCACGTCTCGGATGGCATGGATTGGAACAATTTGGTATCTTGGCAACACAATTCCGGCTACAATTCTGCCAACAACTTCCCGATGATGCCCACCAATTTTCAATCGACTCACAGTCCCACACAGCAATTTCAACATCCATCGATCAACTACATGATGCCGATCCCTCCGGACCCCACGCCAACGAAGTTCATGCCGCCCGTGATGCCACCACCGGTCACTACTCAGCAACCTACAGCGCCACCTGGACCTCCTGCGGCTCTACCGGTTCGCCCTCAGAAAGCCTGGCTTACACCATCGCCTGACTGGACACCTGGAGATGGCATGTTTGATGTCAATCAGCTCTACAGCTTTAGCTTGCCCATGACCGTTGCCAACACTCCGCATGGCAACCTGCGCGACATGTCAGGCATGGATATGCGTGACGTTCGCCTGGTTCAGGTCATTCATGGGGGCCTCACCAACTGGCTCCTCCGACCATTCGCTCACGGCAGATTCGTGACGTGGGAAGGCTTTCGCACACGCACCGAGGCCTTACTTTGGAGTACCTGTTCCAAACTACTACGACGATCACAGTCGATCAACCTGCTCACCCTGGAAAAGGACCTTGCCAACTCGCTGGGTCTCAACATCGATGACTTCAATCAGCGGATCAAGGTCCATGAGCATTTGGCCAACTCGGTACTTCAATTTCTTCAGCAACACCATGCTTCTCTCACGCCTTCTACACAGACAGATGACATGGTCAAGAAGTACAATGATCTAAACCGTGCGCATGAACTGCTCCAGGCTCAGTATTCAGCATCACTGCGTGCTTCGACCTCCCCCACGATGGCAAGCCACAAAGATGATGCAGAGTTGGTTACACCTCCACCGGTCAACCACACGCAATCCTCTTCACCTGCCAGCTCCCTTCCTACCGCCAGTGCAGCGGCCCTTGATGGCAAGTCGTTTGATGGCGCGGTGCAACCCCGGATCATTCAGTCTCTTCACGGAGTGTCTTCACCGCCGTCCAAGCCGGCGGCGTCACAATTGCTCACCATGCACAGCACGCCGGAAGAAGTTGTCAAGTACTACACATGGACAAGTGACCAGCCACGCCTTTATCTCAAGCAATCGCCCGCAACCACGACTTTGACGTCACTAGTCAAATGGGCCAATCACCCGTCCCGACTCAACGGCAACAAGTCATTGGATTCCATGGCGACGCAGCTCCTTCAGGCGCGTCAACGCATGCCGAAAGGTGACGCGCCCACTCTCGGGGCGATGGCGGCTTCGTGGGGACTGGAGCCTGGCTATCTCACCAAGCTCACTGAGAAGGCATTGAGTCACCTCATCGTGACCGCTCGACTACTCAGCTGATGAGCAGACATCTTGACGATCTTCGTTATCTTATGAGCCCGGAGCGGCACCCGTGTCACGGATGAGTCAAGGTTAAAACTTGTCCGTCATCTTTTTGCGTGACATCAGTTTGATCTTGTGCTTGGTTGTGCTTGCATTGCCTTGTACGTGATTTTCTGAGCAGCTTGTAACCATGTCGCCGCCTCATAGTCGATTTCATTGGTTGCAATTTCACCATGTTGGATGAGCTTCGCCGCTGTGGAATCTACGATGATGTTGCACAATGGCAGTCTCTCGACAATTTTCTACACTCGTTGACTATGTTCTCTACGTGCTGGCAATACTGCTTCTCTGGATTACCACCACCGTCGATACCAGCTGAGGAGTACGAATCAATCACACAGCTACCGTGGTTGGGCCTCATTCTGGAAGTATCAGTCGTGGTCCGGATTGCCCTTCAAATTCCGCATCACGCTATGTCACAATCTCAACACACTGTGGCCAACAGGTTATGAGCTTCATCGATGCCGGTGCACTGCCTATTTATTGATCAGTTTCCTACAACGTCTCATTTCCCAAGATCATGGCTACTTTCCGCCGTTCTTTGAAGTCCTTCACTTCTACAAGGCATCTCTCTTGTGTGAAATCATGCACTCCACCTTTGCCGACACGCGACATCTTCGCTCATTGCGGGCGCGATTTCCGGACCTCTATGACTTCATCCACGATCCAGGTCATCATCAACAACCGTGCGTCTACATCCGCCTTTCCCCATGGCACACACCTTACTACGTTGGTGCGACTGATCAGGATGTTCTACGACGTGAACACTCACGCAGTCGCAAATTTCTACAACTACTACGGGGACGTCATGCATTCTTTGAACCCGCGCTGCACTACTGGAAGCGATCCAACACTTACTGGCTCTTTTGTGCTGTTCCAGTTGAGATCAAACTTCCCGTTTCCTCGGTTTGGGTTCAGGAAAGCAAATGGCAATACCTGCTACGCCCGCATTTGAATGCACCCTGGGTACACAGGCTTTTGCGAAAGGTGGGCGTCCGGGAACACCTCGTTGATTTTCGACGTCATTCGTTGTCGTCTCCCACTTCCCTCGGCTTGCGCAAACGGTTTCGACGACGACTACATCCGGATCTTCAACGGCAACTACGTCCCGACATGCTGGATGACATTCAGGCCCATTATTCTATTCTCTATCAACTGGGATCCAATACAGGTGCATCGTTCCAAGTCATGCGTGACCTTCTATCGGCGGCTTTCCCTCCTACTCATCTTTACTACTTTCTGCGGCTCTCCGTCTTTGTCAACGAGCCCTTCCGATCCAAGGCGCAGAAGCTTCTCGCCCAGGTGTTACGCAAACGACAGCTACAATCACCCACCACTTTGACACAACTACTCCTACCACCTCTACATGTCCGGAATTGGAAAGCTCTACTTGGCACATGGTTACAAAGCTGGATTGCTTCTCATCGTGATTTGTTTCCTTCCCTTTTCCTCCCAAAGATCCGGGTGGTGGAAACTCGCAGCGCCACATTGGGCGACAAGATCTACAACTACCGCAAATGGCAGCGCAGATGGACTCCTGAAACATCCTTTCCGTGTTGTTGTTTGGACATCGAAGATCACCATGCACACCGAGCACATGGACATGTAGTAATGGTTGATGAGTTCTCACGCATCAATGCAGACATTGACATGGAAATCATGGCCGCATCAATGAAGGATCAGTACTTTGGTGATGTCGATTTGTTACATCAACGTTTCACCACGCAGCTTCGCAAACTTGCTCGTCGCTGGCATGTGCATGGGTCCAGTCTTCTTGTTGACTTGCAACCGGTTTTGACTCAGTTGATGGACAATCATCGTGCTAACCTTCAAGACCGTGCTCATTGGTCATCGACATCGTTGCAGCGCACAGTGGCTTCTTTGTCATCGTGGGTTGTAATCGCCGCGGATCATTTTCCCTCACGTGCACATGTGATTTGTCCGTCCCTGTTTGCTATACTGATGCGGAAGACTTTTTGCTCGGGAGATGTCTTTTCACTTTGCCGTGAATCCGCAGCATCGTTTCGCTCTGAAGTGGTAACTACGGTACCTTCCCTTCTACGTCAGCGATATGCATGGGGACTTCGACTTTAAGCACCGTTGCCCACAGCTCGCATCCTTCCAAAGCCGACCAAGGACTGGCAGAAAGCACGACCCATCATCTCGTTCTTTCGCACGTGGGCAGCTCCCTTTCTCACGGTCTTCGGCGCCCTCATATTTGAACTTACCAAAGCTACTTTTCCTGACATTGCAGGTCAACTTTCAGTACAAGAACTTGTCCAGCAGCTGTGGGAGTCGCTGTCACAGGCAGATCCCGATGAATACATCCACCTGGTATCACAAGACCTGTCAGGCTTCTTCACGTCCATTCCTACGGAACGATTCCACCAGGCACTACAAGTGCTCCTTCATCGGTACGATCAAGTTGTTGGCCTTCGTAGATCCTCTCAATGGTCAGTGTTCGAAGTAAAGTCTGACCATCGACGTCGCATGTTCAAAGGAAAATGGCGCCGTCAGACCAAGATTCCTAGAACTTTTCATGAACAAGATCTCCGACACCTTCTGGACTTTGTCATTGACAACAGTCACTTCGAGATCAACGGATATCTGTTCCGCCAAGAACGGGGAGTCGCTATGGGATCACCAGCCGCACCGCCGCTCTGCAATTTGGTTGCCACGGTTGAAGATTTCTTCTGGCATCAGACAATGTGTTCTTTGCGTTTTCGCATGCCCGATATCGGTGTGATCTGGCATGAGCGCTACGTTGACAATCGTTTCATTCTGCTACGTGATTCTGCCCCTCACTCGCCCGTGCTCATGAATTTTCTTTCCCTTGAATTTTATCGCCCACCAGTGATGCTTGAGGTTCAGCATGATGACAAAGTGCTGGGCTATCGATGTGATTCTTCTTCCAGGACTATTACACCACAGCTGCCTGATCATCCTTCCCAAATCAAAGGAATTCGGAGTGCTAATGACCAGATGTTTACTTATTCTTCCTGGTCTTCTCGCTCATGGCTCATCATACGTGGTGCACAACCTGCGGTGCAGCAACAGCAAGGACTTAACGCTCTTAAGCGCCTTTATGAGGCCAAAGGCTTTGACCCCCACCTTCTCCGTGACGTTCGGCGTCGGCTCGAGACAAAATCTGCATGTGAGCTTGTCATGTTGTACCTTCTTGTGCCCCCTTGTGATTGGTGTTGATGTATTGCGTTGTGTCTGCATTTAGCTGGCTCAGAACCATGGCGGAGTACACGGTCACCAGTCTCTTACGCTCGGACGGATCAGTGCAAACTACGAGCCGCGTGACGTTGGAGCACCTTCCCAACTTCATCAACGGCAATGAGATGCAAATGTTCATCCGGACACACGGGCTAGCACATCAGCAAAGTGTACAATCCCACGGCCCATCCCGTGACTCTTTGGCACTTGGACCCGGAAGGTCACGTTCACGATCGCCCAGGGCACATCAGTCCCGGATACAGCTCACACCGGGCCCGCAGGGAAAGTCAGATGAGGAGGAGGACTGGGGTGAATGGAGAAGTGATGGGAGGCGTGCTCATGGTGATCAAAGGAGGCCACGATCGCCTTCGTTGCCTCCCGCTCAAGTCAGTCCATCCGAGAACCGCATCGGGCTGATACCTCTCTCAGTTCGACAGCATGTACCCGATTTTGGCAGTCATCGCTTCAAGCTGCGCACTGGTTGCCGGGTCGAGGAAATTGCCATCGTCCTCAATGATGTCCTTTACTACACCTTGCCCTCGATTGCCGCCTTAGAATTTCCTGATCCTGAACAGTGGAAGAAATCGTGGGAGACGGTCTACAGGAGCCTCATGCCGCATCGCCGCAGCATCATCGAAGATGAGCAGCGGATCAAGTCCATTTCGGAGTTTCCGTTTTCTCCGCCACCACATGGCGTCCCGGGACGCTGGACGCATCGAGTGGTTCAAGACATTTCTGACTACTTCCAGATCTCCCCGAAGTCACTGCCGCAGCAGCTCATCATACAGCTTGGCATTTGCGAAGAGAAATGGCCATATATCACCAGGACTGCGCGGACGTATCACCACTTCTCGACGGACAAAAAGAACTCCCAGAAGAACCTCTTCGGGATCATCTTCTCGTTTGAGCCACGCCGATTGTTGCCGGACAAGCATCGCACTCAGTCACAGTCGACATTTTTCTGGTCCCACAATACCAATATGCAGGCAGCCATGAACATCCTGCGTGATGAGGAGCTGATCAGACCCTCCAAGTGGCAAGAGCATCCTTCCCCCAACCGCGAGTGCTCAAACTGGAACGAAGTCTGGTTGCCTCCGATGGGATTTTACTGCAGGGGCAGCCTTCAATCTCAAGAAGCGGCAATCCAATCAGCCGCGCAGTTCGCGGGAATTCGCACGGATCGCCCCGTGTGCATTGGTGGGACTGCGCGTCTCCGGCAACAGCATGGCACCATACCCCGTGGCGGAGTGTACGCTGACATAGCTGCTTCACATTACTATGACTGCATTCACGCCAAAGATGGCAGGTGGAAACTGCGATCGTCAATTGCGGTGCCCAGCTACATGGGCATGTTCTGGTGAACGACCATGGCAATGCAGGCTCACGCCCCCTTGTTTTTCATGATGCACATCATGACGCTCCTCTTCCGGAAAAAGCGCATAGGGATGTCTGCGGCTCATGTCTTGATGGAGTGTGTTGCATGCTTGTTGCGTTTCTTGCCGTTGCCGCCTTTTGAGTAGATTACTGATTGATTTGGTCCTCTCTGTCGCATCTTCACCTGCATAGTGATGGATCACGGGGATCTTCTACGTGAATGTCGGCACATGTTGGTCGCCATTTCGTCACAAATCAGTCTTCTTCTGGCCGGACTGCAACGTCTTGAAGGCCAGCAGCGGCATCCACAGCCGCCACCACCGCCACCGGTCCCTGACGGCCACCTACCGCCGCTACCTCCGCCGTCTATGACGCCACCGTCCTTGCCGGCAACATCAGGCCGGCCGGACTACATGACAGCACCGGTCACTCTTGTGGCCACCTCAGACAACCGTACGGAGCACCCTGCTCACGTACGCACGGTGAGTGTCAGCACTTCCTGGGAGCACAGACGGAGGAGAAGGTCCAGACATCGGGAGCCTCATCGGCGCCGATCTCGCAGTCAACACCGACGGCTTCCTGGCCGACCTGATGACGCGGTTCCCACGTCCCGCCGCCATGCCTACAATCCAAAGTACCCGCCGGCAGTCAAAGCCATGCCGGCGTGTCGACCATCTGGTCTGTCGTATGACCGTTGACGGAACACCAGCGGCAAAAGGACCTCAGTATTTCGGCGCGTGCATGTGTGCAAGCATCATGCCTTCACAGTTCCGCAGCCTTACTTGCTTGATTTGTACTTGCTGTGTGTTCATTTGCCATGCAGTTGTCAGTCGAGTTTGTGAATAACCTGGTGGCGGTACTCAAGTTGCGACAGCGCTGGACACTCTGAACTTTGCCCTGATGTCTGAACGAAGCCATCCGTCAGATGCTAGAGTGTCTGCCAGGGCACCACGGAACTCCAGGCACGGCCTGCGCCCTCGCATCATCACAGAGCGCCTTTCGTCTGACCGATCCCGCTCTCCTACTCGACTTCGAGCCCGCCCTTTGGACACTTCCTCAACCTGGTATATACCGGCCTTATCCCCGCCCCGTGCGGCACATCGAGATGCCGCCGACAACAATTCTGGTCGTCGGCCTGAATCGATGTTGGATCACTTGCCATCACCACGGCCACTTGCCCCCTCAGTCCCACACGGCGGACGAGAACCAGGACAGATGACGCCTACAACACCTGACTCGGATTCTGATGGTTCCGTGCGTCCACATCCAGATGCCTCGTCGTTCCGACCGTCTCCTACGGTGGTTCATGGACCTCGGGAACTTCTACAAGAATTCACCATTGCACTTCGCAATGCACACCGTGAACCTTTCACGGCATGGACACAGGGTGAGCTGGATGAGATGGTGCGACGGAAGAAAGACAAGGATTCCAGGCCCACGTACAAAACCATCGCTCGGTTCCTTCTGAAGCCCATTGAGGAAGTCAAGCAGGCATGGAAGGTCTATCAGCAACTTGAGGCCCGCGGGTAGGAACCCGGTCATCAAATGCAGCAGCGACCACAGGAGGACTAAATGGTAGGCCGAGGCGGTGTATTTGGCTAGTGCTGCAGGTTGTTGCGGCGTTGGGAATGCAGTCATTTGCTTGCTTTCACTTGAGTGCCATTGTACCAGGGTAATCTTGCATGCCGTTGTGGGTGTTGCCGCTTACGTGACTTGCATTCATGACTGAGTTGCTCAAAACATGTCGGAACAAGTCGTACAGACGTACATTACTTGGACCCATGGAGCGCAGCCGACGTGGTTACAGTTTCACGGACCTGGAGCCCTGCTGGACAGACCCATACGGCAGACTACGTCGCCTCCGCCCCCGCCAAGTTTCCCACTGCTTCTGCCACCTCCGCCTCCTCCACCACCACCACCACCGGTGATTCTACACCCGCAGTTTATGCCCTCAGTACGGAGCCCCTCGATCTCAGCTCCTCGTGGACAATGATGCCCTGCTACATCGAAATCGCAGCGCACACGCCGCTCGGTCCACAGCACTGACCATTCCCGTGATGAAGAGCTACACATTCCAGGGCGTTCATCCAAACGATCTCGGACAGCATCCGCTTCAGCACCGAGGCGATCTCGGCGGCCTTTTACCGTGTTTCCCTCCAAACGAGCTGGCCGTCAATCGCTGTCCCCATCGGCAGATTGCAAGCATTACTGTCATGCCTTCCTGCACAATGGGCGGAAATGTCTTTCGCCTTGTGTTCGTAGACGACCAGGACATTATCATTGCAGGTGTGCACGGCATCAATGGCGATGAAGCTTAGGCGCCGTATATTACAAACCTCGCTGCTGTGTCTCACCTTGAGTTTGAAAAGTTGCCTTGCATTCCGTCAGCTGAGCGCGGTTGTCATGGCATGTGTGTCTTAACCGCAGATTTTCGCTTGCTTGAAGCGGCCGCGCGATAGCTTGTCTTGCCGCTATGGACCCTCACTATTTCGAGTACCAGATCGACAGAGGAGTGGAATCACCGGGCACGTGGCGACCCGTTCCCGATGATGCTCCAGTGCTCGCACCGATCTACGCTTCCACGTATCGGGAGTGGCGCAGGTCATATCGCTTCCAAGTGTACTGGTCCGAAGACAGCACCGGAGGAACAACAACGGATCCCATTGTCACGCCCAGTTCGTATGTGTCCTACCACGTGTGGGAGTACCGAGACTGGCAAACACGAGGGTATCAACGACTTGGAGCTCCTGTACCAGCCATTGGTCTCGTGATGCTCGTGAATGCAGACGACAATTCCTCGGCGGACTCATCGGTTCCGGATGGGGCATGGCGTGAACCGTCACCACCACCATTCTATGATCCTTGGAACGAGTCGGGCTGATACTGGAGCAACTTGTCGGATAAATTGACGCGGTTGTGCTTGCTTTGCATGCGATTCCATGTTGGGTTGTCTTGCTTGGTGTTGTGTGTCCCGCCTTCAGCTGTTTGCCGCTCTCATTTGACTCTGAGCGGTTTGCCTGGTTGATATGTTCAATTGTACAATGTATGGCGCAGCACGATGGGTCCTACCTCGCTACTTTGACTACGACATCGTCAATGGCCCCGCGAATACGAGAGTGGTTCGGATCTATGTTCCCGGTCCGTGGCATCCAGTCGCCGAGAACACCTTGGGACCAGCCCCGGATGACACAACCACCTATCGGGAATGGCGTAAGGTTTTCCACTTCGAGGTGTATTGGCCGAGGGATAGCACAGGCGGCACCAATACAGGTGCGGTTTAGCAGCCGGTGTCTTATGCATCCTTCTATACTTGGTATTATAGAGACTGGGTCACCAGGGGATACCAACGGCTGGGTCGCCCACATCCCAGCATTGCGCGGCCAGTTTTCGTTTCGGGCGCACCGGACCTCATGTACGCTGGTTTGACCTCTTCATCGGCATCCTCCAACTCGGATGGTGGCTGATGCTCGTTTTCGCAGTCCTGGGGAGTCTGTTCAGTTCAATTAAATGCGGGAGATTGACTTCGATTTCGGAGCCGTGCATTGCTGCAAAAGTGATTTCTTGCACTGTGGCAGTTGTGTCTCTTTCAGCAATTGTTGTCTGAAGCCGTACACATATCAAGTTGTCTTTCCGGGTTTGCGGTGTCATGGCGTGGCTGGAATGGTGTCCGGATCCTCAACAACCAGATGCCCAGTGGGTCAAGATCTTTCATCCGGGATCATGGACTCCACATGAAGAACATGATGCTCCACCTCCTCCGCACACGTATCGAGAGTGGAAGGAGTTCTATGATCACAGCCCGCACCAAGACGGTGGACAGCTCAATGTCACCAAGTGGTACAAAAGAGACTGGGCCACAGAGGGCTATCGGAGAGTCGCCGCCCCTCAAGCAGGTCATGACTTTGATTCTATGTCTTTTCCTGATCAACACAGCGTGGCCACGCAATCCACACCATTGAGTATGTCACCGCAGTTGTTGGACGCGATCCTTAGATCCTCGGATGCGGCGGATTTTTCTACCGAAGAGCTCACTCGCCTCCAAGAAGGGATTTCTCAGCAGCTGACGACTCGTGCGCATCACGCTTCCCAACTTCATCAACCTGTACGTGCATCACGGGGAGTTGCACCATCAGAGACGGTGGGGATCTCTGAACCATACCGGCCTGTTAATTCCTCCGACAGCTGCAAAGCCAAGGCGAAACCTATCTTCGAGCTAAATGAGGACTAGATGCACGCGAGTGGGGTAGCGGACAAAATAGGGGTGGTTTTGACGCTTGCATCACCTTGCTTGGTTGTTGCTTGTACATGGTTGTGCATTGTGCATGTTCCTTTATCAGCTGGATCGGAGCCCGCGATACGCTTTGCCTCTCACTTCGACATGGACATCGAGGATTCGAAGCAGCACCCATGGCTCGAATACTCGGTCTGGCAGGATCAGGAGTGGGTGCGGATCTACACTCCAGGACAGCCTCAGCTATGGCAACCCGGTGAAACCGTACCTGAACTACCAGACAACTCTTTTCGGGAGTGGCAGCGGGTAACTGATCCCAGTGGTGGGACTGGTGAACACGGTCAGGCATGGACGATTCGCGACTGGCAGCATCAAGGATACCAACGCATTCTGTCTCGAAGGGAGTCCTTCACTACACATCATGCCCCAGATCCATCACTTGGAAATGTGCGGAATTCCGATGTAATTCCAGTTGAGGAGACGTTCACCTATGCCACTCCGTTTTCTCATGGTGATCGCTCGACTGCTGCACAACTCACTTCAGTCCTCTATGGCGACACTCGTAATGCTCAACGTGGTGACCTTTCGTTCCCGTCTTCTGAGCGGTTTAGGGCTGTTTCTCGTTCCCCTCGCCGCGGTGGAATTTTTGGTCAACGATAGGGACACGGGGTTGAGCATGTGATCTTCCTTCGGAAAAAGTGACTCCTCGCCCCTCATTGAGGGGCGTGTGTGTGCGGAGTGACAGAATGCCCTGTCACCACCCTTTCGGTTTATCAGCAGGGGGGCAGAGAGGACTTGCAAAGCTCTGCCCAACGAAGCTCTTTGCAAGCTCCTAGGATACGGAGTCTGATCAACTCCGCGTACCTGCGCGACTCGTGTGATTCAAAGTGCTTCATGTTGAATTTCGTAACGGTTTCGACACTAAAGGGAAACCGAGTGCATTGCGAGCAGAGCCTACACCTACTCGAGACTCACCAGTTGTACTCGAGACTCATCAGTTGTACTCGAAAGATTAGCACTCTCCATCTGGAGTTCAAGTGTGTGTGTGTGTCTGGGCGTGTTGACAAGATGGTGACTCTTTCCTTTAAAGGCGGCTCAAAATGCCATTTGGCTTCTTGCTTGAGTTTCAGTGGACACTTTCGATTGGGCGCAGCGAGACGCGCTACAGGTCATTTGAGTAATCCAGGCAAAGCATTCGAACTAGCAAGTTTACCAGCGAGAAGCACCTCTGCCGTATCAAGTCACGCCTTTCCCTCCAGCAACAGGATCGCACGTGGATCCCGATTCTCAGCCCAGTTTGCTTTTCGGGCTGATGTTTGCCGGGGACGTACGGTGGATCGAGGTCCACTTTGCGGCTGGATGAAGCCCCGACTCTTTGCTCACTGGGCACCTCATTCGGCAAGCACCGGCCCCTTGGCCCAGGCCTCGGGATGGGACCTGGACTTGCTGCACGAGTCTTGCAGCAGCCCCAACGGGAAGCCTCTTGGGTCCCTTGGACTGGCGGCCCTCGCCATTCGCCGGGAGCGCATCGCATCTGGGAGTCTGAGTGAGCCTTAAAATACGGGGGCTTATGGGGGCTTATGAAAAGGTGGTTGTTCTTCTGGCTCCACTTTAAGACCACCAGAAACCAGCCTGCAACAAACAGAGGGTTCACATTTGGAGGTGGATCAATATTCCTGGCCCCCAAATGGCCATGGGTAACTTTTCCCCAGTTTAGCGGGAAATTGCATCTTCTTTCTAGTGGTTTTCTACAATGGTATCCCATGTTTAGGACCTTTTGATCAACCCCCATTTGATTGCCGGGGGTTGATTCCCTTGAATGTACCGCGTGAGGTAATTTTGAGGGTGGCACTTCAATGCACCCAGTCCTTTGCTATGAAGGCGGTCGTCTTGGCTTTCAAACCACCAAAGGTGCAAAGCCCTCATGCATCTCCATGCGCAACAAGAGCATCGGCCCTGAAGGGGCTTTGGCCCTCGGCAGTATGTCCAACATCGGTGTGGCTGTCGCAGTTGAACACTACCATCATGTGTTAGGAGAACAAGTGCTGATGGCATCTGTTTCCACCCTGTCATTTGTAGGAAGGTGATTGCTCAAAGAACTGGAAAATGTGCAAGTTTCTGCTCTGGTAACTGAGAGGTGAAAGGCAACATAGTTGTGGCAAATGCGACTTTGGGGATCTCGCTTGCGATGATACCATGGCCGTGTCCCTTCATCTTGGACGTTTGTGGGCAATCCTTGCACAGCAATTTCCCTGCTTGTTGGAGCACGGTCAACGCGATGTTGTGACTCGGAGACGACAGAGCCCGTCTCCTGTGAATCCGTTCCGAGCACTGCAAGATTTCGTCCCTCAACAAGAGCCCATGTGTGTCCCAGGCTTCAATGATCATTTCCCTGCTTGGAAGCGGAAGGCTCACCATTTGGACTGTTTGGAGAGGTGGAGCTGGGTGTGTGCTTTTCGGTGGCTTGGTATTGTTTCCAGTACAATTTTGGTGCTCCAAATGCCTGTTTAGACGCAATTTCAGCACATGCCCGCATCCCAATGTAGCAGCACAACTTAGCGGGGATCAATGGGCATGTGGGAAAAATCGCAAGGCCCCCATCTAAAAAGGGTACCCTCAAAGAGCCCAAACGGGTGTTTTTCCAGGGGGTACAGTGGCCGGGGGTACCCTGCCCACTCCGCAAGGCGGGAACCTGGTGAATCTCACGGGCCACAGCCCTGAAGTGCGCTGATTGCGATGGGTTTATGGGTTTTTATGATTCCAAGCATCCAACCAACTGAGATTCAGACCCCAATGCGGACGGTATCCTTTGTGAAGGTACATGTTTTGGGAGCTTGAGGGAAATCTCAGAAAGACATTAATCACCAGAAGGTGTCTATTTTGAGAATCGTCCAATATGATTCTGTCTTCACAGCACTTTTTGAGTTGAACAGAAAACCAGCCCATTGTGGAGGGATCCTTTGACAATATGATTGTTGTTTTACCGTTGCTTTTAGGAAGACATGGGGTGGCAAATCAATTTCTCACAATAGCCAGGAGGACAGCCCAAATTACCAATGTCGCCTTGGGCAAACAAGTACTTTTCGTGCGGGGCTCATATAAACGAGCAGCCAATTGAGAAACGACTGGTTTCCACTTTGTTCCTGAAGGCGTCTGCATCCGACATGTAGGCATTTTTCGAGGTAAGGGGCTTGGGAATGAGCAGCCGACAATGCTGCTGGCAGTCCCATGTGTCATTTGGGCAGAACATGACGGGACCACCCAATCTCCCCCTATTTTGAGGTGAAGCGGCACGGTCCCACCAACATGAACCTTTGGGAGGTAGCTTTGATTTTTCCAATGTCCGTGTCTTCTGAGGTTTGTTTCAGGCACCCTCCGGGATGCTTCATAGCGCCCCAAAAATTGCAAGGGATGGATGTGCCATCGCTGCCGACGTGTGGCCGGTCCCCAAACCTGTGGTTGGGTGAGAACTCTCAGGTTCCGAGAACTCGCCCTTTGTCGCCTACACCAAGAGCTTCCACGAGTGGCCCCGGGACCAAGCTCGAAACTGCCCCTTGTGGGTGGTTTAGACAGGGTGACATGAGGGTTTCTCAGAATGGACCCCTTTTGGCTGGCAACCAAAGGGAATGCAGCCAGACAATTTTCGGGATCACGATTTTTGAGATCTTGAGAACCCCCCTCTCCATGTTTCCATGCTTTTTTTGGTGGCCAAGATTGTTTGAGATTTTCTTCGGTGGAATGATGTTTCAAAATAAGAGGACCAATTGAGATTTGGACCCATATCCGATTGTTTAGGTTGTGAAGGAAAACAACAAGGTGTATATGTGGAGAAGCACCCAGAATACGATACTGTCTGGTGAAAGAGAGAGAGAGAGAGAGAGACCTGTATGCACACTCAACAATGTTCTTGCCGCACAAACTAAGGGGATCGGCGGCTGTCCGAGGCTTAACAACCCTTCCTGCCAGTGCTGGGTGGCTGCTGGGTCCCTGATTGTGGGCGTATGCCTCACTTGGGCCGGGCAGCCCAGACACACGCGAGTGGCTTGCAATTTGTATTTGGCGTCCGTTAACCTCAAAAGGTGGCCCTGTCGAGGTATGAACTTCCGAGTCCGACTGTGAAGGTTATTTTTTCATGGCAGTGGAACAGTCGGGGCTACTTGTGTGTATTACAGAAAAGGTCATTTCTCACAAGCATGGTTTTTGGGAGGGAGTTTGGATTGGTATCAGTCATCAGCTTGCGCATCAGAGACGAACGCTGGATGCAACAAATGAAATGGGGTGACCTGCGTTTCTGATCCTTCTTTTTCAACGGGATCACCAGACAGCTTTCAAATTTTGAATTGCACATAACCGCATGGAAGAAGTACAGCATAGCGTAACATACGTCATGCCTTTGCAGGGCTTGTGCTCACTCACACTCAAGATCCAATTGTCCATCATGTCGCATGGTTGTTTCACGCCTCGGTGTCAACGAAAGCTTCACATGTGGCATTGGTCAAAGCGCTTTCTTGGGCTTGAGACGGCGGTTCCTTTAAACAATCCACAATGGGCATCCAGTTTGGTGGGGAAGCAGAGGCAGTGCTGCTTCCGTTTAAAGGGAACAGGAGGTTTCCCTTCAACAATAGTGGCTGAAAGCATGTTTCAAACAAGGGGTTGGCCCAACCCTGGCCTTTGCCTCATGAATCCCCCAGATGCCGATTTTTGGTTGTTTGCCGTGAGGGGCGGGTCTCAGTTGCCTTTTGTTTCCCTTCGAACCAACCAACCAATCAACCAACCAACCAACCCAACCAACCAACCCAACCAACTAACCAACCAACCAACCATCATCCATCCATCCATCCATCCATCCATCCATCCATCCATCCAACCACCCAACCACCCAACCACCCAACCACCCAACCACCCAACCACCCAACCACCCAACCACCCAACCACCCAACCACCCAACCACCCAACCACCCAACCACCCATCCATCCATCCCTCCCTCCAATCCCTTCCAAGAAAACCCACGTAGCTTCAGAACATCCCAGACCCAGACCCGTTTGCCGGACCCGGAAACCCGAACACCGATTCCCAGCCGAGCGAATCCCAGGACGGGCCCCAGGTGTGGCAGCTGCTCTTCACGCTGGCGCTGCGGCTTGGACCAAGGGGGACGCCCATAGACGACCGGATCCGTTGGGCTCGCGGCGCTTCCGTTTTTTTTGGTTTGTTTGTCAGGAAAAGACAACAATAAACCAGAAACAACAAACACACAACACGTCTGTTTTTTTGTTTTTTTTGTTCTTCAGTTTTTTTTTCTCCATTTTTCGGGAAAAGCCGACAAGACAAAAACAAAACGAGCACGGGGGGTTGTCTGAAAAGGACAAGAGAAAGGGAAGCTTTCAAAGGTTTCCAGAAAGAAAACACGGGGGTTTTCTGAAAAGGACAAACCAAAGGGAAGCTCCCAGAAGGGTTGGGATCGCTTAGACGTTTCCCTTTGTGGGACGCTCTTTGGAGCCCCAAGGAAAGGGGGGGGCCCTGTATAAATGGGTGTGTCAAGACAGGGGAAACTTATACATGACGGACTGTTTTTAGTGTTCCTTCAACTACCAACCCGGAAGCTGCAGGGAGGGAAAAAGGGTGGGCGAACAATTCTCCCACTTGGTTTTGTGCAATTCCCATGGTTTCCATGGATATGGAAAATCATGTGCAACCAGGCGGGGCCCTCATGAACTGATTGCCAAGAGTGGGGACAATTATAGTTGGTTGAAAGTAGATGGCACAATTTCCCTCACTTTGGTTTGGTCAGCCCCTCTACTTGCGGGACGGACGAAAAAAGGAGGAAGGCGACTGAAGAACGCCAGGCTTACTATATCCATCCGAACCTCCTCACAACCCCCAAGCCATCCTATCTGCAAACCAATCTGCGGCCACTTCAAAACCAGCTTTAGGCCTTTCCAGCGAAGCTAGTCTAGATTCAGCTCCCACCTATTGGGTTGCTTGTCGGTACATCAAATCCCCTACCTATCGAACCAAAACATGTTTGACGCAATCAGCCCATCAAAGTCCTTTCGACTCCAACCACCATTGCCACTCCCCGAACCACCCAACCACCCAACCACCCAACCACCCAACCACCCAACCACCCAACCACCCAACCACCCAACCACCCAACCACCCAACCACCCAACCACCCAACCACCCAACCACCCAACCACCCAACCACCCAACCACCCAACCACCCAACCACCCAACCACCCAACCACCCAACCACCCAACCACCCAACCACCCAACCACCCAACCACCCAACCCCGTAACTCCTCCGCCCACATCAAACCCATGCATGGCACAGACGACGGATCCACATAACCACACGTGCCTTCAACCCGACCATTGTGACTGCAAGAGTTTTCCTTTTGCAACGTTGCTCAACCTCAAAACAGTGACCAAGCTATGCAAATTAGTATTGGGGCCTTTTGAGTTCCTTTCTGGACCAACTTCAATCCCTGAGACAAGAGCACCCGGGGCCTAGGGCGCTGAGCCGAGCTGAGGTCCTCTGTTGCAGCGGCCATGGCTTGCTACGAGGCGCTGCTGTTTGGGCATGAGTCGTGGGTGGCTGAGCGGGTTGGTCGGCAAGTTTTGGTTTTGGGCTTCTGGCAGTTTAGGAGTCCAGTCAGAGCCGGGCTTGGTTCGGTATTGTGTTGGTTTGGATTGGTCTAGGCAGGGTTTGGGGAGATCGGTTTGGCCTGAATCGGCGCTCAATTTTTGTGGGTTGGTTGATGGCTCGTTTTCGTCGAGTTTTGCTTTAGGGTCATTGTTAGGCTGGTTTCGCCTGGTATTGAGCTGGTTTTGGAGTGTTGGGTTGGGGTCAGTCGCAATAGAAGCAGCTCTCCGAACAGCCGTCAGCTTCAAGGCGAGTGCCAGAATGAAGGTCCATTTTGGCAGGTTCTACTAACCTGGTTTCACAAAGGCTACAGTAAGGCCTTTGTAAGCCTGTATAACCCAAAGTCAGCGGGTTTTTGGACGCTGGTCAGGTGGAAAGGGATGGAAGGGGGACCTGCTTGGCATCAGCTTTTTGTATTTCAGCAAGCACAAGAACAGCCTAAATTTGGGCGCTAGTCAAAGCAGTGGGGCTTTGGCACCCCGCTTTCGTCCTTGCCCGGCAGGGTGCAAGATCATGACGACTGGCCCCTTTTTGGGGCCTGTTGACACATCCATGGAGTCGAGGTTTCCGTCCCGCGTTTCTCGCCTGAGCCACGTCCTCAAAATTCCCGGGTAGATGAAGGTTAGGAAGGGACAATCCCAGCCATAAATAGTTGCGGATATCCGCCTTTGTATTTCCTTGCATGGTTCTGGGTCAACCATTTCAATACCGGGTTTTGATTGCGACTCACCTTCCCTTGGATCCGTTCTCGAGGCAGAGGCTCAGAGCCTGGGCGTTTTCTCCGTGGGCACGCTGATGTGTCAGGCTGGGGTATGAGTCTATGCGTTCCATGGGCATCAGGGAGGGGTTCCGGGAAGCCCTGTCTTGGCGCGCAGATCCCCCGGGAATCGGATGTGGAGAGAGGTTTGAGCAAACTTCAATGGATCCTCTGATCGATCACGGAGATCCCGAGCGATTCCACCCATGCAAGTCTTTTGGTTCGTGAATCGTAATTCATGATCCATCGCCAACTGGGATTCAGCGCCATGGGGTCAACTGCATCATTGTGGATCAACTCGTTCGTCCAAAGCAAATTGACCTTTCACCTTTTGAGTTTCCCTGTCTCGCCCACTTGTCGAGGTCCCAAACGGTTGGCAGGTGAGTCAACCCGCTGCCAGCCCCTCCATTGACCTCTTGATTTCAGGCCTGATGCCTTTGAACTCAGCTTTTCGACCGTTTTCCTGAAGTTCAGAATTCTGCCGCTGATCTGACCTCTGCTTCTCAGCTCCTTTGCCACCACAACACCCAGGCAAAATGCAACTACGCAACTTGAGAGTTGCTGCGCCGGCCTGGCGCAGAGTTGCACCTCTGTTGAGCCCCCAATTTTTTCAATGCGCGGCCGCAAAGCCACGGCGGGGTACCCGTGGTCCTCTTTCTCCTGGGTTACACAATTTGGGGAATCAACCGTAGCAGGGCCAATGAAATTACGAGTTGCAAGGCCAATGGGTTGGGCAGTGACCTTGAGTTTCACAAGGCGCTTTCCTTGGATCTAGGAAAACGGTCCTGTCCATGCCCGATTTTTGGATGCATCAACCGGAATGATGGTAGGGGGTCATCCAGGAATCTCCATAGCGATCTTAGTGCGTAGTGCTGAAGGTCTATTGGGTTGGGGCAGAAGAAGGAACCTTCTTTTTATCAGCCAGGGCTTTTCACCCTGGGTTCCCATTTACTGCCAGAACCTGCTGAGGCGCTGAAAGAAGCGTTTTTTGCCACCCAACGCAAACTCTCCTGTAGCCAGTGAAAGAAACTTCCACCTAGCTCATTTCGCATGAACAGAGTGCTGGCGCTGTTCCCCATAGCAAGTGCGTTCACCTGGTCATTTCCACAAGAGCAGGCCCCACTCAATTCATAAATTGACAGCCGAAAAAGTCACTCTCCTACATGTGGTTTGAATGACATTTCCTCCGAAAGGTGATTTTGGGAACCCCGGGTCCCTTAGAGTGAGCTTGAGGGGATACCCAGACTTCTTTGGGTCCTGGCGGTTTGTATGTTCACGCACATACTTGAATACAAATACTTTGGAGTCTAATATGGAGGATGGCACTTGCGTGGACCCTACACACAAGTCTAGGCTTTCAATCTGAAAGCAGCAAACTCCTCAGGTTTCGGGTTGGAAAGACCCTCAGGTTCAGAATGGTTGGACGTTGCCCCCTGGAAGGCCGTGCTGGGCCCAGCGGACGGACGCGCTCTCAAACGCGCGCGTCGCGCGCGCGTGCGCGTGTAGATGTGGACAGACGCGGCTCCAGGCGGCGGTGACGGTGGGGCTGGCGGTGTACTGGGGCTTCGAGGGTAGTCAGGTGCTGCAGCGGCCCCAGACTCGGGTTGCATGTGGGCGTGAGCCACGTCCTCAAAACCCGGGTAGATGAAGGCTAGAAAGGGACGATCCCAACCATAAATGGTGGGGATATCCGCCTTGTTAGTTTTTAACATGGTGCTGGGTAGACCATTTTAATACCGGGTTTTGACTATGACTCGCGTGTCTATTTTTTGTATGCCCTTTTACTATAGGGTTGATAACAAATGCAAGGAGTTTAAACAATGGCACATGCTGTTGAACTGTTGAACCCGAACTTTGTTTTTCTCCTGGGGATCAGGGCTAAATTTCGCCGCACAAAAACGAGGGAGTCCCACACCATTTCCTCTGTCCTCTGAGGGAAACCTTCGTACGAATGTCCAGGGCTCACATGCAGATTGGCTCAAACCAGATGATCCCTTCCAATGTTGAGGAGTACCCACGTGCCAGAGTGATAGGTGGCAGAGGTGCACGCAGGCCGACGACCTGGAGCCGGCAAACTCAAGGATTCACCTAGCAGCTCGCATGTCTCCGAGCTGGTGACGTTCACCTTCAGCACTGTTCATCTTCGACGGCTCGCAACGTGCGACCCAAACGTGCTGGCCATGCCCAGTACTGGTTCGTATAGCTTGCTCTTTGGCAGAAGGGAATATGGGAATGAACCTGAACCATTCCCCACAAGTAGGGTCATTCCCAGGCGCCCCAAGCCCAAGAAGACTTTTGCATGTTAAGGTTAATCTACGGCACCCATGAGCACGCATGACAAAGCATCTGGGTGAACTGTGGAATGCTCCAGCGATATTATCCCCCTCGCCCCCTGGACAAAGAAAGCCAACAAAGACAAAAGCGAAAAGAAGAGAACATCTATTGAGAAGGAGGGGCTATGGGCCTATGCTTTTCCAATTCAGCGGTTGGTGCAAGCGCGCTTCATGGCGTGAGCTGTGGCACGAAAATGCAACTGAGGAAGCCATTTGTTCAGGATGAACTGCCTGCGACGAGCAACTAAGTGGTCAACCACGTAAGAACCCCGAAAGGCCCTGGCGTCCGTGGTTGCCCTGCATCGAACACCTCTTTCTGCTCATTACACATAGGGGACATCAGGGGCTAGGCTGGGGGCCTCTGGATTAAAAGACATCGAGTCTATTTTGATCTGATTTTCTTTTGGGTAGTATAAGTGTCCATGGCCAGGGCGGGAGGACCTTCATTTTCTTTTTCCACTTCTCCATCGGTCTCTGTTGAAGCGACTGTGCAGGTTGGGCTCGTGCAGCGGGTTTGCAGTGGCATATGGCCTTGGGGTCCGGCGACCCGGAATCTGGCCCGCGGGCTTGATTTGACGCAACTTTTTTCAATGGGGGAGCGGAACCCTCCAAGGTGGAAGGGACGAACATTCCACCCAAAATGTTTGATCTCCACCAAAGGGTGCTTTTTCTTTATTTCTTTCTTTCTTTCTTTCATTCTTTCTTTCTTTCTTTCATTCATTCATTCATTCATTCTTTCTTTCTTTCTTTCTTTCTTTCTTTTTTTCTTTCTTTCGCACGCCTTCAAAGGCCCAATTTGAAAACAAAGGCTTCGGCAGATTTTGGAGTTTTCCCCTCTTGGCCAAGCCCATGCCCCGATAGTTTTTTTGTAGCCTCTTTCAGGGCTCGCCTGGATTCTCCTACAGGGACCCGTCAGATGCCATGCTTTGAGGCTCTCCCGACTTGCTTTCCCCTACCTAGCTTGCAGTCGTTCAACCCCGTAATGCTCGTGGATAGAGATTTCTGGTTCAGCATAGCAAGTCACTGGCTGTTGAGAAGGGCATGCAGCTACTTTGTGCTTTCTGATAGTTTTCAGTGTTGAGGGAACCCTGTGTGGGGTTGCTTTACAGGGCAACCAAAAGCTGGCCGAGTTTGAGTTTCTCTCATTTCAGACATCCTTTTGGTGTGGATTTCGGCAAAAAGAGGGTTTCCGCGGCTGCATATGTCAAACATACCTAGGTGATCCAGAAAAGCCACATGGTCAGAATTGCTCAACGTACTGATTCAATAAGATTTCACTCAATTCTCATACATGGTTTCTTATGTGTCATAATCGTCTCAAGCATCAGCAGAATTTCCAAGCGTGGCGGGCTAAGTGGTGCCTGAGCATATGTTCGGCAAACAGTATCAAGTAAGTTCCCGAAAAGCCTTTTTTTCGGGTTCCCAATCAAGCCTTCGCTTCTCCATAGACTCGCCAAGTGCAAGCAAGCGAGAAGGATTCAGGGTAGAGGTTGGGTGAAGCACTTCGTGGGATGCGGGGATCTGTGCAAAAGGCTTTGCAGAGAGGGGCCGGGTACGTAGCCCTGGCCAAGACTTGCAATGGCACGTGGTTTAGTAAGGTTGCCAACCACGAGGTGTTTCCCAGAGACTAGCGAGGGGCCCTGCAAGCAGTTTGTTCCTTCTGTTTGGTCCTTCACATGAGGCTTGGGCGCGGGACCTGGATGTGCACATGCCGGGCATAGCCATGGTCTTGCTCCTCGGCAGGGCAGAGGCTCTGGGACTTGCTGGGAGAACCCCTCAGGGGGTGGGTGGGTCCAAGAAAAAAAGGGTAGGAAGCGCTAAGGAACCTTAAGTTTTTTCTTTGGCTTGCTGGGGTGTGTCAGGGAGGCTTAGAAAGCCTTGAAGAAGCCTGGAAACTCACTCATGTTCTTTCTCTTGGAGCAGCATATTTGAGCGACGAGTCGCTTTCTTTCGTTTTCATCACCACCTTGATCCCAACACTTGTATCAATTCTGCTCGCCTTTTCTTGCTTGATCTGAAGACCCATAGAAAGAGGAGTGTTCTGAGCAGGCAATTGAGCTTGCTGGGTCTGCCTCTGAAATCTATCAACCCGGACCTTCCATGCGGACAGGATAATTATCAGGGCCATCTTGGCGGGTTCCTGGTCAAAATGGAGCTACAGGGCCACGGACACACCTGAACCACTTTGGTAAAACCAACATTCCTGGGTTTCGGGCTCCAACACGATGGAGCAAACCTGTGTCCCTCCATCTCACGGTCTTTCCTTTCCAGCCACTTGCCGTCTGCTTGCCGCGGAAAACATCTTGAAACGGTCTCCAAAGCCTTGAGCCAACCAAACTTGTTCCGATTTGGGGTCTCCTTGTTGCGGACAGACTCGAACTCGGTCAGTGGAGACACAAACTCATGGCCACTTGAGCCCGGCTCAGGTACCTCTCGGGCGCTGCGTGGGGAGGCCCAGGGTGCCGAAAGCTCCGAGCAGAACAACCTCCCATTCAGGGCTTCCAATATGTCCACGTGAAGTGCGGGTCAAATATGACCTTTTGGGTTGATCGTAGGTGAGTTTGGTGGGAGAATGTTTAAAGTTAGCAAAAGGCAAACGCAGCTGGGTCGCACTAAGGTACATGACTCGCACAAGGTATGTGGACTTTTAGGGGTTGCATTTCACATCTATGTTTTCTTCGCTATTATGTTGTTGTCAGATGCATGGTCCCTCAAAGTGCAGGCCTCTTCGGAACTATGCCGCACAGGTCCAAAACGAGGATTCAGAAACAAAGGCAGCCGCCTGAAACCCTTTTCAAAAGGCGATGTGTTGGAAGGGTGGAACCCCAGCCCAACTCTAAGGACCTTGACAAACTTGAGATCAGGATACCACGGCACTGAAAAGGCCCCCCTCCCCGCCCTTGTCGCCCGGCACTGAGGTGCGGGGTGTTGATCTTCACCACTTGGCGCCGTGCGGCCGGGATCCCCAGTCGCAGGGAGGGGATGGATGGGCGTGGGCTGGGATTTTCCCCTTTTTGCTTGGAACATTGTCCGCCAAACATCGGTCAGATGCACATCCCCAAATGATGTGCAAGGGTGGCCAATGAGCAACACCCACGAGGGTGTTGCGTTATACAGGAGTTTGCGCACCCTAAGTGTTGCCATGAAAGAGAAGGGAGGCAGACGGACGGAGGATCATTTTGGCGGCCACGAGTCGTTTTGCTTAAGACAGGATCGCTGCACCCGCGGCAAGGTGGCACTGCCCGAGACATTTTGCTCACCTAGGGCCCATGCAACGGATTTTGTTTGGAGCACAGGAAAACCCCACTTCCCCAGTTGGGCCTCACTCGGGACTACTTCAGCACCGCCTTGCGGGTTGAGCCAGTTCTCCAGTTTGTGAAAGTTTCAGGTTCCCCGGTTCTGGTCGCTGACGCCGGGGCCATTTCTGATCCTCCTTGCACTCAGATGCTGGCGTGCCTGGCTCCGGTGCTGGGCGGCTTGTTAGTGGCCTCAGGCGCCCGGTGGCTTAGACACCTACGGGAGAGAGGGGATGTATGAAAAGCAGCCCAAAGCCTTTATGCACACAGAACATGAACCGCCACTATTATACACGAATGTCTCTATAAATATATAGATACATATATATATATAGTATGCAGATGTTTGTGGAGGGGGTAATGTTGCTGGTAATGTTGCATGTTCCTGCAGCGCCCTTGTTACGCGTGTTTTGTTTTCTGCTTGTAACACGTGAATTTACATCGCATACAGCTGGTGCACGGAATCTTCGTTGGTAGACGAATATCCTTTGGGGGACCCCTCTTTGGGTTCCATGTGAATTTGCAGAGGTACTAAAATTAGAACAATTTGTTCGGAGTCGTTGGATTCTCATCAGAGTCAGATGCGTGTTTTTCGGCTAGTTCTGCAAAGCAACGGGGAAAGCCAAGTGTGCGCTTCAGGGCAGCGAACCGAATCCTTCTGCCTGGCCGACTGACTCACTGCATCTGAAGCAAACATGCCTTGTGCTTTCTTGACAAAATTCAGGCCTGCTTACCGACAGGTATCCTCTTTTCAACAATCATGGAAGCGGACATGAACAAAAGCACAGTAGCTTCCCACACCTTCCTGCCAGCTTCTCTGATTATTGGAGGAAGTACCAAATTTGGCTCAGGCGCAAAGTCCTCTTTGTTCATGTACACCCTCCTTTGTGGGGAAGACCGACGCCAAAACTGGAGGTGTGTCGGGGGGTGGTTGTTCTTTTCGTTTTGGGTGGCACGGCCTTTTAGCGTATTGTTCTTCAGAGAAAATGAAGAAGAAGAAGCCAAAACAACATGTCTTGTGCATCCTACCAACCAGCCTGTGCATGACTGACTGAGCTGCCCGTTCTTTTTTTTGGGGAAGATCATGGTTTACCCTCCCACCAACAAAAACAGAATACTATTTTCCAAGCCTGTTGGTGGGAGGGCATGCCTTGCGCAAAGATTGTCACAGCACACCTCGAAATTGCAAGGCAGTGCTCTCACAGGCATGCTCCAGCAATCTCCCAGTCATGGATCTTAAGTTCTGTGTCTCACCGCGCTGGCCTTGTTTTTCCTGGGCCAACGGATGGTTGTGATCCTTTTGGATGACACCTATACTTCCAACATCAAACGTCAACTGGCCACAGAGAATAGTTGAGAAAGTTCCCCTTCTTGCTTACTTTGTTCTTGCATTGTCATTCTTAAGTTCTGGAGTTTCTTTCCTGATTCGTAGGTAACTTCTTGCCCAGAACAACGGCAGCCTTCCATTTCGACCCGTAAAGCTTTCTCGTGCTGATGCGATAGGTAGGAAATGCGGGAATGAACCCATTCTTCGGTCCCTTAAAGGAAACACCACCAGGATGGTTTATATTCGGGGCATCCCATTTCTCATTCCCTGCTGCCACCAGTTGGATGGATAATGGTCATTACCTCAGGGACGCACCGATCGCAAGTTGCTTTTGCTCTCTGATCCTCTGATCTCCTTAGGCCGGGGTCCTGGTGGCGCGCACCGGCCTGCGGACGCCCTTCCTGCCCAAGGCCGGACGCCGGACGCAGCTTGTGGGGCGTGTCTTTCATGGAAGGCCCCCCAATGGTTGGTTTCCTTTTGGTGGTTTCTTTTTCCTTTCCCCCACGAGAAAGCACCCAAGAAAAGTCACAACCCCAGAAAGAACCTTTTTTTCGGCTCGGTTGCGCTGGAGAACGTTGTCAAGGTTGCACATGAATTTCTACCGTTGTCCACGTTATCAAAGTTGCACATTGCTAGCGGACGAACACATCTGCACTTTTGGAGAAATTGTAGCACGCTCTCCTGGGGCAAAGCGAGCTCACATACAAAGGTCCCTTACTTGAGGTGTGCCAGGTTTCCGGTTGGTTTCTGGTTTCTAGCAATTTGCACAGATGGGGTGGTTTCTTTGTGTTGCTCCCACAACCCTTTTTGCTTGGTAGTTTTCTTAAAAGGAGACCAAAGAACCTCCAATACTAATTCAGAACCATCACAGAGAGGAGGTTTATGCCATTTATAGTTGCTGAAATTCAACTTGAAGCTGAAATGGCTCTGCTATGGCTCTGAATCAGCATCGGTTTGTACGCCAATTTCTTGAATCCCAGTTGTTCAGGTAAATGGATCTTCTGGGGTTTGTTTTCCCCAGGTGACTGAGGACGGTGAGCACAGCGAGCCTGGGCCTTGGGCGGCTCCTCCCCTGCAAAATGAACAAGCCTACGGGAGTCCAAAGAAAAGGACCAAAACGAGATGGCTTCTTCGGGTTCCATGTAGGGCTTCAACTTCAGCCCTGGCGCAGCCATTTTGCAGGCCCAAAGCACTCCGCCGACTCCCCGACCTTGTCAGCCATGATGCAGGCGGCCTTCGTTGCCCCCAGCACCTTGTCCGCCGCACGCGAGGTCCAAGTGCGGGCGGACGTGTCGGCCTCGGCACACGCGCTGCGCGGGCAGAGCTTCGTGGGCACCGACTCGGACCCCTCGGTGAGGCCGGCAGGGGTGGGGAAGCGCATTGGCCAACGGGGGCTTCACAGTTATTTGTTCTGTGGGACATCCCTACTATTCCCTACTGACTATTTAGAGGGTCATTTTGAGGATACCTACCCCCCCCCCCCCCGCTCGGTGGTCAGGTTAGCTTTCCATGGCGGGAAAGGGGTTTGGAAGACAAGAGTCCTCGTGCAAGGGCGCAGTTGTCCACTTCCATGATTGTCGGAACCAGAGTAGGAAGTTAGTAGCCTAGTTACAAAACCCCGCGGAACGGGGACTTACCATGAGTTTGGCCTCGAAAGGTTTACGAAGCCACACTCAAGGAAACCAAGTTGATCCTTCGCCGCTCTTTCGAAGCCCACCCTTTGGTTGGTTGCAAGGGCAACCAAAAGGAACCAGGACAACACCGCCAAAGCGCCAAATCCGCCGAAACAAATCCCGCCTCAAGCGGGACAAAACCAACAGCAACGGCACACTTGATTTTCCCTGACCAGCCGTTTTGGCCCCGCACATTTTTCGTGGGAACAACCGATATTTTTTTTGCTCGTTTCGGTTTCCTTGGAATGCACAGAACTTGTCCGTTTCGCAGGTATGCGGCGGCCTCCATGGGCGCCATGTGCGTGGCCGTGGGTGCGGTGCGCGCCTTCGAGCGCAAGCGCTCCCGCGCGGTGCGCAAGGCGATGGTCGGGGGTGGGTCGGGGGCTTGGCCGGGTCGCATGGTGAGAATAGACGGCCAGCTATGGAGCCCAAAAGAAAGCTTATGTTCACCCCCAGTTGTCGGGGACCCTGAGAATTTGACCCCAGGTCTCAAGTCCCAGAATGTTGACCCGGATTAGTCAACTCGTCAAGAGGCCATGAACCTGGGGGTGGGCCAGGTCTACGTGGGGATTCATCAGTTTGGAGGGAACACCCTCCCAATGATACGACGAGTTTATTTATCTGGGGTCATGATGGGTCAATTTGAGACCTCACCCTATTCCTCGGCAATTTTCTGGATTGTCATCGGAAATGTGGGTTGAAGGGCCATGGCACAAGCTGAAGAAGTTGCCTCTAATGACCAAAGCAAGTGAACAAATTGCCATATTTGTATACGCCAAATGAACAAAGTAGTCATATTGTGGACGAAATCCACTTCGCATGGATGGATGAGCCCCTATATTTTTTACAAACCATCAAGTGGCGCGAGGTGGATCTTGTCCATCAGGGATGGCCCACTTTGGATCCTGGGAAGAGTTGGTTATGAAATTCACCTAAGCGCTTGGGGATTCAGTTGCCACCAGTTGCCACCGGTTGGATGGAAGTTGGGCTCATTCCTTTTTTATTCCCAGAAACTCTCTCGCACCGATCAACAGCAGGACGCGTTTGAGGAGGACGGAGCGGCTTGAACGGTTGCACCGCCCGATGGTCCCGCTAGGTCTTTTGCTGTCCGAGCAACATATTCCATGACTCCATAGCGTTGCCTCACAAAAGTTTTTCGGGTCAATGGGCATGGGACTCCCCAAGATGCCAGACCAATGAGGCAGTATATTCAGCTCGACGTACATTGGGATGCGAGAAAATTCTTAAGCATGGGATGCCGAAGTGGGTTTGAGGCCAAGCAGCCCCATGGGCATGCTATGTTCCAGAAGTGGAAGTTTCGGGAAAGAAGGTTTCACGATTGTAAACCTCAAAGAGGGAATCCTACGCCTCGATGGGGGGCATCCACTTTTCCGAGGCTCCAGCAGTGAGATGAGGTGGCGAATTGAACCAAGTCCAGTGCAAAAGAAGCAGTGGTTGTCCTTGTTCACTCCGAGCAGAAGCAGACGGCTGGCCCGGCCAAGAGCATCTTACTAAATGACTCGAATGCCTTTAATGAACGCACAGGCGGGGTCCTACACCCCGGCCACGCCGGTCGTGGCCAGCCCCCAGGAGACCTACCAGGCGGGGCGCTTTGGCGCTTTGGCGCGGCTTTGCGTTGGTTTTTGGTGCGAAACAGGGAGGGGTGGCATTTGGGGATTTGGAGCCCAACATGGTTCTGCTTTTTTCTTGGGCGCCCTTTTGAATGGATTGTCCTGAGGAACCCAAGTGAATGGGCCCCGAATGCAATCGGACCAAAGAGGCCAAAGTAAACCGCTGGCTTTCAAAGGTCCCAATTTTTTAGAGACAACACCTGGGTGGGAATCAGGTTGAGTGCAACATGGGTTACCGGAGGAGACCAAGGGAACCCGGTTTGAAGCCAACCAATCAGGTTGCCCAGAACCCAAGAACCTCATATAGAGAATCCGAAGTGAGGCTATATGACACTGGTTGGGGGGCAGCAAAGCCGGTGTTGGAAACCATGATGGTTGGACATAATTCATAATCAAGCTTGGTCCCTTAAAGGATACATTTGAGCCAGTCAAAATATGAGCACTGCGCGCTGATTTCGAGGATTCCTTTGTGAAGGTGGTTTTTGGGTGTACCCTTTAAGGAATTCCGTAGAATACTAGAAAGAATTGGGTGTTTCTTTGAATATGGTGGTTTTTCGGGGAACCCACATACCCAAGTGGTTGAGTCGGTGCCAGGAGATGGTGGACAAGGCGGAGTACCTCAGGTGCTTGGGTGGTTTCTGAGTGTCGGTCATTCAGGAACCCCTCAGTTGGTTTGGATTTGAGTGGGGATTTGAAGCCCTATTTGTTGAAGCTGAGTGGGACGATACCCACTGCCCTCCAAGATACCAAACCAAAGCTTCCATAGGCAATGGCCGGGGTAGAAGCCGCATCTCTATTCTTAGTAGTTGGAAAACAGCCGCTTTGAGCGTTGATTGCACCCTTTTCAGCAAGGTCCCAATGCTGTTCGAGGCAGCCCAGAAGATAGGCTTCCCAGACACCGCTTTGTGCTGGCTGTTTAGACGCCTTGAAGCGTTGCGCGAGCTGTGACACCCGCGTGAAGCCTGCACCCATCAAGGAAACCAAAATGGGATTTTTGTTCTTCCAGACCCGGTGTGTACCAACCAACCGTTTGCACCAACCTTCTGCACCAACCTTTTTCTTTTTCCTCAGAACCTCGCTTCCCCTTTTGGGCACCCAGGGACCGGCCGTGCCTTCCAGGGACCAGCCCTGGGTCAAGACCTTGCACGCCGGGGTCATGGGCGGCGCCTACGTGGGCATGGCGGGCCTGCTGTCGCTGATGGTTGGGGGCAACATCACCAGCAACTTCATCAACCAGAAAGCAATCTTCGCGGCACTGCTGCTGGGCGAAGAGATGCATCGGAATCCAAACAAGGGGGTTTACTTGTGGCCTTAAAAGTTTTTTCCCCAACAGCTGAAAGCTTTGGGGTCTCAGCCCAGCTAGGCTACGGGGTGGTCCGGGATGCCCTGAGGTAAGGTTCCACGAGGGTTCCAAGGGTTCCACCAGGGTTCCACGAGGGTTCCACGAGGTTTCGCGAAGGCTGCGGGGTGGTGCGAGCACTAAAAAGAGCACCACATGCTGTTGGGGATATCACCTGAGTTTTTTAGTTTTTTTCCCCAACAGCTGAAAGCTTTGGGGTCTCAGCCCAGATAGGCTCAGGGGTGGTCCGGGGCGGCCCTGAGGTGAGGTTCCACGAGGGTTCCACCAGGATTCCACCAGGGTTCCACCAGGGTTCCACCAGCGTTCCACCAAGGTTCCACCTTCCACCAGGGTGACACCAGGGTTCCACCAGAGTTCCACCAGGGTTCCACCAGGGATTCGAGGGTTCCACGATGTTCTCGAGGGCTGCGGGGTGGTGCAAGCACTAAAAAGAGCACCGAAAAGAGCACCGCATGCTGTTGGGGATATCACCTGAGTTTATTTTGCTTTTTTATTCCCCAACAGCTGAAAGCTTTGGGGTCTCAGCCCAGATAGGCTCCGGGTTGGTCCGGGGCAGCCCTGAGGTAAGGTTCCACTAGGGTTCCACCAAGGGTTCCACCAGGATTCCACCAGGGTTCCACCAGGGTTCCACGAGGTTCTGCGAGGGCTGCGGGGGTGGTGCGAGCACTCAACAGAGCACCGCATGCTGTTGGGGATATCACCTGAGTTTTCTTTTTGCTTTTTTATACAGCTGAAAGCTTTGGGGTCTCAGCCCAGATAGGCTCTGGGTTGGTCCGGGGCAGCCCTGAGGTAAGGTTCCACTAGGGTTCCACCAGGGTTCCACCAGAGTTCCACCAGGGTTCCACGAGGTTCTGCGAGGGCTGCGGGGATGGTGCGAGCACTTTTTTTTCTTCCCCAACAGCTGAAAGCTTTGGGGTCTCAGCCCAGATAGGCTCCGGGTTGGTCCGGGGCAGCCCTGAGGTAAGGTTCCACTAGGGTTCCACCAGGGTTCTACCAGGGTTCCACCAGGGTTCCACCAGGGTTCCACGAGGTTCTGCGAGGGCTGCGGGGGTGGTGAGAGCACTCAACAGAGCACCGCATGCTGTTGAACATATCACCTAGTGTTCTTTTTGCTTTTTTATTCCCCAACAGCTGAAAGCTTTGGGGTCAGCCCAGATAGGCTCCGGGTTGGTCCGGGGCAGCCCTTGAGCTAACGTTCCACTAGGGTTCCACCAGGGTTCCACCAAGATTCCACCAGGGTTTTACGAGGTTCTGCGAGGGCTGCGGAGGTGGTGCGAGCACTAAAAAGAGCACCACATGCTGTTGGGGATATCAGCTGAGCTTCTTTTTTTTTTTTTTGCTTTTTTATTCCCCAACAGCTGAAAGCTTTGGGGTCTCAGCCCAGATAGGCTCCGGGTTGGTCCCGGGCAGCCCTGAGGTAAGGTGCCACTAGGGTTCCACCAGGGTTCCACCAGGGTTCCACGTTCCACCAGGGTTCCACCAGGGTTCCACCAGGGTTCCACGAGGTTCTGCGAGGGCTGCGGGGGTGGTGCAAGCACTCAACAGAGCACCGCACTTGAGGTTTTTTTTTGCTTGTCTCCAACAGCTGAAAGCTGCGGGGGTGGTGCGAGCACTCAACAGAGCACCGCATGCTGTTGGGGATATTATCTGAGTTTTTTTGCTTTTCTATTCCCCAACAGCTGAAAGCTTTGGGGTCTCAGCCCAGATCGGCTCCGGGTTGGTCCGGGGCAGCCCTGAGGTAAGGTTCCACTAGGGTTCCACCAGGGTTCCACCAGGGTTCCACCAGGGTTCGTTTCACGACAAGGTTCTGCGAGGGCTGCGGGGGTGGTGCGAGCACTCAACAGAGCACCGCATGCTGTTGGGGATATCACCAGAGTTTTTTTTGCTTTTTGTATTCCCCAACAGCTGAAAGCTTTGGGGTCTCAGCCCAGATAGGCTCCGGGGCAGCCCTGAGGTAAGGTTCCACTGGGGTTCCACCAGGGTTCCACCAGGGTTCCACCAGGGTTCCACCAGGGTTCCACGAGGCTGCGGGGGTGGTGCGAGCCCCCAGCACCGCATGCTGTTGGGGATATCACCAGAGTTTTTTTGCTTTTTTTATTCCCCAACAGCTGAAAGCTTTGGGGTCTCAGCCCAGATAGGCTCCGGGGTCCGGGGCAGCCCTGAGGTAAAGTTCCACTAGGGTTCCGCCAGGGTTCCACCAGGGTTCGTTTTACGAGGTTCTGTGAGGGCTGCGGGGGTGGTGCGAGCACTCAACAGAGCACCGCATGCTGTTGGGGATATCACCTGAGTTTTTTTTGCTTTTTTATTCCCCAACAGCTGAAAGCTTGGGGGTCTCAGCCCGGGTTGGTCCGGGGCAGCCCTGAGGTAAGGTTCCACTAGGGTTCCACCAGGGTTCCACGAAATTCTGCGAGGGCTCTGGGGGTGGTGCGAGCACTCAAGAGAGCACCGCATGCTGTTGGGGATATCGCTTGATTTTTTTTGCTTTTTTATTTCCCCAACAGCTGAAAGCTTTGGGGTCTCAGCCCAGATAGGCTCCGGGTTGGTCCGGGACAGCCATGAGGTAAGGTTCCACTAGGGTTCCACCAGGGTTCCACCAGGGTTCGTTTTACGAGGTTCTGCGAGGGCTGCGGGGGTGGTGCGAGCACTCAGCGCCGCATGCTGTTGGGGATATCACCTGAGTTTTTCTTGCTTTTTTATTCCCCAACAGCTGAAAGCTTTGGGGTCTCAGCCCAGATAGGCTCCGGGTTGGTCCGGGGCAGCCCTGAGGTAAGGTTCCACTAGGGTTCCACCAGGGTTCCACCAGGGTTCCACCAGGGTTCCACGAAATTCTGCGAGGGCTCCGGGGGTGGTGCGAGCACTCAACAGAGCACCGCATGCTGTTGGGGATATCACCTGAGTTTTCTTTTTGCTTTTTTATCCCCCAACAGCTGAAAGCTTTGGGGTCTCAGCCCAGATAGGCTCCGGGTTGGTCCGGGGCAGCCCTGAGGTAAGGTTCCACTAGGGTTCCACCAGGGTTCCACCAGGGTTCCACCAGGGTTCCACCAGGGTTCCACGAGGTTCTGCGAGGGCTGCGGAGGTGGTGCGAGCACTCAACAGAGCACCGCATGCTGTTGTGGATATCACTTGAGTTTTTTTTGCTTTTTCCCCAACAGCTGAAAGCTTTGGGGTCTCAGCCCAGATAGGCTCCGGGTTGGTCCGGGGCAGCCCTGAGGTAAGGTTCCACTAGGGTTCCACCAGGGTTCCACCAGTATTCCACCAGGGTTCCACAAGGTTCTGCGAGGGCTGCGGGGTGCTGGGGGCGGGGGTTCTTTAAATTCCAGCTTGGAAACTAGTAAAGGAAGGATGCCCTGCTAGATCTCTTAAATGAGACACCCTTAAATCCAGGGCTGCCATTCGCCTGGTTCCATCTTCGGGTTTCGCTTCCTCCGGGGGTACCTCCTGCGACCTGACTCGTTCCGATCCGATCGTTCCGAGTTCTGAGGCTTTCCGAGGTTTGGGTTTTTCTCAGAAAATCGGAGAACCCCCCGCCAGCGAAAAGGTTTTCCTGAAAGAAGACACGCCTTCTCTTTTGGTTCACACCCAGTCTTCTTCAAGTGCCTCCCCGTACGCGAGGTTCCCCATCAACCTGCTGCTGGTGCTGCAGACGGGGGGTCAGCTCTTCACCGGGAACTCGGCCACCATGGCAGTGGGGGTCTTTGAGAAGAAGGCCCCAATCTTTGGGGGGCGGAGCACCTGACAAAAACAGCCACACAAGGACACACCCATGAACGGGGGAAAAACCCGGAAAAAGGGAGCAGCGTTTTCCGGTTCGAGAAACCAAACCGCAACAAGGGGCTGCCTCCAAAAGACGTGCGCACCCACCTTTGGTTTGCTTTTCGGTTTCCTCTTGGCTTCGCCCCAAGAAAGGGTCCAACCTATGGCCCTATGGCCAGGCTTGCTTGTGAGTTCGAGTCGGGTCCGCAAACTGTTACGGTACCATTCTTTCCCTTGAACGCACTTTTCACAGGGTACCTCATTTATAGGAAGCACCCAAACTCTGCGTGGTGGAGAAAAAGACAACCACCACTAGCATAGCTCCAGACCAAAGTGCCGGTCAATACTGTATGCACCCAGTATCAAAGGTGTCCTGTCAGGCTCACTCCCTGAGTTCCTGGACTTTGTATACTTTGTGGGAACACATTTTTCGTGGCAAATTAAGAATTTGACCCAGCCGCTCAGGAAGTGAGCAGGGCCGAGCTCCTGCTTCATCATCATCTGCCTGATCTCCTCATGCGTGATCGACACCACTCGGATCTGCGATCCAACCGTAGCGCAACCTATGTACCCGTGGCTGTTGACTGTCCTGACGCCAGCGATTACACCATCGTCTGTGTCGGACACGGTCCATGCGACCTCATTGCAGTTGAGTGTCGCTGTCATCTCCTGATACGGTGATGACCGAGGCCGGCTCCAGGGCGTCAATGCCGTGGATGACCGACGACCGCTACTACTGTGAGGGAGCCTTCGCCGGCTCGCGGCATTGGGCAGAAGACCCGAGCCGCTACGAGATCCGTCAATCCGCTGCATCGTTCATCGTGAGTACGCTGACTCGCAGGAGCGTCAACCCTCAAGAGATGAGCAACCTCACTGATGCGATCCGGATGCGCAATGCCGCGAGGATCGAAGAGATGGGCAGCGCAAGCTACAGTCCAGTGACTATCCAGCGCATGGTGCAACGGATCTGCGGGTTCACCAGCGACGACGCTGATGCCACCGCGGTCTACTTCAAGGCGATCCCTGGTGCTCCGACTCCAGCTGAGGTCAACAGGCCGGCGGAGATTGGCACAGCCATCGCACGTGACCTCGTCGCAGTCGAACGAGCTGTCAATCTCGGTCGATGTCGATCCCAGATGTAGCGCCCACCTGCGATGTCACCCTATCGGTTGAACGCATCTGGATTCCGCCATAAGGGCACCTATGCCCATGCTGATACGGCTGTGTGCCAATCTGAGTAGGCCCCAAAGAGGGGCCGGGCAACCCAGCCCTAAACCACATTCCATCTGGACAAAGGAACCTCGCACACAGGGCTTTGCAAATTCTCGCCCAGGTCGGGTCCATTTCTGGTTTGGGGTGTGTGAGTTGCTATAAGTTGTCCAGTTTCCATGGTATACAATCGACAGAGACGAGCACGTATATGCTACAGAAGATCGAAAGCGCTCTGGGGATTCGGCCTCCAGTCGGCTTCCCTGTTGGCCAAGCCGACACAGTGCAGTCCGAAAGAACTCGTGGGCAGGTTGAGACATTTCGCAGTCCCCGTAAAGAGTCCAAGAGCAAAGCTTCAGGGACCTGGCAAAGTTGGGCGCCCTTTGGTTGGAAGTCCTGGCGTTGCGTGTAGTGGCCGCAAGCCGTCCTCCTTTGTGATCATCCCGGCAAGCGCAGGTGACGTTGAAGCAGCTGATGCGCAATTGGGCGATCGCCTACGTGGGCAACATCATCGGGTGCTTGCTCATCGACGCGGTGGCCAGGCGCGCGAAGCAAAAAAGAACGCCACGCCCGGGTTTAGTTTTGGCGAGGGTTCTTTTTGGTTCCATTTTGGATGGTTCAAGCATCACTTTTGTCCATTTTGTTTGTTGGTGGGGTGGTAATTTAGGGGGGACATACACAATAAGAAACCCTGATTGCTGGAGATACCTTAGCCGGAGATGCAAAGCCAGGGTTCCATGTTTGTGACTACTGAGCTCCCCTTTAAAGCAACCCCACAGAGGTACTTTCAAACAAACACACACCCGCGTACTTCCGCTTCTGTCTGGGCCAAAAGTGGTGGGAGGTACACCGGAATGTTCAGCGCCGGCGCCGCGGACATGGCGGTGCACACCGTGATGAAGAAGTGCGGGTCCACCTTCGGCCAGACGGTGGCGACTCGACCAGACATAGGTTTGATCTTGGTCCAAATTGCAGTGTGGGCTAAATAGATGCACCCCAAACCTGCGGGTTTTCTGGCGGTTTCCATTGTAAACCAAGTTTGAGCTGTTTTGAGGGTACACAGGGAAATTACTGCCTTTTCTTGGTGGTTTGAGGAGAAATCAAAGGGAACAAAAAGTGTAGGGGGCACCCCAGTGAGAAACCAAAGGGACAGCCACTATTCTGGAAGTTTCCCTATTCTACCGCATACCCAGATGTTAGATTCTTGTCCATTTTTGTTGAACCTCAAGAGGCCCCAGTTACAGCGTAATCGGGACATTCAACAGGAAGTTCGCCTAAAGACCCACTCGATCGGCGCAAAGATGCTTTCGTTCGAACGGTCCCTGTTCGGTATATGGGCCAAAACACATCAGGGCTTGTTCCAAGGAGAACCCGCGGTTCTTCACACCACTTTCCCAGACATTTTGGAGGGAATGGGAACGCCAGTTCATTCACCGCGGTGTTGTTTTCTCTTGGTGGTTTGGGGTTTCACAATGAGCTGCCAAAACATTTGGTCTTCTTGTTAACTTACGGGCTCGCTTTGTATGAGACATTTCCCCACGGCTGAAGGGCTGATCCCGCAGCTTCGGATTTCTCGGTTCCGCTGCCCCGCCTACTGGTTCAAAGGTTCTAGCTGTTCTTTCCAGTGATCCTTCTTTTCAATGGCGGGTTGTTATTTCGGTGGTTTCTGAAGCAAGCCTTAAGGGGCGCTGACCCTAAATGGGTTCGTGCAACTGGTTCCTTTGAGACAGACATGATGGTCCTTTTGGTTGACTGCATTCGACCCGTTTATGGGAACCTAGCTTGGGCCAGGTACCTAAAAGGACCCCCAAGGGCCCGCCAGAAACTGCCGCGAGGTGAAAGGCATCATGTGCAACTGGCTGGTCTGCATGGCGGTGTGGCTCTGCACCATGGCGAAGGACCTCACGGGCAAGATGGTGGGAGTGTGGCGCCTCGAAGAAAAAGACCAACAAACTGGCTGGTGCTCGGCAGACCCGAAAAAAAAACATCCCGTGTGGTTTCCTTCAAGGGGAATCCCAGGTTCATTCCCTCATTGTGTACGCGCCGGCGGGGGGGCGAAATCCGAACTGCTTTGGACGGGTAATCCATTGCAAGAGATGATCAGGGTTGCACTTGGGCGTTCTTTGGCACCAAACTTGTTACCCTTGTGCCCTGAACATGGAACCATTTGAGGCTCCATGCCCGCGTGTTTCCATAGGAAAGTGTTTCTACATCATTTTCTAACTGAGTGAGTGAGAATGGTTGGATGGTCGGCCCCAACATTCGGCCGGGTAGGCCCAAGGCCGACTCTGAACGACTGAGCAAAGCCATTCAATTTCCATGTTGGCCGTTCCCAGTTTTCTTTTTGGGCGGGGATGGCGATCCTAACAAGCCAGGGTAGGCCAAAGTTCTCATTCGATTGGATTTCCTCTTCGTGCCACCTATGTTGGTGTTTTCGTCATGCGCTTTTCCAGTTGAACTCGCGGATTTTTTCCTCCCTCCCCGAAGCGTTCGAAGCCATTCGCGGGGTTGAACTCGCGCCTTATTTGTTTCCCTCCCCGAAGTGGTGAGGTTCCCCATCTCGATGTTCATCGCCATCGGCTTCGAGCACTCCGTGGCCAACATGTTCATCCTGCCCGCCGGGATCTTCTCGGGGGCGCCTTTGAGCTGGGCTGATGTCCTGGCGCCTCGGAACCCCCCCGAAGTGAGAAGCGGAGAGAGTTGACCCACAGCCAAATAGTGGTTTGAGACAAAGGTTTGCAGAGTTGGCTGACCCCAGCCTGCTAGGAAGACAGCGGGTCCCAAAGCTCTCTTTATTTTTGGGTGCTTGGTGGACACTTGGGGGGTCTATTCTGCAACCTTCTTTTTGGGTATAGGGTTGTTGGGGTTTGGTCTGCACAGACTAAGTGCCCAGGGCTGAGAAAAAGTGGGGTGGTGTAGAGGGCTGAGGATACCAAAGCTTTTTGGGGTGGTTTTCAGGTAAACCCAAGGACACTGTGAATCCCTCAAAGGTGGGGGGGCGGGTTAAGGGCTGGGCACAAACCCCCTTGTAAAATGGGGATCCGGGATTCAACTTTAAGACAAACCCATTTCTAGATGGGCGGGGGCCATACGGGCTCTTGGTTGTCTTTGGGCTGGCCCTGCAAAACTAGCCACTAGCCAACCAGAGGCGCCGTATTGGGAATCACCCCTCCTAGGTCCGGATGTTCACATCTCAAAGTAACAGCTGTTACGTATGTTGACGCATATTGCTGGCCCGAGTTTGGGGCCCATGAAAAGAAGCATTGCAGACATGCTGGGGCGGGGTGAGATCTGGTTCTTGGCAATGAGTAAGACTCTCCGCCGTCCAAATTGCTTGAATCGTCGTTCTTCTTTCTGGTAATTCCGTCGCTGAAGCAAACGGGTCTTGAGCTTGCCCGAACTTTCCTCAGCTTTGCACATCGTTTGCCTTTCGTGCGGCTCAGGTGAAGAACCTGATCCCGGTGACCATCGGCAACGCCATCGCCGGAGCCTTCGTGGTGGGCGCCGGCATGTCCTTCTCCTTCGGCCGCCTGGGAAAGAAGGAGGACTGAGAAGCGGAGAGGACTTGGGCGCAAGTTGAGTTGGGGAACAAACCCTTTGAAGATGTCCCCTCCTCCCCTGATTTACTGAGGGAACCCAACAAATTGGCATTCTAGAAGAAGCTCCAGGAAAGGGCACTTTTTTTGGGTTCCTTCCGTTGGCTTGCAGGGGAGTATCTATTTTTCTCCCTATGGCCACAAGAGGCATTGGCTTTGCTTCCATACTCTGGGCGTGTTTCAGCAAAATGTGCGCGGCGGCTCGCTCGTTTTGCTTCGGGCTGCGGCAAGTAGCACCAGGTTTCTCTCTCTCCGAATGGTGAAAGCCATTCGCGGCCGGAGCCAAGTCTTGCGGGATGTCTTTTTTTCAAGGGGAGACCCTGGAGACTTCAAGTTCGGCCGTTGTTGAAGCAGGTGTGTTGAAATTCGCAAGCCATGTGAGCTGTTTGGGCTTGATTTACTGGGCTTTTAGTCTGGGCTCCAATCCACGCAGCGCGGCACTGGACAGCTTGGCCCTTTGTAGCCGGCAGGCTCACCCAGCGCAACGGTTGCACCGAGCGGCCATTCCGGGGATTGACCCGGCTACGAAACCCAACGCGCACTTCTTTTCTAGACGTTTTCTTGACATAGAGGCCCTTCTTGTTCGACCTAAAAGGCGCTCAGTTCGGGAGAGGACAGCCATTGAAACTGGCAATTGCAACTGAAATCAGCTTCAATTTCAAAAGGTTAGTTGCCCTTATCTATTTCTTGTGGAAGCACAAACTGCACCAAGCGAACCAACGTGGTCTGACGAAGACACGCATTGAGACAATGTACTTTTCAGCTGTTGTCAGATCATCGTTCCTCCCCTCAACAAAGTATTTACCGTATTCGGAACACGTAAGGAAATGCATTTGGGCAAATTGAATTTGGTTTCCCAAGATTCAAGATTCCGAAGAAAAAGTCTGCGGAGTCTTGAATCTCAATACACAGCAACTTGTACCTTTGGTAGGTTTTGGGAAAAGGGGTGTGTGGCATATAGGCATATATATATATAATATATATACATACATGTGTATGCATATACCTGTACATATGTACACATATACACAACCAATACGGATCCCCCGCCCGCTCTGAGGCCCTGGCAGCGCGCCGCCGCGGCGCTGCTGGGCCTGGGCGGCACCTCGGCGCTGGCGCTGCCCGGGGCCCGACGGACGTGCAGCCGAAGTTGCCGGGGGAAGAGATTCATTTTGTTGTTGATCCCTGGCGGGCAACCGCTGGGGGGAGGCTGCCCGGTTTGTGGCTCTGGTAAACCAGAAGCTGTTTCTCTCTCTCTCTCTCTCTCTCTCTCTCTCTCTCTCTCTCTCCCTCTCTCTCTCTCTCTCTCTCTCTCTCTCTTCATTTTGTTGGGAAGTTGTTTTGGAGGTTGAGGTGGGTTATTGAGAAGGTGTGAGGGCTGGTTTCTTGGAGGTGGTTTGCTTAGAGGCGGGTTGTTTGGAGCTCTCCTCGGTCGGAAAACCTCACCTTTTTGATGGTAGCCAGATGGCCACTTTGCTCCCCATTTTTGTAGGGATAAAGAACCCAGCTAAAAAACCCTCGCCCAATGTGCAACACAAACAAACACAATACATTTTTCTTGCTTGAGCGAGTGATGTTGTCTGTGGCTGACGTGTGCCTCAATCGGAAAACCCGGGGACCATACCTCTAAAAGGAACTAGCTACAATTGGCATGAGCGTTATCCATACATTTTCCAACAAGGTAGGGACAGAGTCCGCCCACAGTTTCCTGGACATATCACTGGCCAACAAGCTTGTGTTGTTGTACTTTTGGATTGGCATTCGATTGCAGGCTTTCCCTTTCGAGAACAAGAAATCTGCCTGAGACAGCCTGTTCGTTCGCTGAGCACAGCGTTTTGCAGTGTTGCATTGCTTTGCGTTTGTGTGTGTGTGTGTGCCTGGCCTGCATATGTACTTTGCAAAGCTTCATCCGCATTTCACGAACCGCCTCTCCAGTATGCGCGAAAAAACCCCGAAAATTAGACTTCGTCATGTGCTTCGTATTGGCAGATCCCAACATGGGCTTGCAGGGAGTGCTTTGGTCAAAGGGCGCCATTTGAAGGAAGCAAAGCTGCGCCAATCATTAATCGGTAGTGGTTTCCCTTGTAGTATAGACCCAATTTTCAACAACCCAAAGGGCCAGGCGGAACTTTCATGTCGAGGGCTCCAGATCTGGATGTTTGTGCCTGGGCCGTCATGGTAACCATATGGGTGTGTTATTTGGAGGCTTGGTATCCTCCTTGGGTTCGATTTAACAAGAAGCCAAAGCGAAACCAACCAAGCTTGGGGTTCCCTCATTCAGAGACAGACCCATATGGGGCTCAAACCATCCAGGCAGATGTGTTGTGCCCAGGTATGGTGTTCCAGTCTTCATTGCTGCTTTCATTAGCGGCATGGATGACTCGCAAAGGCAGGACCGGGCTGCCTGGGAGGACAATTGCAGTGGCAAACAAGATTTTGCCAAACCACCCAGGAAGTGAGGGAACATGTCCCCCCCCCCCTTCAGAGCCAAAGGGCATATGTAATTGACAATTGAGATGAGGGGAATGCATTGAGCCCATGGAGTTTTGTGCCATGTTTGTGAAGCGAAGGTGTGCGATTGTTTTTTTAATCATGTGGGAGTTTCACATGGGCTAAGGCAGGGCAGAGTATGCGCTTGTCACGAAAACCTGAGCAGCTTCCAGACTCTGGGAAGTTCAAGGCCGTGTTTCCTGCTTCTGGTTCCACTTTCCCAGTTTGTTTTGCGTTCTTCTATCCACCATCTATGTGTGAGTCGCCATGTTTGTGTCATAACTGAGTGGAAATTCTGGGCAACTTTTGGTTTGCATTTCTATCGGGACTTGCTCGGTGCCAGGAGTCCCATGAGCAACCCCAAGGGTTTCAAAGGCAGTCCGAGTGTTGCGTCAACTCATGTCCAACCCTTCGGAGTGTGGACGTGATGCACGCCTTTGCTTTTGCCTCATTCAAATTCATGGGATCCATCCCCCCCCCCCCCCTCCCATAGCCGGCAAGGCCTTGTTTTGGAGTGGGGGAGGGGAGGGGTTCAGATCTCACCATGTCTTTCTTTGTGCTGCTCCAAGGCCGCTCGCAGTGGCACGGGCGCCCAGGATTTTCTCAAAGCGCGACCTTTACCCTTTTGACTTATACGATTTTCCCACTCAGCAAGAAGTTTGTTTTTCTTCTTTTTTCTTCGAATTTTGAGAAGTCCTCAAAACGTTTACTCTAAGGGACCCAAAGGAGGACTTCCACCATCCACTGCCCCAACAAATTGAATGGATGTAGGCATATAACCTTTATGGCAGTGGCCATATCGAGGCTAGACATGGGTGGTGGTTTGGGGACAATGCAAATGCTCTTGGATCCAGGAATGGAAGTGCTCGATCCAATGGTTTTCATAAATTTGAAAGTGCGGGCTTTGGTGAACTGACGTCAACTTGCCGGTCTTCTGGAGTTCCAAGCTGATTCCAAGACCTGTTGTCCAACACTCATGGAAGTGGACGAGGTCCTTTGCAAGAGAACATGGTCTTCCAAACCTCTCCTGGGCGCTTCCATCATTGGAGAGAGGGAAGCTCTTTGAGCTGTTCAGTCAAACAATCAGACATGCATGTGTAGCTGAGGCAGAAGCGCGTGAATTTGACATTGAAGAGCTTGCGGATTGTTCGGAATTCGTGAGGAGGATAAGAGTTTGGTTCGGGATTTTAGAATTGACCTGGATCGGGCTTGACATGACTGTGGCTCAACAACATGTACCAACATGGTACCTTAATAAATGGAACCAAAGACTTAAGCCTGCGTAACCCTAGCTCTTGAGTTTTGAGCCGCACGCACATAGGTTTTACTGTTCCGGATATTGCCCGGCAGAAAGTTTGTCGCTAGGTGGCTCGAGTTTGCGTTTCATGCGCGAGTCTTGAGGGCTGGGGCTCGAAATATCGGGATTGCAATGGTTGCAAGCCATAAGACTTCGCAGCCCTAGATTTACTCGCAGGTTTCGAGGTAAGGTTCGAAGCTTGTCCTGCAGGCCTTGGGGTCAGATCTCTTTTCTCACGTGTTCCGAATTTCATTTTTCTCCAAGCAACATATGGCTCCAGCCAAGCGTCAAGCTGAGCAGGCAATATTGAAGTACGCCGCTCTGTTGTGCGCGATGTTTGGGCATCTTGCGCATGGCCGTGATGGCTCGGTCAAAGTTGGCATGTTGTTGTTTTTCTTCTTTTTTCTTTTCCTCGGGCAACCTTTTTAATGGTTTGGTTGGCAGCGGACATCAAAGGAACACCAACCATTTATAGAGGTTCCCTGTGTTGTGACACTCCCGGTCAGAGGCCCAAAGGCGAGCACATCGAGTGCGAACGTGTTGGTTCTTGGTTGCCTTTTGGGTTGCCAGAGGAAGGGGCTAAATGACAACACACTAGGGTCATGACTTGGATTTAACGTACCCACAACTCCTGCAGTATGAGGCTTTGGAACATGTTCCTCACGGCATGCGCGCTTCCATTTTGAATTTTGAATCCGCCATCACGCACAGCAAGATGCCATTGATAGCTCAAGGTCACTCTGGACAGATTGCATGGGAGCATAGGCTTCCTTGTGTCTCACATGATCAGCATGCAACGCTGCGCAGGCAACAGCTTGGGGTTAATACCGGATGTTGACAGGCACCGCTTCTCAGAGCCCCCAGATTGGCGAAGTAAAGCCACTGCAGATTTGTTTTTCTGAGGTTCACCTGAACCCTGCCAAGCTATGCTGTTTTGAATGTAACCCTCCTTTCCAGGGAAGCGACTACAGGCCCCTGGGGTACGTGCCCCAAATAGATGCGCTTGGATTGTGTATCCCTCATTTGCCCTATCTATTTTTGTTGATTGTATTTTTGTTCTGTGATTTATGTATGTGTGTATTGATTGACATATTTATTTATATGTATATATTCCTAGGTTGGGTAGGCACACGCACGCCGTTTCCCTAGAATTCCTTATGACGTTCCGCCCTCCCGGACCTGATCAGGGAATCCTGGTGGCGCCCATCGTGTTGACGGCGGGGAAGGGTTGCCAATGAGGGCGATGGAAACGAACAAGCGAACACAAAGGGGACAAAGAGCAGCACTGGCTCTAGGGACAGGTTGGGACTTTTTGCAGTCCCCCATAAAAGAATGAAAGGGCACTTTTCACTGCAAAGGTGACGCGTGCTTTGACTAGTTGGGTTGCGACCCCCTCAGTAAATTGTGCAAGATCAGCACAATCCAACTAGTGATTCCCCTGTTTCTTGAGGCAGCTAAAGCAACAAGCATGGAAGACACACCAGCACCCTTTCTTGTGATTTCCTTGTTTTATCAATCAGGTCTAATTTCAAGGAGTGGGTCAACAGCAGTCTCAGGTTGCTCAGAGAGTCTGGGAACATTCCGAACCTGGAGGACTGTTGATGGAAATCGGCATCCGCCAACCTGTCCAAAAGGTCTCCTACTGCACGAGATGTTGGAGTCAGAAAACGTTCCCAGGATGGGATTGGACGGGGCAGACTTCTGATTTGTTGGAGAGTTTTTGGGGCCAGTCAACTCAGATGTTTGGGTCTCCGCACCGTTTCAGGGTAGTCCTGTGTAGACTTCTTCTTCGTCTTCTTCCTCCTCTTCTTCTTCTTCTCCTTCTTCACTGGCCACTGTGCACGGTCATGTGCGGCTTTAGGGGGTTGGGATCGGTTGTTCAGGGCACCACAAACAGAAAACAGCCGACAGTGTTCGTTGGACAAGTATAATGTGGCCTAACTAAAAGCGTAGTTTTCTCCTTGGGGCTAGGCCAACTTTGTCCCAACTTTGTCCCAAACCAGGTGTTGAAAGGACCACCCCCGCAACCTTTCCGGCGAATCACAAGGCCCTCCGGCTCAAACTCTGGGTCAGACCAGTTCCTTTTTTGTGGCAAAAAAAGAAGAATATATATATATATATATATATATATATTTAAAAGAAGTGTATGAATTTATGTTTATAATTTAAATGTTAATACTTGATCTTGATTACCACGAATAAATAGAATATCCATATTTTTTGGTGACATGCTTTCCAGACCCGGTTTCCCCCAAGACGTCGCCAGGTTGAAATAACCAACATGTCGTTGTGCCGTTTGGCTAGAATTCCAGCTGGCAAAGGCAATTGGCCGTCTAAAGGGCTTCAATTGGATTCGAGTTCAGAGAACCCCTCAGGTGCATTTGGGGGATTGGGGGTTTCTCAATTGGAAGATATTTGCTTCATGGTTTTGGATCATTGCCTATCAGGTTTTCTTGACATGCTAGTGGCAAAGCGCTCAGGCGCTGGCGCACGCGGCCTGCGGGGACGCGGAGACCGCCGTGTGTGCGGCCTCCCATTTGGCGCAGAGGGAAGTACCTCTCGTGACGAGAATGGCGCCACTCATTTTTTTGCTCAAAGAAACCATATGTCCTTGTTTCATGTTGGGGAAGAAGTCATTTCGTCCGGGGCTCAAACTAGGGAGGTATCAAACATCCGAAAGGGCGTATTTTGGATTGACACACTCAAGCAGATCCAACACATGAATCACTGATTGTTGGCAGGTGTCAGAACATTTTTTGGATTGACGCCGGCTCCCTAAGGCATGGAATTCTGGTCAACGAATCCATTGTTATTCATGCCCTGATAGATGGCAGTGACATAAAAGTCTGGTCTTTGAATGTGGGTCCAAACAAAACCCGTTTCTTAGAGGTCCCTTTCGGGACCACCAGGTTGCCCCAAACTATGTACTCTCCCGCAGAATCATGGACGTGCGCAGGCCGCGCGTGATCCGAAGGACAAGTCTTACGTACGTTTTATCTCCCCGAGGGCACCCCTTTTTAGGGGCGCCTAAAAGAAAGGGCGGTTGCAGGAATGAGACCGAAAGGGGGTTTGAAGGTGCTTAGGTCGCTCGCGCGGTTCTTTGGGAAAGTGCTGGATAGTTGTTTGACTGGCGGTCTCTGTCAGGGTGCAGAGAGCCTTTTTTGCTTCAAGATGACCAAGACCACAAGGGTTGAAGATTGGTCCACGGTTGCTTTGGTCATTTACTTGGTTTCATTTTCCTTTGTTTTCCTCTTGGTCTTTCTGGGTTCCGATTGATTTGGTCGAGGGGGCGACCCTCGACCTGGGTCCTCCAAGGATCTCCCCCCGCACCAAAGTCAGGCGACGCGGACTTAACGGATTGTATTCAGCGTTCAATCCGTTGACCAAAGGACAGTCATGGCATTGAGCGGGTTGTCCAACGAAAGCCCGCATGCTTTAACTTTCCCCTCTTTGTTGTCCCTTCACTTTCCCTGTCTCAGCCAGCCCGCAACGCACATACTAGTTGCAGGGGTCTACGTCGCCCAATAAGAACAAATAACGCGCCTGTGGAGAACCACCTTCCCATCAAGAATGAAGTGAGGTGGGAACTCGCTTCCCCCTGAAATCCCAATCCTTCATGGTGGTTGTTGGGAAACATTATACAATTTTGCTTATTGTGGTTTAGTGGGAAACCCCCACTTAACTGCTAAAGTTCAATTTTTTGCTCCCTTCCAACGTCAACCAAGTCTTGGGGATTGCCGGTTTTCAGGGGAATTCCAATGTGCCGAATGGAAAGACACGGTCCGAGCCGCGGCCCAGGCCCCAAGTGGGTTGTGCCCCATGAAGGCCCAGGGGCTCCGGGTCCTGTTGGAGCTGCGCCAGAGGGCCAACCATTCTAGTGCTACCTCCCCCATTTTTTCCAGGAATCCTTCTTTCTAGAACACCTCCGGAAACCCGGGGAAAACGGCCGGTTTTCGAAAAGAACGATGGTGGAAAAGAATGGGGAAACAATGCCTAGAGTCATGAAAAGATGGACACTCATTTTGAGACGCTCTGGGCGGGATGTTACGGATCTTTGCAGCATTCAGTCTCCTTTTCGACTCTCTGGAGGATGCTCAGGTCTTTGCAGGGCTGCGTCAAAGGCTTTTTGTATTTAGCTGGCTGTTACAAAAAGATCTACTTTTCGAGCTTTGCTTCAAACGCATGTCCCCAAATCTGCTTCTTTAACAGTCAAAGGAATCCGTAACCTTTCGCGGTACTTGAGAGAGGCATGCAATGGCGAAGGGTCAATGGCCTTCCCAAGTGATTTCTGTATCACCGGTCGCATGGAGCCACACCCAACATTCCTCCCTTCCGGGGAATGAATGCGTGGCACCTTCACCTACCTTTAGGTGACCCTTCCCCTTCACACTAGAAAGAACCGACCAGCACTAGGATCGGAGTGGTTAAGGCCACATTCCTTCTTTATGGCTCTTCTCGGCTCTCCCTACCTGAGGTTCTCAGAACTCTGAGAACTTTGTTGGGTTCTATAGAACCCTTGGGAGTTATGTTACAAAAAATCCATCGACTTGATGGCTTTGGCGCTTGTGTCATTTTTGGTTGTTTAGGTCGAACAATCGATGGCGATTCGTGGTCTTTACCTGGTTTTTCCTCATCTACCAGGGCCATCGATTAGGAGAACCATCAGAAAGCAGGGCTTCTTAGGTGGTGCGAACGGAGTTCGTTCATCCACAGTAGGACTCCTCTGACTGTTTGACGGGAAAATCCATGGCCCTGGTTCACTAAGCCAGGAACAAAAACCGGAACCAGAGGTCTTTGACGGGGAAATCGATGTTGCTCTGGTTGAGGAAAAACCGGGTGGGTGTGGGTCAAAATTAACCCACCAGGAATTGGACCGCAGGATAAATCCTCCATGTTTCCATTTACCAGGGCAACCCATTTTGGGTACATACTGTGGATGGACGAAATCAAATCCATTTCGCACCACCTGAGAAACCCTGGTGTCTGATGATTCCTCTGTAAATAGCAACAAACAACGGGTTTCAACCCGCAGCCAGGTAAAGACCCGGAGCGCCCATGGCTCAACCCCACCTCGAGCCCCCGCACCCCGCGAGAGCCGCAAGAGCCGGGAGAGCCGCGAGAGCCGCGAGGCTGGCGCTGGCCGCTGGTGGGCTGCGTCTTGTGGTTCCTGGTGACGGGCTTCGCCGCCTGGGCGCAGCTGGACCGCTTGGACCAGGAGCCGGGGGAAGGAAGGCGGCGGCCGCGAGCTGGCCCGTGTTTTTTTCTTCTTCTTCTTTTCTTCTGCTTTCTTTTCTTTCTTTTTTCTTTTCTTGTTTTTTGCTTCTTTTTGTTCTTCTCTTTTTTGTTTCTGTTCTTTTTTTTTCTGGGGCTTGGTGTGGGAAGCCGATTTTGGGTCAAAGCCAATTTTGGGGAACCAAACTTGGGGGAATGTGAAGCCTATCTTTTTTTGGGGTTTTCGAGTTGTGACACAATACATTCATTTTACGTGCATCAAAGTCGCCCTCTAAGTGGTAGTTTATAGGGAAAGAGACCCAGTTTTCTGACTTTGATTTGCACAAGGATCACCCAGGACCCGAGGATGAAACCAACCAGAGAGCCCGAAGGAACACCCCAAAGACACGCCAAAGCTGGGATTTCATGTTGATTTCCTGACCAACATCAAAGGATCCTTGACACCACTCCAAACAGTTGTCACTTAGGGTAGTTTGGAGCCTTGAAGCATATTCGCGCCTTGTCCCTCCCGATGCTACCATCAAGCGCGACACAGACCAAAGATATCACGCTCACCCGCATTCCGCACGGTGGGGTTCCTGAACTTACTGAACTGCCTGGTTTGGACCATCTCCGTCCATTTTTTCCAACTCCTCAACCCCTGGGTGTGTGCTTTGCATACCCAACAAACGCGGAACAGACCAGACAGTGGATGTAGAAGAACCTTGATCAGGAAGCCCCAGTCAGGTACCCCTCCATTTTTTTTGTTTGAGAATCACACCAAGCTGTTGCCTCCAAATACTTGCACCAATCTGAGTCAGTTTTCTTTGAACCCGTTGGGAAAGGGTGTGTGTGTGATTCCTGAGGCTTGGTATCCTATGTTTGGTTATTGGGTAACGGAGAGCTCTGCCGAGCATTGCCTCCCGGAGATTTGCAGTTCATTGTTGCTCTTTTTGCAACAGCCTGCCAGGACGTTTGCCTCAGCACCCCTCAATTGGTGGTTTGGATTGGCGGTTCGGGGGTTTAAATTTTAAACCTCAGTTCCTTTTGAAGCAAATGGGTATGGTGCTCCCTGTGCAAACCACCAAAGCAAACCACTAATTCGGCTTGTGACCCGGCCCGTTGGCTCTGCCCGGTTTTGACACAGCTGCCCCCAGGCATATATTTCTTTCTGTGAGGAATTTATACCATACCCCACCCTAGAAGCCTAAACTTCTGGCAAGGTATCACCTGGACCCTAAAGCCTAACGGACTGGCAAGGTATCAACAAACCACGAAGACACCTGGACCATGGAGCTCTTGTGGGGGGGTTTCTGCGGAGGAGTCCGAGGAGGAGGATGTGTGGCCGCTGCCCAAAGGTTCCATCTGAAGTGATGCGCTGTGCTGTTCCAGGGTGCTGGTTGGGCACGGCGTGACCGATTTTTCTCCCTAGTTTTTGCCGTCAGGCTTCGTTTGATCTGGTTTGAAGCGCTGTAAACAGGAGTGTCCGAATTTCCTCGGTGGGTATTTCAAGAGGACGGAACCTTTCCTCATCCAAGAGCACGCAGGTGTGGGTTTCGGAGGCTACGGATGCTCATAAAACTAGGTACCTTTCCTTTTCTTGTGTAAGGCAGTGCACAAGTATCCCTGCTCTCAGTGGATTTTAAGCCTCCATACAAAACCGACCCATGCTCACCACATTTTTAGTCAGACGGGTCGCGACCGAGGGCCGAGTACCCGTGGCCTCTGGGGCGGAAGCTTTCCAGGAGGAGCCGGGGGTGCAGACGCGCCGCTTCGAAGGGGCCCGTTGACCAAGAGGAAGCAATCCTTAATCCTTACCTGGGGTTAGGAAGGGGTCCCCTTTGCAGTGGCTTTCCTATAGGGATTATGGATTAGGATTGGCCAAGCCTCCATTTTGAACAGCCCAGTTAAATGTTAACACTCAGTTCCTGAGCTCATGGACTTTAAACTTTGTGGGAAGACCATTTTAGTGGCAAACGGACTTTTTTTTTTGGCCAGTCCACTCAGGAAGTGAGACCATGGCAATTTATAAGGCTTCCCTTGCTCTCTACTTGCAATTAGGGTATCCACCGAAGCAATTGGGGCTCCCTTCATTGGAAGCGCCTGGCAGAGATGAGCATCTTTGGGAGTTCCCCCCTCAGGGTCCAACAGCCAGAGAGGCTCTTTTGTTTTCTATGGCCACTGAGGAAGTGCCCAGCACCCTCTCCCAAGAGAAAAGTTGTCTCCCAAAGAGGTCAAGCATATACTTCCATGTTTGGTGGTGGGAGGGCAACAAAACACAGTTGACGCTTGGAGGCAGTTTGACGGCCAGATGGCTGTCCCAGCTTTTTGGGTGGTCTTTTGACGTCGGATTGGAGCGCGGAGACGTGTAGAGCCATGGGCAGCATTCACTGTATGGCTGTTGACATGACGGACCCAATTGCCACCGACATTCGCAGATTCTCTAGGTCATTCGCGAGAGCCTTCAAACGATTTGAAACTCACGCCAATCATTTGCACTCCTCTGCCGTCGGTATGGGAAGTCACCATTCAGGGGGTCCTGTTGGAACTTTTTACCGGCGGATTCATCGCCATTTGCATTCGTTGCTCCGGTCAGCAACCGTCCGGTCTTTTGCCGCTCTTAGCCGACTGCTGAAAACCAAGATCGTCGGAAGGCACAGGTGGGGCTGGGGTAATGGGTTTCAAAGACCAACCAACACTTCAATCCGCCATTACAGTCCTCGCAGGTCGCAGGTCCATTCCTTTTGCTGCTGCTGTTTTTCCTGCAAATGGACACATGTTCTGTGTATTGTACTGCAGCGTATGAGCTAGATACTTCCAACTGACACTGCATATCTGTGACACCTGGGGCTTGTGTGGACCTTCCCTTTTGTCAGCAATCTGCTTCCAACTGCCCCAGGTGTACCTTCCATGGGGTTTCTCCGAAGAGAGGCACTCGCAAGCAAACTCCTGGGCTCAAATACGAGGGTACCCTTTTCGAGTGCGATGTTTTCTCTGGAAAACCACGTGGGAGACGCCCCACCCATTTTGGGGGTGCCCTTGAATACGGCCGCGGATGGGCACACATCTTTCTATCAGGGCGGATCCGTCAGGAAGTCCGGGAGAAGCTCAGGAGGCCTGCCACGAGCAAAGGCTTTATGGTCGAACAGGGCCACTTAGCTTAGTTTCCGTTTGGGTTTCCTTGATTTGGCTTATGTAAGAAAGGTGGCCTCGAAACAAACACATGCCGAATTGTTTGAAGTGATTTTACTTTCTAATGTCAACTAAGTATGGACCAGTATCAAGCATATGATTTTGATCGGGACAACTGAGGTAGAAATGGGTTGCCTGAGATGGGGATCGTGGACAGGTTACCTGCGGCTTTCCTTGCCCGCACAAGGCTCCAGCAGCCCAAGGTCTTCCCAAGTGGACTGGGGTCTCTTTTGAACGTATTTACATGTTAATTTTAAGGCTCGCCAAATATGGACCAGAACTCAGACTCATTTTTTTGGTCGGGGTTTACATGAGTTAGATTTGGCTTGCAGGGGACTTCAACACCAAACTAAGTCAATATTTGTTTTATCCCCTTGTATGACCGGGTAAATGAGTTTGTGGTTGATCCGGTTTTTCAACCAGTATTCATGGGTATCATCCATTCCACAGTATGACTTTGTTGCCCCAGGTTGGTACATGACTTTGCCCCAGGTACAGGGTAGCGTCTCACCGCGATCTATAGAGGAACGCTGGAAGGGGTTGAGCAATGGCTGGCACATCGGCTAGGGAAGTGATAGGCAAAACTTTTTAGGTGATACATCAAACATTTGGAGGGTGAGACGCAAGATTCCATCAGCTAAGAATAAGGATCAATGAGCATGCCCACCCATACTCAGTTTCAGTTTCAGTTTCAGTTTCAGTTTGATTTGATAGAATCGCTGGCCTGCATGTCACACCACCATCATCATTCATTAATGCGACCGCCTCTCTATCCCCTTCTTCCTGCCCTCCCATCCAGGTTGGCACCACTGAATCAGGAGCGCGCATCCAGTGTTCACCAGCAAGTGGCGCATTGCGCCAGCAACGAAACTTTATTTTTATTTTTGCATGGGGCACAGGACTGTTATTTGTGGATCTCAAGCGTAAGGCCACACAGGGGCATTTGCCTTGCCTGCCAAAAGCGTTGGCATCAGGTAGCCTTAGGTAGCCTTAGACAACCCAGGCCTGCTTGCTGGGACGAGGACCCCTGCGAAGTTTGGAACAGCTCCATTTACCTATTTGATGTTTGTCTCCACCTGCTATTCATGAGTACACCATGATATTTGTTCAGTCACATGAGCAACTCGTTTGCATGATGGATGTTTGCTTCCAGCCTCTTGGTGGCTCAACAGAAATTCGAGAACGCGGCCCACGGCCAATGTCTGGGGCCAGAGAAGCTTTGCCGTCTGCAATGCTTGAGCTCGCAACAAGCTGACGGGCAGGGGGCACCTCTTGGCATCTCTTGCAGCACTCAACGCGTGATGCGAGGCACGCGAGTGCACCTTATCTCATCTAGTTAGCCCAGGACAAATTCGCCCGGGGCTCTCTCTGTTGGAATAAAAAAAGGACGACTCTGTGGAGCTCTTTGGGTTTACAAATGAAGCTGTCGGGCTGGGGGGCTGGGGCTGGGGTCGATTCTCCCATGAAGATGCTCGCTTGTTTCCAGTGAGTGCATGTTAAGCAACGTTGCCGCGCTGCTTCAAAGCTATTCTGCGCTGCTTCGGATGGAAATAGACAAGGCTGCATAGGTGTGGGGTGGGCGAGAAATTCCAGAAGATCATAGCCTTCCATGGCCCCCGCGCCTAAAATGAAGGCACACGAAGAGGCTAGTGCAGCGGTGTAAGGGAAACGGGGGCCTGTTGGCAGCAAGTCACCAGCCACCCCTGTGGTGGATGTTTTCAAGCAGGAAACCAAGAGGAAAAAGCATTTTAAGGGCTCCGGGATTGTGGGACATACCAATGTGGGAGCTGTGGTCTTTGGTGGCCAATCAACCTGCTTTTCCAAGCCTCGTGTGAGGGGGCACCTCTTCATGGGCGATCCGCAGTCGTTTCTCGGTTCTCCTAGCGCGGCCTCTCGTTTGAGGAAGGGAACATGAGCCGCGACCTCAGGCGAACGACTGGAGATGCATTTGGATGCACTGGAAAGGTCGGCTGGAGAGACCCGGCCCAAACTGTTTGTGGCAAACGGTTTTTCAGCTAGCGCCAGAGGAAAGTCATTCGTGTAGCATCCTAGAATCATTTGAAAGAACTGATTTGGGATATCCAACTAGGGGGTCCCGCTTCGGGCAGATGAATTGTCTTCCAGAACCCTTGAGTGAGGTTCCCAATGTCTTCGGATTTGGAAAACCCGTGGGTATCGGACGCAGAGAGGTACGAGTTGTTTGTTGTAGATCTCTTTGGTGGGCATCATGCGGGGATTCGCGTCCACCAGCCATGTTCCAGGGATGTTCCCCATTCAAATTTCACGGCCACAGAACGAGGGCCGCGCCATGCGCAAAGGCCTCGCCCACTCTGGATGGCTCAAGCTTTGGGAAGACAAGATTGGGGATGTTCTGCTTGTTGTTTGGGCCACCCCCAGTGTGGTTGGCGATAAAGTGAACCAAAAGGAAGCCAGCCTTTCTGTGGGTGAAAGTATTTTGAGACAACGCCTTGCTTAATTTTCCAAAGATAGAGGATACCGTGATCTACAAAAGCATCCAGATAGAGCTGGTACAAGGATCAAAATGGTTTCATCCTTCTACGATCACGACTAAATTTGGCTTTCATGTACCCCACTCAGGCACATCCCCATTCATATTCTTTGGTCCCATAATTCGTACGCGTCCTTTTCGACGGCTGCGAGACCTGTTTCTGAGGCCGGGCAGTGCTGCAAGTCTTTGAGGAGTACCAGAAGGCCAGTGGGATCTCCGCAAAAAGGATTAATCCGCAGGAGAGGACGCACCCCTGATTAGTGCGGTACCCTGGATTCATCCAAAGCTAACATCACCGCGTGTACCAAAAAATGGACGTGGACCTGGACACGGGCCTTCTTAGGTGGATGGGAAAACCCTCCGCTCGCCCACTACCCACGATTGGTAGACAGAGGGTAAGAATAAGTCTCGGCTTCCCCAGGTTGTTGGAAACATTGAGGGCTGACTTGGGGAACACCCGCGGAATTTCCCTCAAACCCAATGTGTCCTTCTTGCTGGGCCTAAGAAGGGTGGGATTCTGATTCCGGCCCCACAAAGAACTGTAGAACACGTGAAAAGGGGGCCGGAAGAGAAGGGAAAAAATGTCCTTTGATTTTTTCGGAGCCAACAACTCCTTTGAGTTAGAGAAGCCCAAGCCCGGCTGAAGCTATGATGCCGAGCTGACGGCGATGCAGCTTGGGCCTACGTATAGGTGCTTCCCTCATCCTCAAGCTTGGATGCGCCTTGGGTTCCTCGGAGTGGTTGCTTTTTTTGAGGATGTTACGTCAATGGACCCGGTGCAGTATCTTTATCTGATTGCATCGCATAAGTGCCTGGAGAGGCCTGCCCCGTGCCGAAGGAGGTCGGTTTCCAAAAAAAACTTCGAAGGGTGCAACTTGAGGTAAGGAACGCCCTCATTTCATGGGCCAAGTGAGGACATAGTCGAAAGACGCAGTCCATGAGTCTCTAAGAAGGACCCAGAGATTTGGCAAGGCACCTGCACGGGAATCAAAGGCAGTTGATTGCTCCAGTCCGGCATTCTGGGCAGTCCAAAGTGAATGCTTCTGCTCAAAGTACCTCATTTGAGCGGCTGTGTTTTTTGAGGCTCGGTACCCTTTGACCTTGGTCAGGAAACCAACATGAATGGTTTTCAGAATCCCCGTGCCACTATTCCCGCCCAGCACGCTGTCAGGCGCGTGTGACCTTCGTCCAGACGGTGGCAGACCTGGCCGGGCTCTCCGGGATGTGAGCTTGAAGTGGGCCTGACGCCACACGCTATTTTCCATTGACTTGCTTTGGGGAACAGATGGTCGGTTCTTTTTTAGCAAGGGGCTCCTTGCATTGCCCTTGTGGGTAGTTCAAGCATCACCTGTTGAGTCATTTTGATGTGCCTTTCCTTTGTTGGCGATGTTCAAAGGGGACATATCTGGAGCACTGTTACATGCCATATGTTTTTGTGGACAAATGGTAGAAGCACTCACGTCACAGGGCGACCACATCCAGGCTGAAAAAGAAATCAACGGTCGAGCTGAAATAGAACGAACTGCCCTACAAACCACAGCATGGGTTAGAGGGGATGGGGGAGCTCCTAGTCGTGACAGGTAAGATTGGTGTGTGACACACGCCTCACAAATACTGTGGACTTTTATATCTTTTTTCCGAGGCGACGCGGCCGCAAAATATCGATGCCCTGCAGAATGCAGGCGGGACTGGTGAGGCTTGCGGTTTCTTTTGGATGTCAGCAAAAGGGAGCGGGTTTATTTTGCCAGACATGAAACAGATACCAAACGGGTTGTAGAAGGCATGCACCAAGGACAATCAGGTGTGTGGCATCGATCCTATTTGTTCGAACCCGTTGAGCAGGTCACCCAAGTTTTGAACCAAGCCAGGTTGGTGAGAGAGAAACGGGTAAAGGAAGGAAGGCACTGGAAGGGGATCAAAGTGAGGCCGCCAGGATTCGAACCTTGAAATATGGTCATGCAGCGTAGTATACCAATTTTCCCCTGATAATCATTGTATATTTTGTGGCTGATCAAATACGAACCAGAGTCTGCCAAGATTATTCTTGGCGTATCCTGGGGTTGGGCCAAGCTTCCAATTAGATCAAGGGCTTCCCATTTCGACTTACCAAAAGCACCGGGGAAAAAAACAACAAAAAACGGCAACTCCGGCGAGATGTGAGCCACCAGTGAGACCCTTTGCTGGGATCCCTTGTCAAATCATTTTATATTGTAAGTTTCGCTAAGTCCGAACCAACATCAAACACCTTCTGATTTTCGGCTGGCAGAAGTTGAGGCAGTGTTGCAGCTGTCGTTTCTTGTAGTTTCGTGTCCTTTAAATTGAACTACCGACAAAAGAACTGGCGCCTCTTTTCTTCCATGGAGTTCCACAGGAGGTTTCCCCTTTTCAAGTCAACATATTTCCATAAGATTCCGCTCAACGCCGCTGGAAATTTCCGCGTTGAGGCGTGATGGCGCTGCTTCGGCCCTTGCTGCTGGACAACGTGGCGTCCATCCAGCAGAGCGCGGCCTTGGCGCTCGGGAGGCTGGCGAACTACAGGCGGGGGGTGAGGGGCGGGGGATCAAGAGATGGGGGCGGTGCTCGACAAAGCCGGGCGTGGCGATTTTTGAGGGCAGCCCCCCAGTTTGGGCGGGTTTCGGAGGGGAGCCTAAAGAAGGAGGTTGGAGGATATTGTCCAAGTGGGCAACCTGCAATGGTGAAGGCTTTCTTCGGGGTCGGGAACAGGTGAAGTTCAACAGCAGCTTCAACATGCTCAAACGGCTTTTCTAGGGGCAACCTCCGCATGATTTCTGGGGATTCCGTTTTTGAACACAACGACGGTTGAGAAGAAAGGGGAATCAATCCGCCCTGGAATTATCGTTGCAACAGCCTCCTTTCGGTTTCTCTTGGGGACCTTTCGGATCGTGAAACACGCTTTGCAACCAGAGGTTCCGATACATCCAAAGGAGGGAGGGGTTTCTTTTGGCTTGTTTGAACTGGGCCGCAAAACCATGAACATTTTTGGGATCTTTGAAGGCCCCAAGAAGCGATATAATTTGATAGCCTCACCTGTCCAACCCACAACGCTCAGACATGCCTACAGTCCCTCCGACCACCGCCTGTTGGGTCAATTTAAAGTGAGTGCCCTATAGGGGACACATTTAGAGGTTGGAAGTTGGAAACCCTGTTTCTCCAAGTTTCCCAGGGCTTGCAAGTGCATCTCTGTTCCCTGCCCGTGCTGTTGAAAGGTTGGCAGCCGAGCAAGCCACTTTGACTTTGAACTAGCGACTTCCACCAGCTTGAGTTTGATTGAGAAACGTTGAGAAAGTTCCATGAGCCCTTGGTGTGTGGGCCCTGGCTGTTAGTAGACACTGTGCCCCAGGACAACCATTCAGACCCACTATATAATAGGTATGTAAACGGTACATGAAAAGGGGCCCATGCCAATGGCACATTGTAAGTCTATCTGGAGAGTTTAGTTAGATCTGGGACATTTCTACAACAGCAGGGCACATTCTGAGCCTCGCCTTCTTTTTTCCTTGTCCGTCAGTGACGAGCTCGCAGAGTCCGTGGTGACCCATGAGATCCTCCCTCAGCTTGTGTGCGCCGTGGGGGGTGGGGGGGGGGGGGGGTAGGAGGCGGCTCTGCAACTTGGGCTCTCAGAGGAAATTGGTTTGCCGGCCTTTGAACGGCAGCCGCTTTCTTTGGAGCCCGCAGAAAGCAAGCAAGTGGTCGTAAGGGTGGCAACCGCTATGTCACAGAAAGGTTCATTCTCCAACCACTCTTTAGATTTCCCTTGGTGGTTTAGTCCCGTGCAAATTGACGGAAGGAACCCAAAACGGGTGGCCCGTTGCCCTTGACCTCGAAAACAAACCAACCACCCGAAGGGGGTCTCTGATTTCGAGACGCCCACCTGGAAGCTGAATTCAAAAACTGTTGGGGTTCTATCTTGATTTGCACGAGAGTAAACATCAGCTGTTGAGTGAGTACTGATTGTGCTTGCCCTTGGCAAAATGCCGTTCACAGGGGAATTTAAACCAGACCTGAAGGTGCCCACAGAAAAACGAAAGGAGGTTCAAACCACTCATTTTTTCATCCCCTTGGTAGAAACTCAATGGTCGACCCGGGTTGCAGAGGTGTTTGCGGGATCAACCAGTTTTGGTGAGAGAATAAACCATTGTGGTTGTTCTTAACGGGAATAGCGGGCCCCTTCAAGTGATTACTTCGGCGGTGACACAGAAGTGGGTATTGAAGCGTTGAATGTTGAAGCCCATCATCTTCGAAGCTTGGTGTTTTCAACTGTCCACGTGGCCCATGTGCATTTCCCCGAAGCTCTCTATTCCAAATTTCGATGGCCTGGCTTTTTCTGCCCCGGTCCGCAGGGCTGCAATGGAAAATGCGGCAGAATTGAACACTTGACGTGCATGTGTGCAGGGAGCTCCGGAATGCAAGACATTTTGCCATGATGCATTGGGTGTGAACACAAAGAATTCCAGCAAGGGCTTTCGGGATTTCTTTTTGTTTTTCTCCTGCACTGGGGCCTTGGCAGGTGTTGTTTTTCAAAGACAAACAGCACGAAGTGTCCGCGAGACCGTGAGGCCTACTTGCATGCACATGTTTGGGTTTGTGAATGTGCAAGGGACTACACGACTGGCTGGCCAAATGGCAACTTGGTGATGAGCAGTTCTCGTCGAAGTGGGTGAGCTTGAAGCGAAGCTCGGCCAAGTCGCAAGGGGCCATCATCAATCATCCTTCTTTCAGTAGCGACAAGCAGGTGGTGGGTGAACCGCGCAAAAATCGTGACAAGGAGCACAGTGACTTGGAAGAAGCAGCTGAAGCAGGCTCCCTCTTATCTTCATCAGGGGTTCTAGCATGATCCACCTGCAAAAACAACATGAGGGAGACACAAAGACACAAAAAGCCGAGGCCGTTTCCATGGATCGTTTCATCTTGGTTTCCCTAAGCCACAGCTTCAGCAAGCGCCAAGCGGTTCGCGGGCCAGGTACTCCTTGGCACAGCAGAACCGCTTCTACAAGAAGGCCAGCCCCAGTGAAGGAAATGGCTTAAGTCCACTGGAAATAATAAAACATATTTCCAGTAGTGCTGCTCCTTCATCTTGATGTAGTTCCTGGAGCATTGGGTTGAATGCATAGGGTCCGCATGCTTTGGCCCTCTTCTTGGCTTTCTTGGCTGTATGGATTGTATGACCAGGGGGCCTGTCAGGGATGTGAGGGAGCCTCGGTTTCGTGCCGTGCATGAGGGTCCATGAAGCAGGGTTGCTGAAAGGATGCATTTCGGCCGTATTGAAAGGCGTCAACCATTCTATCAGCTGATTTGGAGGATCTGTGACGTGAGTCAGATAGCTTTTGGATCGATTCTTTTGGACAGCTGGGTGGGACCTGGCCAAACTTTGAAGCCACCGTGGGGTGGTCCGGCGTCGGAACCTAATTAAGGGGCACCAGGTGTTGCTTTCCAGATCCATTGCCGCAGTCGACGAGGTGTTACATGACCCCATGCCTGACTTGTGTCTGTTCTGTGTCTGGCTGCAACTCCAGCTGGTCTTGCGCAGAATTGAGGGGCTCCCGTCGCCAAAGGTCTTTTTCCAAGACCGATCCACACTCACTGAGCTGAGCTGACTCTTTGGGTGGTCAGGGCTGGAACAGGCCGCCAGGGCTGCGCTTTGGTCCCGGCACTGATTAACTGCGAGCATCTGAGAATGTGCCTTCTCCTGATTGGCGCACGGTATCCAACACCACACCATCCAATGTCAGATGTTTGATCGGTGAGTGTTCCCCTCAAAAGTGCAGGATTCCCCCCCCCCCCCCCGCGCCCCAATCAGAATCAACCATGTTCATCCTGGGTTCCCATTGTGGGGCATAGGGTTTGGCAAAAGCAAAGGATCCCCCCGAGGGTCTTGTGACTTGAAGTCGGTCGTCCAGTCTATGCTCAACTTAGGGACATGAGGGGACTCCCACATTTTCCCACAAAACGCAGAGACTCGCTAATGTTTCCATGTTACCTTTGGGGTAGCCGCATATTGTGACCGTGGCCCCGAATCCTCCCACTTGCTTTCAGGGTAGCAAGTAATCTTGGACGAGGGTATTGGAAGACTGCAGTCCGCTTGAAAAGCCCCTCCCCCAGACGTCAGCTTCCATGATTGTTGAAAGGAGGGCAGCGCTCGCAAACATGTTTGCCGAAGTTTGGTTCTGGCAACTTTCTGTGATACCGAGGGAATCCTCTTTTCTTGACGGATTAGGGATGGGAGTCTCACAGAAAGGCTCAGTTTCTCCAACCATTCCCATATTTTTACCCCTGTTCGTTTTTGTTCTGCCCCGCGAATTTTTCGGGGTGATTTCCCCAGGTTTCCACAGTTTTTCGGTGTTTTTACTGCACAGCGTGCGAACCCAACACGGGGTGGTCCCGCGAATTCCCATCTTTTCTCGTGGGCCCCGAAACCGGGCGACGACCGTCGAGGCCGCCGCCTTCGTGCTGCGCGCGGTGTCGAAGCACTCGCCGCAACTGGCGCAGGCGAAACGGGGACGCGACGGGGCGGCCGATGCGGTGGGGTGGGGGTGGGGTGGGCAGGGTGGGGTGGGGTGAGGTGGGGTGGGTGGGGTGGGTGGGTGGTGGAAGTAGGGCGGCTTCCGCTTTTGTTGGCAGAAATGGCAGAAAGGCTAATCGAAAAGGGAGCTTCCAATAGACGCATCCTTTTGCTGAATTTTCCCTCTTTTGCAGTGATGTTCGCAAAAATCTGCAATACATCAGGGTTGTTTGGTTGGATGTGGCTGGTTGCAGTATTTAGCAGCTTTGCTTGCTTTACTCATCACTCTTTGGGATTGCTTCGGGGCCTGAGGTGGGGGACGACCCCCCCCTCTGTTCAGATTGGTTTGGGCCTGCTGAATTCTCGTTGGCCCGCGCGCCAAGAAGCCCGGCTTTTGAGCTTGGGGCTTTGGTTCTTGCTTTCGACCTTTGGAGCATATTGTAGTGACGTGGGTTGAGGGAAATCGCACCGGAGTTGGAAGTTGGCATCACCATTCACCTCTTTCAAGCCGCATCCAATCTGAATCGAGCTCGCGAGTCGGGCGATTGACATATGGAGGTGGGATGTGTCTGGGACTGCCCAAAGATCACGAGTCACGATGCGTGGCAAAGTTTTGAGCGGCATTTCGCCAATGCGCAAACATCAGTTAGCTGTCAGGCGCAAGGCCGGGAGAGTCTTCAGGCCTGCAGAAACCAGAGTTGCAGGTAGGCTTGACCGAACTTGTTTGGACGTCGCCTGTCTTTTCTTAGTTCTCCCACGTTCAGGAAAGCGGTCCATCGGCACTCCACTCTCCAGGCGGTGGTGGACAGTGGCGCCCTGGAGGCCCTGGTGAACTGCCTGGAAGAGTTTGATCCTTCAGTCAAGGCCGGGCGTTTTTTTTTTCTTTTTTTTTTTTCTGAGAAGTGAACAGCTCCGCACGATGTTTGTTTTTTGGAGGTGAGGGGAGGTGGGGTGGCGCGCGCGCTCCTTGGAGAAGCTTGAAAAACCCGGAAGGCTGTGGTGGCTGGGGCTTTTTTAAGCCCAAGAATGGGTCGACTCAAAGGGCACCAAGTACCTCCGCCTTTCTTTCGGTCCCGGAAAGCAGTGCTCGAACTGATTCCTGGCTGCGAACAATCCCATGGGCAGGGGGTTGCAGAGAGGGGGCTTGGGGCCAAGGGACTGTCCAAGGTTGCCCAAGGAGATGGTTGCTTGTTGCTTTCATTACGCTTCGACCAGGAAGGTGCCAGTTGGCAGCCATGGGGAAGAGGTTGCGGCAGGCATACGGAAGCTCTCTCATGTTACACCATCCTGGTCAGCCTTACATTTTCACTTACTGACATCCTAGTCAGCCATCCTAGTCTTGTTTAACATCACCTGTTGAGCCAATTCGAGCGAGCTTGGGCGACGTTTACCGGGAAGATAGCTGAAGCTTCTGGGGCTTCCCATGATCCAAGCTTCCAAGAAGGAGAGGCAAGGTTGGGACAGTAAACGCCGCAGATCCCCCGTTTTCGAAAGCCCAGATCCGAGTGAATGGGCAATCCGGCTGGGGGCGCCGGTATTTCCTCCTTTTTGGTTTGTCCCTTTGGAAGCTTGCATCCCACCATCGGTGTGAGCCTGGGGGCAACTTGCCAAAAGAGAGCCACCAGAGTCGAGAGGCGTCCGGGCTCGCGCCTTCTTGTGGCCCGATGTGTTCGATGCCCCAGCCCTTTTGGGTTAGTTTGCCCATGTCACTTTCTTGCTGCCGATCTGGCAATTAAACCAAAAACACAATCGATGCAAGAAACGATCTGATCCCAGCAAGTCTTTCAATTGGAAGTTCGGAAATAGGACACCTGCTTTCGGAAGATACCAAACGAAGCCTTCTAGAAGCTCAGAATCGGAATGGGCCGTCAGTTGAGCACAGCCACACCACTCAAACACTTGGTTGCTGGTGGTTTGTCATCCACTGTCATAAACTCTTGGACGGCATTTGCAACCATTGTACTCCTTCCTGGGTGTGTCATTTTTAGAGGCTACCCCTGTTCTGGTGACTTTTCAGGGAACCCAACCAACAAAAAGACACACCATCTTGGGGCTATGTGTGTTTCCGACTACATTCCCATGACTTTCCTTCGGGCACGGGTCACCTATCCGATCATTTCTGGGCTGAAGTCAGAAGATGGGGTTGGCGCCCTATAACCTACCCCTTTGATGGTGGCTTTGATAATGACATCATGGGGCCAGGCAAGAAAACCGCGTTCGAGGGGCGACCCTGCTTCGGAGCGAGCCCCTGTTGTTTCTGGTGCAGCTGAGGCAAGGTAAATCCCAGGCGCCTTTTTTGCGCTGCACCCCTAAACCAGAAAGGAAAGCGTGGGTTTAAATCGGGTTTAAAGGAACACCGGGTTTAAATTGGGGTTACCCCCCAAATGGTTTTCCCTTTGGCTTCATTCTGACCTGTACGGGGCCACAGACCCAACCTGCCGCACAGGAAGCAGCCGCCTGGGCTCTCGGGTACATCGCCCGGCGGGGGCGCCGAGTCGAGTGAGACGACGCCCAAGCCGGCCGAAAAAGCGATTTGTTTGTTGCATTTGTTTTTTTGTTTGTTGTTTTTTTTTCTTTCTTTCTTTCTTTCTTTCTTTCTTTCTTTCGTTTTTTTTTGGGGGGGGGCATGCTTAGCTTGCCAGTATTTTTGGGTGGCTAAGGGAACCCCCGCAAAGTGATAGTCATGGGCGTGGCAATCCCATCCGCGAGTTATAGCGAGCTTACCGATCCGAATCCAAAACCAGGTCTCCCGTGAAGTTCCTTGGGGATTCCTCCTTCCAGGTGCACGAAAAACATGCTAGGTGGAAGGCGTTTCTGGCCGTGGGTTGCTGGCTGGGGCAAATCAGGTGCGTGGGATGCAGACCCCCTACTGTCCTTCGAAATTGATCTTCCAGATACCCTCCCACAGGGGCTATGTTCGTGATAGGACAGGTGCGCGACATGTAGATGCATGCTTGATATGGACATATACTCATGCAGATGTAGGTATTTAGCATGGATGTGTGTGTCAAACAAAGGATGCTCAAATAGTTGTACAGGAAGCTTGACGTTTTGATGTGTCCCATATCTTGGCAGCACGGACACCGAGTATGATACGTGCTGTTCTTTTGAGTTTCTTGCTATGTGAACGCAGATGGCGCCAGTCCAGCGTGTATGTCAGATTGGTACATATTTTTTTCTGTGAATAGGAAGCGTCAGAAGCGCCTTCGAGTAGGGCTTGAGATCACGGGTGGGGGAAACGCTGCAACATGGAAGCCACATGATCCTGTTGGGGGTTTTGCGTTTTTGACATTGCCGAACTTGGCCTACTCGAACTTAGATAGCCTTTTTGCCCGTTTGCCCTTTTGCAAGCAAATGGCTTGGCAAGCAAATGGCTAACAGGTCTAAGTCTGGGCAAGTTAAGGGGTGTGCGGAGTTGCATAACCAGTACACAAGCCCTGCTGGATTCACAGAGCGCCGCGGATTGTTCCTTGCCTCCTCCCTTTTCCCGCCTCTAGTCTTCTCCTTTTCGCCGCTTGTCCTGCTCCTGGCTGCTCTTCGCGCCAGCCTGCTCCGGCAACCAGAGCCGAGGGGACTCTGGGCCGAAAGGCCGGAGATTGCCCCAATTGAAACTGGGGACATGAGAAGGTGCTTGCTGAACGCAGGATGTGCACTGTCGCCCCCCTGCTTTGAATTGATTTGCAGTTGCGGTGCAATGTTGAGAACCTCCTGAACATGCGTTCTTTTGGAACGCAGGATGGCGGATGTGGACCAGGCGGACAAGCAAGGCCAGAACTCAGTTGATGAAGATGTTGTGCTGAGAGACGTTGGGTTTTGAGGCTGGGCGCAGGGCACTGCCTCGTGACAGCATCCGTGAGCGATATCTTTGAGCAACGAGATCGGGACGACACCGGTGGAAGGCTTGGCAAAGGGCTTTTATCAAGGCTGCGGCCAGTGCCTTCGTCCCGTAGCTCAGCTGTGAGAAAGATCGGCTTTGTTCGGTAACCAGATTGGTGGGACGGAGGCCACGGAGGATCTGCTGGGCATGTGCAGTTCGTCATAGACTGGGGAAGTTTGATGAGCCCCTGTCGAACAAGAGACCGCAGTTTTGGCTACGTCAAAGAGACGCCCATTTCCTGGCCCCGCGCCAGCCTTGCACAGAAGAGACTTAGCCTTTCGGGCTGGCAGGAGAGCGTCCTTGTGCATACCTTTGTGCCAGTCGCCTGGCCTATTCCATGGTCCAGCGGCACACCCGCCTCTGTTCAGCACAAGAGGCAGCAGCAGTTCGAGAGTTTAGCTACTTTGAGCACTCTCGGCACGTGGGAAACAACTGCTGTTGATGCATGCGGCTTCTGGCTGTTTCCGAGCTAGACATGTGGGAGTTGCCTGTTTCACTGTGGGCAATCCGCCAGCCTTCCGTGCAGTGAGTAATACGTACTTTGCCCAAAGCAGATCTTCGTGTCGACCTGTTCCCTTGGCCACATGAGATGGTGTTCTAGCAGGGTTGTTGGAACCCACCAAACTGCTACAGATAAACAGCACCAACAGCATATTTTTGCTGGTGCTTGCTGAGGACCCTGAAGATTGGTTTCAAAAGTGACGGCGGATGACGATGCCCGCAGGATGGGCTGCCACAATCACCACTTAGAACCTGCCACCCTCCAAACACCTAAGGGAGATGACGCTTGCACTCTCTGTGCAAGCAGCTTACCCTGCTCAAGGAAAGCAGCTGCCAGCTTGCATTTTCCCGCCCTCACTCCCTTCAATGATCTTCATTGAGCCAGCCCTGCTGTTGAGCGATGGAAGTGGGGCTCATAGCCAGGAAGCACCTTTTTTCCGGTTTTCCACATCACAGAACCACTCCAAGACCACTACGGACATCTCCGATGTGACCAGATGTCCAGATTCAGGCACACCAAGGAGTTGGCCCAGACCGTGGTGGATGCAGGCGCTGGTCTTTGTTGTTGTTTTTCTCAGGGGGGGGGTTGGGAGGGAAGGTCAGCCAAACTGCCCTCAAAGCGGTTGCATTTAGAGGGGTTCTTCCAGTTTCGTTTGGCTCCCGGAGGTTCCATTGAGAGGATCATTGTGAGGATATTCGTTTTTCGGTCTCAAGAGAAAAGCGGACAAGGGGCGCTTGTTGGATGGCCATTGAAGGGAAACCATGAGGAAACAGGAGTATCAACCAAAAAGGCTTCAGATGCAAACCCAGGAGAGACCGAAATCAAAAGGACGCCAAGCACCTTTGGGACACCGAAACCACAAGGGGCACACTTTCGCAATTTTTGCGGCTTCCCTCCAAGACATATCCACTCACATGCGGGCGGACCTAGGCCCTGTTTTCAGGGACCCAGCGCTTGGAGCCTCCTGCTTCAATGAGGTCTTAGCCCAAAAGGGGCAGCCAGCCTTCGAGAAGCTTTTGGCCTTAGACAATGTAAAGGTTTCTATGAAGGGAACCATGACCATGACCCACATAGAAGTTTTGGGCCATGGCACAAGTGAGATTTGTTGGACCCCCGCGCCTGGGAGGAACCAGGTTTGCAGGGGCCTCGGGCGCAGTTTGGTCCACATCTAAGGTGTACGGGAATGCTATGACTCCTTAAGCCGTTTGTGGCCACCGGTCGGCTTCTCCGTTTTCCTTTTCGGCAGTCGACTTGTTCGCCCAGCCCGCAAGTTTTGGCTCGGGGAGGCCAACTCATGCCCGATAAGGGTCCAAAGCCAATGTGCTGGTGCAAGTTTGTGCTGTGCGGGAGAAAGCGACCAACAAACAAAGGACTAAGTCCAATCGGCAGCCAGACAGCAAGAAAAAGGAAAAAGGAAGGACCAGCGAACAGTTTGAGAGGAACAATTGCAAGAACATCTCAGGCGGCCCCCCCGCGCAGAGAGACATCTTGCTGGGGTTGCTTTCGGCCTTCGAACGAAGTTCGTACTTCGTTCGCAACATGGAGTTTGACCTGACCGAAGCGGAGCTGCAGGCGGGCGGATGCGGACGGGGTTTGGATGCAGAAAGGGACTTGGTTGAAAGGCCGAAAAGACCAAGGATATGCACACGCATTGAACAACATTTGTAATGTTGACCCCAGATAAATAAACCCCTGTTTATCAATATGGGGGTGTCCCTGGATTTAGTGGGGATTTGTCACTTTTGGAGGGGTTACTGAAAATGAAGGCTTTGGACGAGAAGTTCTGCACCCCGCGATTTTCAACTTCCATGATTGTTGGAAAGTGGAACGAGTGTATTATCATTATTCTTCTTTTATTTTGACTATCATTGCAGAATAGGGGACTCTGGCAGTGAATTCCTTTTCTTTTTTTTTAGCTCTGTAAATTGTGTGCTTTTCTGCTGTTCTTGAGGGATGTGTGTGAGTGTGTGTGCGCGCAATCTTCTATCTTTACAATTCTGTTGGAACCGACATCCTGCGTAAATTCGAATTTGACATAGAATGGTTCTTGATTAAAGTCTAATCTAACATATTTAGGATCAAATTCTAGCTAAACTCAAATTGAATTGTACAGTGCTATTTGGCAACAATGCTCTGTTCAAATTCTAAATTTCCAGTAAAACAACTCCATCAGGATTCGAAACAAGTATGTCCTTATTGAGTCCTGTCTAAATTCTATTCAAGTTTTGAATCTTAAAGAGTGGCCGTAGATGGAGATGCGAATTGAGTATGAGCAACGCTACAGAGCACTGTTGTTTCTTTTTCTTTTTCGGTGTTCTCTGACCATGGTAGTACTGGCGGCTAGGTAAACACACGGTTTTTGGATCTCTGACTTCTTTCCTTTGAACTTATACTTATCAAAATCAACTGAACTTCTGTCTGACTTTATATAAGTAGAACTTGAGAAGAACAGACTCCAATTGTTTGTTGTTTGGGCTTGCTTTGCTTCTGTTGAGCTCCTTTTGAATAAATTGGGTTTAAACGTGAAGTGATTTGTAGAGAAGACATGGAAAAGGGCACCCTGTGTAAGAGTTGACTTGACGTATACTATTTAGTACTTAAAATCCAATTTAAGATAGAAATCTTGGTCGGATGATTTCTTTACTAAGTTCTATTGAAAGTCAGTTAGAATTCGAGTAGACTTTAACGAAAACAAATGCGCAAACTGTCATAAGTAACGAACTCGGAGGTCCAAAACATTGTGTTTTCCCAGTCCCCCCCCCCACCAGTTTGCACTTGCTTTGCTTTATACATCATGCATTACATTGCAGATCATTGTTCCATCACGACACATGACATGACATGACGTGACATCACATTGTATTGCATTACGTCGTTGCGATATGTCCGGGGCTTAGACGGTCAGTACCCCTTGAGGGAGTTTCGACGGCGATTTCGGAGAATTCCTTTTCAAACATTTGTAATTACCCCCTTCACCTTGAATTTGGATCTTCATAGAAACCATGTCAACCGAGTACATTCTATTTGGAACCCCAGAGAACCCTCTTGCTTGAATAGGAATCCCTTTGGAGGACTCCTTTCTTTGGCCCGCCCAAGGCGTGACGCTTGGCACCGTAGCATGTATGGATGGCATTTGGCAACGTGGGGGTTGAGAAAACCCCCACGGCACAGGACGAAGCGAAGCTCCAAAGGGTGTGGTTATGAAGTGGTGTTGTTGCACAGGGAGGCCCATATCGGCTCGGTTGAACACGGGTTTGTACAAAACCTGCAGCTTTGCAATGGCTGAAGTGGCCGGAATTGATCATCCCTTAAATGCGATGGCGACTGGGTCTCCTGTTCAATGGCGACCTGGGAGGAAGCCAGTTTGGAGTTGTGACACACAGCCACTTCCTTCACATCCGCTCTCTGAGGAAGAGCGTACGAGCAAGCGAATGAACCAATCGCGTGAACCGACGGGCGGACGGATGCAGGAAGGGAAGGGAAGGGAAGGCAAAAGGAAGGAAAGGAAAGGAGACGCAAGGAATTTCGCGGTGAGGAGAGGAAAGGAAAGGAAAGGAAAGGAAGGAAAGGAAGGAGTAAGGAAGGAGGAAAGGAGTAAAGCAGGAGCAAGGAAGGAGTAAGGAGTAAGGAAGGAGTGAGGAAGGAGTAAGGAAGGAGTGAGGAAGGAGTAAGGAAGCAGCGAAGAAGGAGAAGGAAGAAGTACGGAAGGAAGACCGAATAAGGAAGGAAGGCCGCATGAGCACACTTGAATGTGGGTGAATCAACCTAAGTCACCTTGCAATGATTGGCATTGGCAAACACGCGCAAAGGGGTATGCAGTAGGGCGCAATTTTGGCGCAAACGCCTTAAAGGGCAAGCAGACGGCCCGGACGCGACAGTGGATGAACGTCACCCCATGTGACCTCCCACCTTAAGTGACTTCGCATGGCCTCCAGCCATTCTTGACCCACATGTCAAGGAGTGGCTTCAAATGGATGAACTTGGTTCGTGGGGGCTCGGTTTCCCTTTGCACACTACCCCAAGAAGGGTACAATCGAACAAAAGAGCTGCACCGATCAAGCTCAGTTGACCACTTTGGGGTAATTGTCTCGTTCCGATTTTGGTCGATTCGGCTACCGATCAATGCATCGATCCGGACAAATCATGCCAAGCGCATCGATTCGAGGGTAAAGCCAGCGAATCAGCCGCAACGGGTTCTTTAACTTGGCGAGTTCCTATTTCTGGTTTGCCATTTGTAGTTATTTGCTCCCATGATCTCACTCTCCCATGTCCAGTTGAGTACTTTGGGTTGGCAGAGATGGTCGTCAACCTGCTCTTTGCTGGTTTTAGACCAGCAAATGCGAAGGTTCCCACTGCCGGAGCTACGACCATGACCCACATCTGGGGGATTTCGGCGGTCGCCAGGGCCTGCTGGGGCGTCAGATTGCCAACCGCCCATGGCCTGCACCCGGCACGGCCCTTCGGACGAATTGGAATTGGGGGCTTGGGTGCCGTTTCTCCCGGTCCTTTCGGTGGCATGGTTGTGGGAAAGGATTTTTCAGATTTGGAGACCGAACCTGACATTGGCTGATCTGCCCCTCGGATGAATTTGGAAAGGACCGTACTACTCAGGGTTGGTTAGAAACCTTTTACGCAAGGCAATCTATCTTAGGGGGCTCGTCTCATCCGAAGTTGGCGGCAGGGGATTTTTGGTTCTTTCGGTGCTGCTTTCCCTACACTCTGTTTGGTTTCCTCTTGCAGGAATTGGATGGTTGCGAGTATGCACGGAGACGGGGAACTTTGCCCTGAGGCCAATGTTGGCCCAGAATTGATTTCTCCGGGGTCAACGTTACAACACCACCTTCCTTGCAACCATGAACTTGAACGGGCATGTGTCAGGTGAATAAGTGGGAGCGTCTCAGATGAGCGACCAGACGTGAAGGCCCGTCCAAAGCTATGGGTACTTTTCCGATTCATGTCCAGGCGTGTAGATTTGGTCATGCCCCAAGTGCCCTGAAATTTTGCCCTTGCTAGCGGGGTCCAGGGTCGAAGGCTCCAAGATCCAACTTGTGCGACAGTGGCTTTCTGCACAATCAAGCAACATTTTGGCCAGTTGAGTTTCTTTGTCGTGAGGCGATGTTGAAAGGGGACCTTTGGGTCTGCCTCCAAGTAGACCCTCCACAAAGCTTGTACTTCCCTTGTTAAACATTTCCAACATTTTGGTACCGAGTAGTGTTGTGGTATTCAACCACTTGAATGTCCCTGGCGTCGTCGTGTTGCACCACAACCACAACTCCACTTGTTTTCCGTATGTTTTCGGCACACTCCACAGGTTTCCTTGCAGGCAATCCTTTGTTTTGTTTTTGTGGGGCGATTTGAAGCCCCCCGGGCATAGGACCCGGGAGCTGACGCGAAATTCCAAATCCCTTGCCGCGAGGTGGTGACCATGGCCTCTGACTGGGACGGGCCCTCCACCCACCACTCCAAGGAGTTCCTGAGCCTCAAGGCCGAAGCGGAATCTTTCTTGGTCCCCGGTCCGCCGAGCTGGCAGGTGCCCCTGAAATTTACATATACAATATATTATATACACGTATGGGGTTGATCAATACTCCTGCCCCCAAATGACCTTTTGATCAACCCCCATACATAGAAAATATCTTATTTGTAACAAAAAGAACTGATATTTGGAGTTGGGGTCATGTGACTGTTCAAAGTGAGGACTCTGCCTTTCAAGGGCGAAGTAGCGGTACTGCAATGATGTTGATTCTGGACCATTTGCTGTCAGCGTTCCTACTTATGCCTCCACGTGCGTACAGAATCACTGCCTATTGATTCAAGGTACGGCAACATTGCTCTGGGTGGCTCAGATCTCCTTAAACTTGCAAGTCATCTTGCGCCCAGCCTGGAGTGGATCAATACCAGGCTGGAATGCTTGTGGAGATCACAACAGCTTCTGGAATCACACTGACACTTGATTAACTTGCGCTCCTTCCAGGATTGTCAAGACACTTGCCGCGCACTTAGGAAACACGGGTTGTTCAATTGCTCTGCGTGGGAAGGAAGGCAAGCCAAGCAGCAATATAACTTTGGTTGTTTGCTTTCCTTTCTTCCCTCTCTTCCTTTCTCTCTTCCTTCCTTCCTTCCTTCCTTCCTTGCTTGCTTGCTTGCTTGCGTGCTTGCTTGCGTGCTTGCTTGCTTGCTTGCTTGCTTGCTTGCTTGCTTGCTTGCTTGCTTGCGTTCGTTCGTTCGTTCTTTCTTTCTTTATTTCTGTCCTGCTTTATTTCATTCTTTTTTTCTTTCCTTCTTTCCTTCTTTCTTTCTTTCTTTCTTTCTTTCTGTTTTTCTTTCTTTCTTTCTTTCTTTCTTTTTTCCTTCTTTCTTTCTTTCTTTCTTTCTTTATCTGTGCTTTGGTTGGACCGGAAATCTGTAACACTTCGAGAAATGATTGTTTCCACACTATCTAGCAAGACAGTTGTCAGTTGTTTACTCCCCTGCAAATCAACAGTAGCATGGAACCCCTAAAACCTGCATTTATTGCAATCTCTTGGGGAACTTCTTTTTGGCGGCGTTAGTCTGCCGGGGGTTCTCTGTGCACGTCTTTTGGACCAACCCAACGGCTGCCTCTTGCTTTCCTTTTCGCTGGAAGGCGGGCGACCAGGTCAAGATCACAGCTCGGGTTCCCAGTATCGAGGTTGGTTGCAAGCAAGTTGGACAGCCGTTCCAGGCCAGGATGTATGCTCGATTACGGACTCACAAGGCTATGAGTTTCAAATGTTTCATTTTTACCTAAGCAAATGCGATGCTTTTGGAGGGTCTTAGATGGCAATGACTTTAATGGTTGGAACCTCCTGAAAAATGATAGGTGTCCGCCACTGGGTAAGACCTGTACCTAGACGTGGAACAAAGCACAGGTTTTCCTAGGTAACATGTCAACCGCATGCAATCGACTGCTTCAACTCATGAATATCTTGCCGCTTGAAGACCGGGTCAAGCCCATCAAGGCACTGGAGCCTCTGGATCTCAGGTTGAGCCTGTTCTGTTGACTTAAGCCCCGACAAGAGAGTTTCTCACCAGCTCGGGCCCACTTCGGATTGACCAATCACCAAACGAGTGCCGTGGAGCGCTTTGGATTGGTGTGGGGACCTTTCTTAGGTAGCTTGACACAGGCGCCCTGATAAAGCTCATTGAATTTCTCTCAAGAAGGAGCCATCCCCCCAAAATGAAAACTACCAGGTGGTTTTCGCGAACTGGACATGATATGTTTCGTTCAGCTGGGGCAGGGTCTTTCTTGCCAACCGGGGGTCCCCCCCCCAAAAAAGAGCACACACCCATTTCGGCGATTTCCGTTTGAGCTACCACCAAAAGGGTTCGTATCAGGGATTCGTATTGGAGTAGGGTAATATCCCCCCTAAAAACAAAGACGAAAGCGAGTCTTCAAAGAAAATGGTTTCGGAGAAATTCCAGTTTGGCACATCAGGGTTTCGGCTCAGTGTTTTCCAGGAGGTGTCTCCGGGCGGGGCCTTCCTGCGCGGCACAGTGCGGGCCACAGCATCCTCCTCGAGTCAGGCTCCGCAAAAGCGGAAATGAGAGGGCAATCCCTTGTATAGATGGCAAATCCCATTTGAGCAATGGTCAATATGGATTCGATACATATGTAATGTGTGTATATGTATATATATATATATATATATATGTATGTATATGTCATCTACTGTAGCAAATAAAGGGGGGGGCGACATCCGTACACGAAGCCCGACATTGCCCTTGGAAAATGGGGGGTTGCGCACCAAAGTCCTGACGCCAAAACATATAATGACAGTGGCTTATTTGACGTTTTTACGGTTCACGAATTTGGCGCGCAAAAGCTGAGGTAGTCACTGTTGTACATTCTGCAACTTATGTGCAGGACATGAAAGGGTTGTAGGGTCTTGGTATGGGGATTGTCCATCGGGGTTATGCTGTTTCCCTCTTTGTCCCTTGGCGTCGGCGGATTTTCACAAAAGGGTTGCTCTTCTGTCCACTGAACGCAGCTTCGACACAGAGGCATCAGAAACATCAACATACCAAAGAGTGGAACCAACAGAATCCGGATCTTCACATAAACCGAAGACCCCAGATTAACATCCGCCACGGGTTGACATGAGCCCCGTTGCGTCAGACCCACGCAGCCTCCCCAGCGCCCTGATTCAAGGCCGACGGTGAGCAAGTGGGTTGTAGGTAAGGTGGGTGTGGGTCAAAATTAAACCACCAGGAATTGGACTGCAGGCTTTAGTCCTGGGTTCCATTTCCTTAGGCAACCCATTTGGGGTACCCATTCTTGACCCACAGGCAAGCTCTGGTTGCCGCCTTCGAGCTGAGGTGGTGCGGGGTGGCGGCAGTGGGGGGCGCTCCGGCTGGCTGGGCGGAGCCGGCTGCGAGGTGCTCCCTGGCACAGGGGTCCCTCAATGGCCCCCCGTTCTTGGGCCGAAAGAGGTAGTTTCATGGGAAGCCACCGGCAAAAAATGCAACTTTTTTGAAGGACAAAAATCCGTGACCCCTGCGGAAAAAGCCTTCATCCTGGGCATTTCGAGCCGAAAAGGAGAGAGTTGCTTTTTGCGGCTTGATCCGCCTCGGGTTTTTAGAGATGGTTCTCTTCCTGGAAGGAGGGTCCCAGAACAGGTTGTCTCTATATTTTCCCACTCTTTCGCCGTTTTTCCCTTTTTTTGCCACAAGAAGAACCCCAGGACAGGTGACCGGTGTCTCTATATTTTCCCTTCCGTTCCTTTTTTCTCACAAAAAAGAGAACCCATAGGCGAGTCTTGGTGTTTCAAGGGGAGATGGGGACCTTTCTCCAGGCCAAGATGGCGCTGACCATCGCGGTGCCCTTGGGGAACGAGAGCTACGAGGAGCTGCCCACAGGAGGCGGGCGGGGTTTGAGCGGTGCTTTGGGCGGGGGTCTCATTTGGCCATGGGTCAAAACCAATGCACCAGGTGCAGGATGGTCATGGAGAAGGCTAACTGACATATGGCCATGGTTCAAAGCCGTTTTGGGATCCCATTTGGGGATAGGTGAATTCACCACCCATTTTAGGAAGCTCCTATTTTACTGGGGGTTGGGATGTTCACTGGGGGGTAACCGGGGTTTGAGCCATGGCAAGCATGAGGTCAATTTGATAGTGTAGTGATTTTTCTTGAAACCATGAAGTCATTTTGAGAGTGTCACCATGGAAGTCACCAGAACAAGTCATAACCAAAAGGGTATACCCTCCTTTGTTCGACTCTATTGGAGGATCGTTGAAGAGCGCGAACGCACTCCACACCAGCGCTTCAAAGAAAGGTTGCTTATGTGAAGGACACTTATTCATGAGCCCGAGATTGGCCGCTCTCTCAGATCCGCCATGTTTTTCGTCAGCGCTGAAACTGCCCACCAATGAAAGACGTAACGCACCGGGGATAAGGCAAAACAGATATAACCCAACAAAAAACAACGCCTGTAGTTGCCCAGGACCCGGGTCTGCAGGTGCCGATAGGTCCCTTGGCGTTTGTTTACACATCACCTTTCGGCCCAGTGAGTTTCGTATAAAGGTGGTGAGTAGGAACAGCTAGGGGTGCCTTGCCGGACGACATGCGAGGAGGTGGGGACGATGTGAACGGTGAGCCGGAAGATGTGGAGGCTGGGTCCTTGTGGGTTGGTTGACAACGAGGGGTTATGATTTCCTGGGTTTCTGTTGGGTGCCTATACCATGGGCACATGTATAACCAGACATACTGTAGATGGAGAAAAATCACTTCACTGGATGGCAGGCGGTTTATCAACCAGTCTTCATAGGGTTTCATCCGTCCCAACTGGTTCAAAGTTCGAAGTCGAGCTGTCCATCTACAGTACTACAAGGGTCCAAGTATTGCAGTGGCTTTGTGGACACGTGAAAACGAAAATTGGGCACGATTACATGAGTAAACTTCTGTAGCAAATGTTGAAGCCATTTGAGTTGGGTTCCGTTTCTTGTCACCTTTTCATGTTTCAGAGAGGGTTGTGAAAAAAGGGCCAACATTGTGTCAACCTTCTTGTCTTGCTGTCTACCATTCCTGAGGGGGTGCCCTCAAAAGGTTAATCGCCAGAAGCTTTTTGCGAAGTTCGCTCGATACATGCCAAGACCCGTGGCGCTCTTGTAAAGAGGGTCCGTCCATCTTACAGTCTTACACGGACGACATGAAACCAATCAGTTGGATGCCACTTTCAACAAGCAACATAAAACGGGGCCCATGGCTTGAGAGAAGTCCGAGTGGTCGATGGGTTGCCTTCAAGCAGAGCTCTGTATATCGAAACGGCTTGTTGGTTTCGGGCACGGTGGAAGTGCTGTTCTTCCAAAAGCGGCGTCTCCCAATTTGAACCGGACTTCCCCGGGCTGGTTTGCAACAAGTGCGCTGCCTTGTTCAGCTCAAGGTGGACGGTTGGTTTGTCCAGAAGTGTCCTTTCTTTCGAAGAGCAGAGCTTGCGGGCAGCTGGTCCTTGGGGAAAGAGCGACCTGCCATGTAGCCAGAAAACCGCAAGCAAACTGACTTGGAATTCAGGACAAGCAACACTTTCCCCTGACGATTTTCCTCATCCATGTTACCTCCAAGCCAACTAACACCTTCCAAACGTGTGGAACACCCAAACCCGAAAGCCTCCGCCATCAAGCCTTGAAAGCCTAAGGTCTGCCTGACGCCAGCAAGATTGGTAGATGACCGATTCCTTACTTGGGGTTGACAGGGATGGTGATCCACCTGGTAGTAAGAATCCTTAAACAACCGTTATTATTACCAGTAAGGTCCGGCAGAGCCGGGGGGCGGAAGTTTCAAAGCAGTGAACAACTATAGTTTGGAGAACTGTCCTTGGCCCCTTGCTTCTCTCTCTCTCTCTTTTTCTCTCTTTGTCTCTTTCTCTCTTTCTCTTTCTCTTTCTCTTTCTGTTTCTCTGTCTCTCTCTCTCTCTCTTTTTCTTTCTTTTTTTTCTCTCTTTCTCTTTCTTTTTTTCTCTCTCTCTTTCTCTTTCTTTTTTTTTCCCTTTCCAAAGCTCCCAACGAGCGCTTCAAGTTCAACTCTCCTCCCTCCCCCTCGAGAGCGCCTTTTCTTTGCGTCTGCCCAAGCCGTGCTGTAGTCTGGGCTAGAGCACGCGGCCCGAAACGCACGCGTGTCAAGCGCAAAAGCTAGGCTTTTCTCTTCGTCTGCTTCAGCGGTGCAGCAGTCCGCGCGAGCGCGCGGCCCGACGCGGCACGCGCCGACACGAACGCGCGGCCCGAAACGGCACGCGCGTCATCAAGCACGAAAGCTGGGCGAGGTCAAAGCCTCTTTTACTTTGGCAACCTTAGTCAACGGAGTCATTGCCATGGCGTCTTCCTGAAGACGCTTGATTTTAAGGCTGGGCTGGGAGTCCAAGGAAAGCTGCCACGCCCGACGGCGGGCAAACGGCTCGATATCTGCGTCCGCAGCCGGAAACTGGAAGATCACCTGCCAGTGACGCAAGGAAGGCTCGCCGTCCGTGTCGAACAGAACATGAGGCTTTGCAACCACCCGCAACAGCGTGTCAGGCCGCTGTCGCGCGATGGCCAAGCTGTCTCTGACGCTGACCACCCACGTGAGGTCCGCGCGAATATCTGGCTGCGTGGCGTCTGCGCACTCGAAGATGATTCGCACTCCGCGCTCGGCTTCGTTGCACTCCTGCACAGGATCTTTGGTCGTTATTCGTAGTAAGAGTTCCGCATACTGGACTGGCAGATCCTCACCTGCCGTAATTTGCCCTGCGTCATCCAAGGTCGCGTCTGACAAGTAGATGCATGGGCAGCCCGGGAGTGAGGCGGCCGCGCGCAAGCACAGGAGTGGCTTTGCTGAGCCCGAGTAGGTAAGCGGAGCCTCGCGAACATGCACCACTTGCAAGGTGTTGCGCGCGGCGCGAGAGCCAGTCGGTCCAGAGTACGCTTCGTCGTGCGCCACGACGAAGCGCACAGCCCACTTGCGGGCTCGGATCTCGTGCTCCGCATTCTCTCGCGACTGTACCGCGTCGCCCGGCCGAAACGCCAAGGCAGCACGCAGCACTTCGTCGACGCACTTGGTAAAGATCCTCGCGTCCAGCGTGGCCGTGTGATCCCACACAGTAGCCTCCAGGCTGTAGCACGGCCGGACGCCAGCTTCGTCGTGTTTGTCGCAAGTCTTGCGAAAGCAAGTGGCGCAGCCTGTGTAGTGCCAAGAGTCTTCCGGCACCCGGGACAAGGTCTGCAGGTGAGCCAGCGTGCAGAACGGTGCCTCCCACACGTCCTCGTGAGAGAACTTCTTCGCTTCGGCCGCCGGCAAAAAAGCGCCGAGCGTCGCCAGCGAGACCAAAGTCGCACAGCGCCAACGTTTTCTGCATCTTGCCATCCCCCAGCTCGCAGAGAGTGCTTGCGAAAGTGCTGCGCCTGCCACGAAATCTATACTTGACCTTGCGAAAGCGCTGCGCCTGTCACGAAATCTACACTTGACCTTGCGAAAGTGCTGCGCCTGCCACGCAATTCAAACCTTGCGAAACCTTCGCGCGGCCGTGCCAATGGTCCCGTCTCCGAGACCGTTCCGCACCCGTTCCGAACCCGTTCCGAGACCGCCTCCGTACAGGCGTCGCAGCCGAGGTGGTTTGCGCACAGTCCGGAAGCCCAATTCACGCACAGCGCCAACGTTTTCTGCATCTTGCCATCCCCCAGCTCGCAGAGAGTGCTTGCGAAAGTGCTGCGCCTGCCACGAAATCTATACTTGACCTTGCGAAAGTGCTGCGCCTGCCACGAAATCTATACTTGACCTTGCGAAAGTGCTGCGCCTGCCACGCAATTCAAACCTTGCGAAACCTTCGCGCGGCCGTGCCAATGGGCCCGTCTCCGAGACCGTTCCGAACCCGTTCCGCACCCGCCTCCGTACAGGCGTCGCAGCCGAGGTGGTTTGCGCACTGTCCGGAAGCCCAATTCACGCACAGCGCCAACGTTTTCTGCATCTTGCCATCCCCCAGCTCGCAGAGAGTGCTTGCGAAAGTGCTGCGCCTGCCACGAAATCGATACTTGACCTTGCGAAAGTGCTGCGCCTGCCACGAAATCTATACTTGACCTTGCGAAAGTGCTGCGCCTGCCACGCAATTCAAACCTTGCGAAACCTTCGCGCGGCCGTGCCAATGGTCCCGTCTCCGAGACCGTTCCGACCCGTTCCGCACCCGCCTCCGTACAGGCGTCGCAGCCGAGGTGGTTTGCGCACTGTCCGGAAGCCCAATTCACGCACAGCGCCAACGTTTTCTGCATCTTGCCATCCCCCAGCTCGCAGAGAGTGCTTGCGAAAGTGCTGCGCCTGCCACGAAATCGATACTTGACCTTGCGAAAGTGCTGCGAAAGTGCTGCGCCTGCCACGAAATCTACACTTGACCTTGCGAAAGTGCTGCGCCTGCCACGCAATTCAAACCTTGCGAAACCTTCGCGCGGCCGTGCCAATGGGCCCGTCTCCGAGACCGTTCCGAACCCGTTCCGCACCCGCCTCCGTACAGGCGTCGCAGCCGAGGTGGTTTGCGCACTGTCCGGAAGCCCAATTCACGCACAGCGCCAACGTTTTCTGCATCTTGCCATCCCCCAGCTCGCAGAGAGTGCTTGCGAAAGTGCTGCGCCTGCCACGAAATCTATACTTGACCTTGCGAAAGTGCTGCCTGCCCTTGCGAAAGTGCCACGAAATCTATACTTGACCTTGCGAAAGTGCTGCGCCTGCCACGAAATCTACACTTGACCTTGCGAAAGTGCTGCGCCTGCCACGCAATTCAAACCTTGCGAAACCTTCGCGCGGCCGTGCCAATGGGCCCGTCTCCGAGACCGTTCCGAACCCGTTCCGCACCCGCCTCCGTACAGGCGTCGCAGCCGAGGTGGTTTGCGCACTGTCCGGAAGCCCAATTCACGCACAGCGCCAACGTTTTCTGCATCTTGCCATCCCCCAGCTCGCAGAGAGTGCTTGCGAAAGTGCTGCGCCTGCCACGAAATCTATACTTGACCTTGCGAAAGTGCTGCGCCTGCCACGAAATCTACACTTGACCTTGCGAAAGTGCTGCGCCTGCCACGCAATTCAAACCTTGCGAAACCTTCGCGCGGCCGTGCCAATGGTCCCGTCTCCGAGACCGTTCCGAACCCGTTCCGAGACCGCCTCCGTACAGGCGTCGCAGCCGAGGTGGTTTGCGCACTGTCCGGAAGCCCAATTCACGCACAGCGCCAACGTTTTCTGCATCTTGCCATCCCCCAGCTCGCAGAGAGTGCTTGCGAAAGTGCTGCGCCTGCCACGAAATCGATACTTGACCTTGCGAAAGTGCTGCGCCTGCCACGAAATACTTGACCTTGCGAAAGTGCTGCGCCTGACCTTGCGAAAGTGCTGCGCCTGCCACGCAATTCAAACCTTGCGAAACCTTCGCGCGGCCGTGCCAATGGTCCCGTCTCCGAGACCGTTCCGAGACCGCCTCCGTACAGGCGTCGCAGCCGAGGTGGTTTGCGCACTGTCCGGAAGCCCAATTCACGCACAGCGCCAACGTTTTCTGCATCTTGCCATCCCCCAGCTCGCAGAGAGTGCTTGCGAAAGTGCTGCGCCTGCCACGAAATCGATACTTGAGAAAGCTATCTATGTGTTAAGCTGGCTATATGTCAAAGCTATCTATCTGTCATGCTAGCCTATTGGAAAGCTATCTATCTGTCAAGCTAGCTATATGTCAAAGCTATCTATTTGTCATGCTAGCTACCTGTCATAGCTATATGTCAAAGCAGCTAGCTCACTTAGTTCCAGTACTACGGAAGTTTCTTGTTAAACTTCCTTTGATTATAAGTATTATTATGATTATCATTATTATTATTATTATTACTATGGTTGTCATTGTTATTTATTATTATTAGTATATTATAATAATAATTAATATATTACTTATTTATTTCTTTATTTATTTTTTTTATTTATTTATTTATATATTTTTTATTATTTGCTAAAAATAATAATTATTATTATTACTAGTCTTATTCTTATTCTTATTTATTATTATTTTTACTGCTATTCTTATTCTTATTCTTATTCTTACACACCCATAACACAATCACAAAACCTGTTAGGGGAACCAAAGCCACGGGCCATATAAGGAGTTTGACCTTGGCTCATGTGACTTGGAGAAACCAACTTGTCAGCTGTGGAATGCCGAGCCACAGGCCAAGAAGAAGTTGAGCTTTTATTTTCAGGGGAGTTTGGCTCAGTCAGCTTAGGGAGGGGAAACACGTCATTTTGACGCATAACCGCATGGGAGTTTGTCAAAATCGTGGGCTCCTCTGGGATGGTTTTCAATTGGACGCCGAAAGGAAATCAATTGTTTAAGAAACCCCTGGAGAAGACACAGCGGGACCCTCAAAATTGATAGTTTTCCTTTTTATTTCACTTTAAGGGCGCACCCAGAAAATCAACTACATCTCCGAGGCCTACCTGTCGCGGCATGGCGTGGATGGCCCGGCGGCGGATGCGCTCCGGAAGTTGCCCCCCAAGCAGCAGGCGCGGATTCTTGCCGCGCAGAGCGCCCGCACAGATCGGCCGCGGATCGGTGGCGTCGCAGGTCCCGAGTCAAAGGATGGGGAGGCTTCACTCGGGCTACTCGCTCCCTGAGTTCCTAGCATGGCTTCTCAGAGAGTTTGTTACATCCGGCAAAATATGAATATTGGCAGCATGAACTTTTGTTGGTTGCTTCAGACCGCTTCAAAGAACACTCTTCAAAGCCGCCGAATCTGATTCTACGCTTGCACACAAGGCACCAGGGAATCAACAAACTCCTGGGGTGCAAACCTCGGTCTGGCAGCGGCTCCCTCCAACAATCATGGAAGCTGACAGTCCTCTTGAAAAAGCCCCTTGTACACTTCCATGATAGAAACGAGCAGCAGGATCAAAACCTGCCTCGGACATGAAAACGGGGAGCGCGCGTGTGCTACAACAAAGGCCGCTCACGCTTGATGATCCATCGTATGCACCTATCCTTGACCTCAGCTACTGCGTGCTGACGCCCTCAATAGATCCGTGGCCAACCCGAGAGGTCTTTCTGCGGCAGGGTTGTCCTCAGGTCGCGTAGCGGTCGCAACTTGAGTGCCTCTTGCAGGGCGCCCCGATTGATCCAGTTGCAGGTAACTTCCTCAGGTGTCCGGTTGCAGGCAGTTTTAGGACAACATAATGAATGCATCCAAGACATATAGAACTGAATGCCTCTTCCATCATCATATGGCTGCGGAAGAGCCTGATTGAACATCGGTAAGGGATGGAATTGTTTGATGCATGCATCGAGTTCTTGCATCGATGGGCGGGCTTCTTCTCCTGAGCCAGGCAGAGATCATTGCGTCCGACATGACGAATTGCCGAAACCCTGCTGCCGTGGCTGGGCTGAGCTTGGTGATCGGTATGAATCGTCAGCAAAAAGTACCTGTTGACAATTGGATGGCGGTTCCACATTAGAACACTGCCACATCAGAACATTTGCCACCTTCCCACTTATTGGTCGTGCGAATCTTTGCTTGTCAAGTCTTCAGGGAGGAGTGGGCAAGACTTTCAGCCATGCTCATCAACTCAGCCTCGACGGACCACCCGGTTCAACGAAACAGTTAAGGACTCCTTTTGTCAAGGCGTTTGTGCCATTGTCGCCGTCGTTGTCGTTAACATTTTCATGTTGCTGTTCTTGTTGTTCTTGTCTTTTTTTTTCTTCTTTCGAATCTTGGTTCTTTGCACACCATGCTGCTGCTGCTGTTGATGATGAAGATGATGATGATGATGATGATGATGGTGATGATGATGATGATGGTGATGGTGATGATGGTGATGATGGTGACGGTGATGGTGATGGTGATGGTGATGGTGATGGTGATGATGTTGATGATGATGCTGCTGATGATGATGATGATGATGATGACGATGACGATGACGATGACGATGACGATGATGATGATGATGATGATGATGATGGTGATGATGATGATGATGATGGTGATGGTGATGATGGTGATGATGGTGACGGTGATGGTGATGGTGATGGTGATGGTGATGGTGACGATGACGATGATGATGCTGATGCTGATGCTGATGCTGATGCTGATGCCGCTGATGATGATGTTGATGATGATGCTGCTGCTGATGATGATGACGATGACGATGACGATGACGATGACGATGACGATGATGATGATGATGATGATGATGATGATGATGATGATGATGATGATGATGACGATGATGATGATGATGTGATGATGTTGATGGTGGCGGTGACACGATAGCATTTTAATTCACAACGTGGCCTGGCGAGCCAGCCAGGCCGCACTTGCTTGAATGTTAACCGACCGCAGCCTGATCAGTGCATTTCCCACTATTTGGTTGCAATACCAGTTTTGAGGCGCCTGTGCCTCACTGCGATATGCCAGCGCAAGCCCGAACGTGGCCGTGAGCCCTGCTGCACGGTCCTGCCGTGCAGCGCTGCCCAATCCACCTTTGTAGCAATTTGCCTAAAGGTGCGTGTGCATCTTAACCCAGTGACAGGTTGGTGCGCTTCAACATGATGATGGTGGCGGTGGTGGTGGTGACTGTGGTGGTGGTGGTGCTGGTGGTGGTGGTGGTGGTGGTGGAAAACAACATGGAGGTGTTGCAAAGGAGTGCATGGATTGTGCCAAGAGGATATCTCAGAACAATGGCAGAATTTATTCAAACAGCTCCCCTAGGATAACTTGCGCGTCAATCCAAGACATGTTTTTGTTCCTTCAAAATCTGGCGTTCACCAATTTGAGCAAGCATCCGTTGTGTAGGAAGGTGCTAAGCTTTGGATGCTGGCTATGTCTTTGTGCTTTGTTTTGAGCAAGTGGTGCCAAATGCAGAACTAGCACTACCCACCGCAAAATCGATGTTCCATGCTCAAATTGTTGATGAATCCGCTCATGTGTCCATCCCTCAGAGGTTTTGCAACCTGCATTCGTTCGTGGTTTGCTTGCAACACCAGCGGCAAACATACCCAAACTCCCAGACCCCGCTTCAAACAAGTGCTATTGGCAACCCCCTCAATATTCCACGCGGTGTTGCCATGGCGGGTCGAAAAATGGTATTTCTCAGAATAGTGGTCTCCAAGAATGACCAGGCCTTCACTTGCTGCTTCTCAGCAAGGAATGAGGGAACGACCCCCATAGACCCTCCCTCTTTCAGGGATCCCCTTCCAGTTCATTCTCATTTGATTCCCCAGCAAGATCAACCTTGACCAACCCCTAGAAAGATGTACAATCCTTGGTTTCCTTCGGTTTACCACCAGGTGTACCGCCCTTGGAATAAACAAACCCCTGGAAACATAAGCCCCTTCCTTCGGATCATCCACCGCTGGCCCCCGAGCCCGAGGTGCTGCTGAGCCGCATCGAGCGCCTGCGCGGGGGGGGCCCCCCCGCCGCCCACGGAGGCGGCGGCGGCGGAGGCGGCGGAGGCTACGGGCACATCACGCCCTCCACGGCGCCGCCGAAGGCGCGGCGATCCAACCCGAAGCCCACGGACTCCAGCGATGCGCCGGGGGAAAAGACAAAATGACAATTCGAAGAGGAACCCGAGGAGCTCTACTGAAGTTCTGGAGCTTCGATTCAGAAAAAGTTGCAAGTCTTTAAACATAGGGGAGTCTTTGGGAACCAATGGGTGATTTTTCTCCGCAGTTGTGATGCATTTGGCCGGAGTAAGGGTTTGCTATGAAAGTTCGGGTCGGAAAGGGGAATCCAGATTCCGTGAATTTTAGTATGCCATGTGAAGGGGTGGGACACGGGTGAATAATACAGGGTCGTCCTAGGCTCGAGCGTGGCTCTTTGCTCATCAGATCCAGCCCATTGGGAACAATCGAGCGCTTGGAACGTTTTCAAGAGACTTCCCAATTCTCTCGTCTTTCTTTTCAACCAAATTTTGCTCCCTTTCTCCCAGTTTGTTTTTCCCCGAAGATGAGTGGGCTACGATTGTTCCGGCCTTTTTGGCCTAATAAGCAGAGCTATTAGGGCGGGATGGGTGCATTCTTTGACCTTGGCCACCCTTGAACACTCAAAGGAAGACAAGGCAAGTCCAACAAAAGGCAAAGAACACCCACCCCTGTGCCATGTTCATAGGATCAAATCTTCCACTGTGTCCCCCCAAATACAACCCTAACAGCCTCGCTACTCCGTGCAAATCAACAAAGCCAAAACTCCATCATGTTCAGAAGCAACTCCTCTTGGACCTCTTGTTGGGTTCCATATTGATCTGGATGCTGCTGGATGGACCAGGGCCTGCACCAGTTGGCCTTAGTATTCAAATTTCGGGTTTCATGAATTACCCCTGGCGGTTCCGTGTTGGGGAGTAAGGTGTCCATGTTAGCAGGTGGTTCTACTGATTTCATAATGGTTCTAGGGAAGGCCCAGAAAAGAAACGCTTGCTAGCCATCTCAGAACTATTTACCATCTCAGAACCATGACTTGCTGATGCGATAGGGAATGATAAATGGAATGAACCGTTTTGGGTTCTCCTCACAGGAAACCACCAGTTGGATGGTTTATAATGTGGACCCCATATTAATCAAGCCCTGTCTATTAAAAGGGGGTGCTTTTCTCATGGGTTTGCGTGGATGGAATCATCACTGGAGGGGAACACCCCCCATATTAACAAGCTGTTTTTTTTTGGGTTCCCCTCAAAGGACATCACCAGTTGGACTATTGGAGGGGCCTCCACCCCCATATTCAAAACAAAAAACAAAAAACCCGCTGGGGTTGAAGAAATTCTGGGGTCCAAAACCATTCGGGTCGTTCCCTCCACTTCACGGCGCATCCCTCTGGGTGAATTATCACGACCTCACCAAACCAAACCAAATGGTGGTTGATGTGGGGAATAGCCCCCCAACCACCGCCAGAAACAGAGGTTGGTGAGATATTATAATTCACCCAGAAATCCCTCGCACTCGCACTCGCGCTGATGAGAGTCAGGTGATCTTGGCCCGGGGCTCTCTGGGCCGCAGCCGCAGCCCCGTGCCGCACCCGCACGGGGCCTGGGGGCGGCGTAGGGGGGAGGGGGGAGGCCTCGGTCTGGGGAGGATGGCTTGGGTGAAAGGCACGGGGCTTTTTTGGATTTGAGGACGGCCCCATGTAGAAAAGGGTTTTGGTTTTTTGGTTTTTTGGTTACGAAACGATGCAGGTGTTCTGCTGGTGAAAAGGCAAATGTTTTGCGGAGCATGCTTGCTTTTGGCATTTTGCCACCCGAGAAAGTGGAGGCACAAACACCGTGCAATGGGTGTTGGGGATCCCTCCGGAAAAAAAGGACAAGTGGGCTACCGCAAGAAGAACTATGCGATCTTGTAGGGTAACTCATTTGGGGCTATATTTTATATCCACCACCCGAGCAGGATCCCTTGAAAGGCGCGCCTGAACTTCGGACTTCCTCGGACAGAGGGCGCGGGGAGACAAACTCCATATCTTTGCAGCCCCCTCCACATGAGCAACTGACACAACTATTGGTAGATATGAGAGGCCCACCCAAATTTCTCACTAAAAGCAGAAGGGCACCCAATTTGTGCCATATTTTTTCAGGGAAGTACGTAGCTAGAAAGCGGAGAGTTCCCAGCCGAGGCAAATCGGTACGAATCGCGCTGCGTTGGGGGGGCGGGCAATGCTTGCGTGCGGTGACAGCTTACAGTTGAAACAATCCGTTTGCACTTTGGCTTCATAGACTGCACCGACTGATTCTTTCGATATCTTGGGGACATGATTGCGGTTCACGAAGCTGCTGCGAAACTGGCCCACGTTCTCATACTCCGTTTGGCATGGTGTTCCTCCTCCAGTGCTTGACCCAGCCATCTTACGATCTGGCTTACGTCCCACGAGGGTGCATGCGAGAAGATTGAGCGGACTTTGGCTTATGAAAAATGTACGGCTGCGAAGTAGTTTTCCCGAACATGTTCACAACGTGCGTTGCAGAGGGCTAACCCTAGGCAAGCCTAATGAGTGCCATCCGCCGTGGAGTTCTGTGTTTTTTTTGCACGCCGTTCAGAAAGAAGCCTTTAATTGGAAGATTCACACCGGCCTGAAACGCGCCGCGAACCTAGTTTTGTCCAACGTACTATTGCCCAACTTTGCCTGTGGCTCATGCTTAGATTCCTGAGAACAGGCAGGAGTCAGCACGCCACATGTCCAACCTTTGGGGAGCAATATGGTCTAGTGTTTTCTTGTTGACCCCCACAGTCCCCAGTTTGCAGACACTTCCCCACATTTCTTTTTCTTCGAGCGGCCCCAGCTCAATCTGCCTTATTTTGCGGCTTTCCCAAATATGAGATGCTTCCCTGTTTCACTTGGCGAGTCAGGACCAGCCATGCGGAGCAAGGATGTATGCATTTTCGCAAGCTGTTGCCCCACTCGTATGACTGAGATTGTTAACGACTTCCCGAGGATGCAACTGCAAAAGCAGGAGCCATTTGATTCAACCCTTCAGGCCTGAGTTTGACCATTCAAAGGCAAAGCAACCCAACAAGGAGGGATCAATTTCCCGAAAGGAGAGACTGTTCCTGAAACTCAATGTGTTTTTGCATTTCAGGAGGGCATGGTCCTCTCTTGCCTCAGATCAACCAACCTATGGTAGGATTTCTCTAGAGGGATTAGCTTAATGTTTTTTGTCGGAGTTCCGTCCGTTCATCTGCAGAAATCAGGAAACCTCTACTTGGTGGTTTGCCTGGGTGGTTTGCGGATTTGAACCCCGGGTCCTTGAGAGCAAATGGAAAACCACGCCCCTGAACCATCAAACCACCAATTCTCACTTCCTGAGTTCATGAACTGTACAATTTTTGGGAAGACCATTTTAGTGGTAAATATAAAGTTCGGACTTTTTTTTGGGCCATCCACTCAGCCAGTGAGAATCCAAACCACCAATCAGAGGGAAGCTGAATAAAGCAAAACACACAAAAGGCTTCAGTCAGCTCCCAGGGCGAGGGCAGAGCCGATGAATCCGCAGGCGCACCCGGCGCACCCCGCAAACTTGGGCCTTCGCTCGGAGAACATGGGAATGGCATAGCGAAGCAAAGCAGTCTGTGAGAGTCGATTCGCCATCCTGTGATGTCCCTCTGGTCACCCCAAGAGAACCTTATGTTTAGACCCAAGGGAAATAGAAGGACTCTCGTTCGTCAAAAGAACATTCACATGGGGCCCGATATTTTCTCATCTTTGGTGGTTCTGTAAATCTCCTCTTGGGGCCCTAAGGCGAGTTTTTTTCGGGGATCGGGGTGCTGGGGAAATATTGGCAGAGCCCTGTGTAAGGCACCCGACTGCGCCAGGCCAGGAAGAATTGGTCCAGAGGCGGGAACGAGGCGCGGGGGATGTGTCCTGCGTCGTGGAGGGCTGAGGCTGTTTGAAGGTATTGTTTAGAGGGGAGCCAGATTTCATTTTTTTTGGTGCGACCCATTCCTTAGAGATCCAACTTTCTCTTTTCATTTTTGGGGAACACTAGGATCAAACTATAGGTCCGGCACCCTTGAATGTCACTCGCCAACAGCACCAATCGCCGGTCAATTCTGCTGGCCCTTTTTGGCTTGACTCCGCCTTGAGTCAGCCCTCGGCTCCCCCAACGCCTAATTCCACCCGTGTTGTTTGGTGAGGTTATGGATGCCATTACGTTGCAAAAGGAGCTGGGCTTTCAATCCCCAAGCCACCAACCCAAACCATCAGTTTCCCCGCACTCCGAGTACCGTCATTGTTTTATGACAGGATCAACCAAGACGCCCCCCACCCAACCCCTCCCCGCCCCAACCCCTCCCCCTCCTTCCCCAACCCCTCCCCCCCACGAAGCGCAGCACACGGACCACGAGCATCGCCGCCTCGCCGTTTCAAGGTGGAGGACTTCATCGCGCGGCACTCCCTGGACGCGCAGGTGGCGGCACAGCTCCAGGCGCGGAGGGGGGGGTTTGGGGTGGCCTAGGCCCGCTTCTCTGGTACCAAGGGCTTCCTTCTCTGATATCAAGGGCTCGAATCCCAAGGGAATCCCAACAAAATTTCAAGGGAATTTCAAGGAAAGCCCCTCCCAAGTCATCAACTCAGAAAGATGGAGAGATCTGCCACTTTGGCCCCCAGAAGTGAGGTGGTTTTTGTGCTGAATGCGAGGCAGCACCAAGGAAACCAGGCGCTTTTGGGTTGCCTTTGTTGGGCGAAGCTTGAGAATTCACGTCACCCACTAAGAAATGTACTAAAGAACCCATCCCCCTTCAGGGAAGCAATGCATGAGGGTGGTCCCACGAAGCACTTCCTCGGTTCGCCAGCAGGCACTTCCTCCGGACGAGCAGCACCTGATCGCCCCTCGGCACGGAAAGGTTCCGGTGAAGTCCAGCGGTCGAAGGCTGGCCGCATAAAGGAAAGGAAAAGGAATCCGTTTTGCAATCTATGGTCATCCTCTTCGAAGATTCACACCTTACACGCTGGCCTCTTTGCAGTTTCTGGCCTCGCACATGTCATTGTTGAGAGCTTTTTGTGTGGGAGACAAGCAATTTAATTTTGTTGGTCTGCTACTCCGGCTATGAAAAGTTGGTGATGAAATGGAAAGGATTAGACCTCATCCCATCCTGTGTCTGGGATAGCGGTTAACCTTTCCTTTTGCTTTCGTAGACCATCAATCCCATAGACGAACCGCTATTACAGAAAGGACATGACGAAGGAATGGACCTTGTTTGCGTGACTTTCAATGAGGAATGGAGGCAGTTGCCGGGTTTCCCGCACAAAAGATCGGCATCCGTTGAGTTACTCTGTGCAGGGAGACCTTAAGTATACTCTCTTGAAGAGCCCATCTCAAGATGAGATTGCCCACGGGGCTTCAAGATGGCAACCACATGAATTGCAAATCACTCCTTCGGCAAAGCGGGTGTGGTTTGGTTCTCGAAATGGCCCAAAAGCACCAAGGGTTGACCATACATGGGCCAAATTCCAATCCAAACACCGACTCTTTTTGACAAACAACGCCAATATATATATATATATAGATATGTATATATATATATTACGACGACAAGGGACAGGTTCTTACAGGACAAGGAAGCAGATGACAAAAGGAGCATTTCTCTCCAGCTCCGGACCCGAATTTCCGGTTTTCGGAGCAAATCCTTTGGGCCTTTGGAGCCGCTCTGAGAGATTTTGTCCGATAGGTTCAGTCGGACTTGACCAACGCGCGGAACCCCTCAGCTGTGGTCCTGTCAAGAATACAGCGGGCGGAGGCGCAGTGGGTTTCAGGGGGGACATGGCCGCATTCGAGATTGAAGCGAGACACCTCTTGCCATGAGCTTTGTAGCTCTGTTTTGTGTTGGCAGTTGTGGTGAATTTGGCACTGGAAGTTGGGAGGTTGTCTAGGCTCCAACCATCGTGGAACTGGACAGGCCGTTTCAAGAACACTCGAGTCTTCCAAACTCCTGTCAGCTTTCATTCTTGGAAAGAGGCTATTATTTTGCAGCTTTTTGAAGCTTCAGGCCGGGCAGAAGGCTGTCAGGCAAACCGACAGGAAACAGTGGGGAAGCCTTGGTCCGAAAGACCAGGAACCCTCCGAGCCTTCCATGGGTCGATGAAGGTCTGTCTCTAGAGGGCACACCCCTGCAAATCAATAGGGCTAGAAGGAAGTTGTTGGATGCTTCTGTTCATTTGCAGGGCTGAATCAGTTTCTTGGTTTGTTGGTCCACCTGTTCATTTGTCACACGCCATGGGAACCTTGCTCACTTCTAAGACTTTCCTGATGTTCCGGCTTGTGCTGGCAACACACTGTGCTCTGGCTCCGAGTTACGGCGGGGTCCCCAAAAAGCTGCAAAGAAGGGAAGGAACCAGGGTGTCTCCCCTCTAATCTGCCCAAATCTGTCATGGATGTGTGGTTTACCCTGCAATATGGGCATGGGTCAAAATCCCCCACAAAAATAGGTTCTAAAATGGGTGGTGAATTCACCTACCCCAAAATGGGCTCCCAAAACGGTTTTGACAACCACGGCCATATGGGGTCATCCGCGCAGATGTTTTGCCCCATTTTTGACGGGTCAGGTGCACTTGCAGGCCGTGGAGGAGTACTTGCGGCCCGGCTTTAGTGGTTCTGCCGGCGACCCCAAACTACTCACAAGCCACCCCCAAGGAAAAACACCGTCTGGTCATAGGTGTCCTTCTTGGTTGTTTTGGTCAAAAAAATAGATGGCCCTGGTTTACCTGGTGGTTTCATCATCTACCAGGGCCATCTATTTGTCCCAAAGGACACCCATGCTGCTGGTGCGATAGGCAGGGAAGGAGAATTGGAATGAGTCCTATAAACCATCCAAGGGACCCCGAAACGGTTCATTCCCTCATTGCCTACTGCGAACAAGGTTTGGAGATAGCGAAGACCCTCTTGGATTTGCCAGATTGGACGTAGAAAAACAACACAGAATTAAGAGGGAGTCTTTAATTCAGGGGCCTTTGTTTCAGGCTCACTAAGTATGGATCGTCATTTTCAGTCCAAGGCAAAAGCCGCTCTCCGTTTTACTCGTGTTCCTCAGGTGTGAGGTGTCAAGATTCAGTATCAAGGCCATGCATTTATGTATATGGCGAGCTCACCTGGTAAAGCCATCCCGCTACGTAGTTGTCCTTTGGTTGGGGGTCCCTTGTTTCAGATTTGGTGGATTGCAGTAAAACAAGCGCAGAATCTTCGGGTTCATGTTGGGCTGCTTGAACTCGCCAAGTTGCTCCGAGGTCACGCAATACCATCGACGAGGCCTCGTCGTTTTGGTTTTCCCGCCCGAGGGAGGATCTGCCGATCAGTTCCATCTGTCACAAACCCTAGGTCCCGCAGTAGTGCCCTTTTACCCTTTTTGGGGAGGGTTCCCCTAGTAAAACAGACTACAGCAAAAAGGGTACCCTTATTCGAACCTCTCTACTGGAGGACCTAGTAACCGGTTTTGACGCATGCGAGGACCAGCTTGGTCAGATGGGAAGGAGTGGAGTCTTGGGATTCAAAGCCTTCTGATTTGGTCGCCGAGGGTTGGTGGAATGGGATTGCTCCCCTGTTGACCTCAGTCAGGAGAATCAGCCCGTGAGGTCCCAAAGGCGATGTCAGGAAGATGGGTGGCCCGAAAGCATGAGCACGGGCGGCAAGTTCTCCAAGCAAGTTCTCGGTGCAAGTTGCTCTGTTCTCCAAGCAAGTTCTCTCAGAAGTTGCTCTGAACCAGTTTCCTCGGTTCGCGTAACACTTTCGTACTTAAAAGTTGCGATGTTCCTCCGGAGCTGCGGAAGTGTACTGCGCGTACTACTTTCGTACTTACAAGTTGGGATTTTCCAGCCGGAGCTGCGAAAGTTTTCTTTGTGTGATACTTTCGTACTTCAAAGTTTCAATTTTCCAGCCGAAGGTGCGAAAGTGTACTTCACGTGCTACTTTCGTACTGAAAAGTTGCGATTTTCAGCCGGAGCTGCGAGGGTGTACTTCGCGCTCAACAGTTGCGATTTTCCAGCCGGAGCTGGGAAACTTTACTTCGCGTACTACTTTCATTCTCAAAAGTTGCGATTTTCCAGCCGGAGCTGCGCAAGTGTACTTTGCGCGCTACTTTCGTACTTAAAAGTTGCGATTTTCCAGCCGGAGCTGCGAAAGTGTACTTCGCGCGCAAAAGTTGCAATTTTCCAGCCGGAGCTGTGAAAGTTTAATTCGCGTACACGAAATACGCTTTCCAGCCGGAGCTGCGAAAGTGTACTTCGCGTACTACTTTCTTGCTTGAAAGTCGCGATTTTCAAGCCAGAGTTGCCGCGGACCAGGCGGGAATCGAATCCGCGACCACGCAATTGCGAAACACAAGCCACGAGCCAACCTCCAAAGCTTTTTTGCGAGAAGAAAATCGCAGAGCGCCACAGCGAGAGCACTTCGACGCGCATGGTCTCCGCAGAGGGTTCGCTGAGACTAAACTGTAGCGCATCTCAACGTACTCGCTTCTCAGCGCATCCTTGCTTCACAGCGGAGACGGCATAGCCTTCCTTCACAGCACATCTCAACATAGCTTTGCTGCGCATCTCAACAAAGCAGTGAACAGCTCTGCTATGCGGAGCTCTGCTCTTTGCAGCTCTGCTTTGCGCAGCGCTGGGCTTGCGTCGGCGACCGCGTTGTTACAATAAGCGTTCGGGATACTCGGGGCCTAGTTTACCCCCTGAAGGGTATCCTTACGAAGAAAGAGCCACAAAAAAGAAAGGGAACTAAGGCGCGGAGCGAATTTAGCTGGACAGCGCCGCAGGTGGGCGCCCAGGCCTTGAGGGCCCTGCCAGTGGATGCGGCGCAGGCGCCGCCTGGGGTTTTTGGGGGCCCCACCCAACACCTGACACTCTCCCGGCAAAAAACATAGAAACAATGAGCAACATAGGGGCAGACATGCCGTCAACTCATTTGTTGTTGTGTAGCATGAGGGTGAAAGGATTGTGGCAAAGGGAAACCAACAAACTACCAGTCCGGCACCTTCCGGCGCCCTCCGCGCCCTCCGACACCCTCCAACACCCTCCGTCACCCTCCGGTACCCTCCGGCACCCTCCGGCACCCTCCGGCACCCTCCGGCACTCTCCGGCACCCTCCGGCACCCTCCGGCACCCTCCGGCACCCTCCGGCAGTTGAACTAGACAAAATTGTACTTGTAGGAAGCAATGCTGTAGTTATTTTATGTCCAGATATCCTGATTGGGCGTGTGCCAGGGTTGTGAATTCCTCCGTGCCGCTAGTAGCGGAGCGGCGTGACCTTGTTTTTCGCAGCATTGTATCTCTTTCTGGCCTTCGCAGGTCATCATCTCCAAGGACATCAGCAACTCTCGGAACCCCTCGGCGGTGCTTCTGTCTCGCATCCGCCAGATCGAGGCATCTCGGAACCACTGCGACGGTGTGGGGTCTGGAGATGGGAACCGTTTTGGGAACCGTGTATAAAGAGGGCCATTTAATATTATGTACATTACACACAGATTCTTGCCCTATGATCATGAAGCAATTTGGTTTAAAAGTACACAGACAACAGATGGGCTAGCTGAATCTGCTGAGTTGATATCGTGCCTGACCCTTGAATGGCTAGCATGCCTACATTCCATATCATTCCACGGGCAAACACGGCTTGAAGGGACAGATTCATTGGTTTGTTAGCCGTGCAGGCACCAGGAATGACAGCCCTCAAACCCAAAACAACCGTGCTGCCATACCTACACATAAGGCAACTACGTCAGGTGAGTGTCGGATCTGCATAAATTACTAACCTGCCAAGGTTGGGATTCAGACTTGATAGCCAACGAGCTGCTCGCTGGGGCATGGCACACTTCGCATGGCAGCTCATATTTTGCGTTGCACGGACCAGGTGAACAAAGCCCAGAGTCGCAGTGACTTTTGTTGCAACTGTCATTATTCGGTCCGTCCATGCCAAGGGACCGGCGAGCAATTTGGGATGAAGACAGAATACACATTAAAACGACACCTGGTGTGTTCGTCTTGAGCCTGTGCTCTCTTTTTGGGTGTCCTTTTTTTGACATTCAAACCAAAGAGAAGCAACATGTTTATCCTGTTGAACTATCCCAAGAAGCGTACCCTCAAAGACACACACCCAACTATCTTCATATTTCATGGCGGGCTCACCAGGCAGAGCGAGCTTGATGTAGGTCCTTGACTTGGGGACCCACTTCTTATTTCATGGGATTTTGGAAGTCAACAACTCGCAGATCAGCGCTACTGACAGATGCGGCTTGGTGTTTTTATCTATCTATCGCCTGCTGGTTTTTTGGGAGGGGGACCCATGTCCTGGTGTATCTACCCCGCGAGAGACTGCGGGGTCTTTTGTTGGCTGGGATTCATGGAAAACAGCCGCCCACGCCCAGCGCTCCAGGCCGGCGGCGCTCCGAACTTTTTGGCGGGGCCGGGGGGCATGGCGCCCATGGCGCCCATGGCGCCCATGGCGCCCATGGCCATGGTGGCGCCCTCGCGGGGCCCGCGGCCGGGGAGCCCCGGCGGCACCTTTTAACGCGCGAGAGATGCGTCGGGTGGCGCGTTACGCACCGGGGACCCCAGAAAATTAGAGACATGGAGCACTGGTGTCAGATTTGTTTGTCTCAAAATGGGGGAATCATCCAAACAGCTGGCTGTTTTTTTGGGTTTGGAGACAATCACGTATCTCTATGGGTTTGTGTCTGAATAGGGAATGACATTGGGTGGCTTTTCTTGGGTGGTTTTTCTTGGCTATTAAAAGTGTGCCCTCAAGAAGAAAGACGCCAACAAATGTTTGGCTACCCTTTTCAGGTTTTGGGGTGGTCTGAATGGAAATCAGCAAGCCGACCTTTCAGCTGGTATGCGGGTGTGCTTCTGTGTATGCTTGTGTGTCTGGGCCTATCAAAGGGACAAGGGACACCACCTTGGTCAAGCTCTGTGCACGGCGAGTCAACCTTCAATCGCAACCCCTTCTCAGAAGGTTCCACAAGCAACAGCGGTAGAAGTGGGGTTGAAGCCAATCCTGGGTTTGGGGCAGCTTTGGGGGTAGGCTTTTGAGGGTTCTGTGTCGGTGTCTGTGTCTGTGTCTGCGTCTGTGTCTGTGTCTCTGTCTGTGTCTGTGTGTCTGTGTGTCTGTGTGTCTGTGTGTCTGTGTGTCTGTGTGTCTGTGTGTCTGTGTGTCTGTGTGTCTGTGTGTCTGTGTGTCTGTGTGTCGGTGTGTCGGTGTGTCGGTGTGTCGGTGTGTCGGTGTGTCGGTGTGTCGGTGTGTCGGTGTGTCGGTGTGTCGGTGTGTCTGTGTGTCTGTGTGTCTGTGAGTCTGTGTGTCTGTGTGCCTGTGCGTGTTTGTGAGTCTGTGTGTCTGTGTGTCTGTGTGTTTGTGTGTCTGTGTGTCGGTGTGTCGGTGTGTCGGTGTGTTGTGTGTGTTCGGTGTGTCTGTGTGTCTGTGTGTCTGTGTGTCTGTGTGTCTGTGTGTCTGTGTGTCTGTGTGTCTGTGTGTCTGTGTGTCTGTGTGTCTGTGTGTCTGTGTGTCTGTGTGTCTGTGTGTCTGTGTGTCTGTGTGTCTGTGTGTCTGTGTGTCTGTGTGTCTGTGTGTGTGTGTGTGTGTATGTGTGTGTGTGTGTGTGTGTGTGTGTGTGTGTGTGTGTGTGTCTGTGTGTGTCTGTGTGTGTCTGTGTGTGTCTGTGTGTGTCTGTGTGTGTGTCTGTGTGTGTCTGTGTGTGTGTGTCTGTGTGTGTGTCTGTGTGTGTGTCTGTGTGTGTCTGTGTGTGTCTGTGTGTGTGTGTGTGTGTGTGTGTGTCTGTGTGTGTCTGTCTGTGTGTGTCTGTGTGTGTCTGTGTGTGTCTGTGCGTTTCTGTGTGTGTCTGCGTGTGTCTGTGTGTGTCTGTGTGTCTGTGTCTCTGTGTCTCTGTGACTCTGTGTCTCTGTGTCTCCATGTCTCTCTGTCTCTCTGTCTCTGTGTCTCTGTGTCTCTGTGTCTCTGTGTCTGTGTGTCTGTGTGTCTGTGTGTGTCTGTGTGTGTGTGTGTCTGTGTGTGTCTCTGTGTCTGTGTGTTTGTGTGTCTCTGTGTGTGTGTGTGTGTGTGTTTGTGTGTCTCTGTGTGTTTGTGTGTGTCTGTGTGTGTCTGTGTGTGCGTGTCTGTGTGTGTCTTTGCGTGTCTGTGTGTGTCCGTGTGTGTGTCTGTGTTTGTGTGTCTATGTGTATCAATGTGTGTCTCTGTGTGTCTCTGTGGGTGTCTGTGTGTGGCTGTGTGTGTGTCTGTGTGTGTCTGTGTGTGTGTGTCTGTGTGTGTCTGCGTGTGTCTGTGTGTGTCTGTGCGTGTGTGTGTGTGTGAGTGTGTGTGTGTGTGTGTGTCTGTGTGTGTCTATGTGTGTCTATGTGTGTCTGTGTCTGTGTGTCAGTGTGTCTGTGTGTCTGTGTGTCTGTGTGTCTGTGTGTCTGTGTGTCTGTGTGTCTGTGTGTCTGTGTGTCTGTGTGTCTGTGTGTCTGTGTGTCTGTGTGTGTCTGTGTCTGTGTCTGTGTCTTTGTCTGTGTGTGTGTATGTGTCTGGGCCTATCAAAGGGACAAGGGAAACCACCTTGGTCACGGTACCCCTTCTCAGAAGGTTCCACACGCGTTTTCAGGGGCACGGGGTGGATTTGGAGGCCAAGGTCCCCTCTCTCACAAGTGTTTTGGTGCAACAGCGGCAGAAGTGGGGTCGAAGCCAATCCTGGGTTCGCCTCTGTCCCCCCCCCACTTGAGCAGTTCCAAAATCCGCAGGGATCCGGGGGGGGGGGGGCTTGGTAAGGGTCGAATAAGGCACTCCGAGAGGCTCGACTCCGCACCTGGTAGAGTCTTCATAGCCTTATGGCCTTCTTGTTGAGAAGCGAATTGAGCTCTGCTCACTGAGTGGTCACCACCTGAGGCTTGGATTCTCGAGACATCGTTTTCCTTGCAGACCAATTCGCCATGTCATAATCAAGCCGTCCCCTCCGGTTTCGACGCATTCGGGTGTGTCTTTTTGAGGCTAGCCTCTTTGGGTTGTTTCAACACCACATGAAAACTTACGCCCATTTGGAGGCTTGCAACTCCGGGTCTCAAACTCGGGTGCCTTTGGATTGGTTTCAAAGGAACGCCCGGATTCTCCCGCGAACTTCTTGGGGGTTTGCCCTTGAGGCGCGGGTCGGGCGGGTCCTCATTGGAGGATGCCCGCGCGAGAGACGCCCAGAACTTGACCCTGGCAGCCACTCAAAATTTTATGGGCCGAAAGGGTCGTCGTGGGGCCTGCAGTTTTCAAAACCACCCAAAACCCTCGAGAAATCAAACAAAACGCAAGAAGTCAAACCCTCTGTACCTGGCCTAAGCCACTTGGGGTCTGCAAACTTGTTTTGAATTCTTGAGTCTTTTTGAAAGTGTACAACACCTCGAGTTTTCCAACAAGTCCAAAACATCAGAAATATCACTTTGCGGGCAAAGAACTTGAGAGTTCCAACAACACAAGACAGCGTCTCAGACCCTGTGTACTCAGCCCAATGGGGCGTGCAGCTTTGGACTTTGGATTCTGTTTGGGTTGCTTTTCGCAAACAATATAGACATGTGCTGCAAAGTCTGGGCGTGCGCCGGGCACGTGATTGATGCATGATGCTAGTACCCGCCTAATGTGAACATACAACATATGTGCCAAAACACATGCTCGGCAGGATGCAGCTAGACATTGGCTAGCCAAGTCGGACAGTTGACAAGTGATGGAACAAATGCAGTATATACTGGAACTATGTTAGAACTATGCTTGGGACATGGTATACGTGTTTGGAAGCAAGCTGGACATATCTGAAAATAGAAGAAATCTGTACACATTACACGCGTTCTAGATATATGCCAAACACATGCTGGACATATGATAAGAAGATGCAAGGCCTATCCAAGGCATACACAGCATACACACAAAGAATAAGATAGACACTGTGTTCGAACTGTGAAACATGGCAGGCAAGTGCTGAGACATCTAGAAATGTGCTAGCGCCCACATGGTCAATGTATGCTAGACACGTGCCAACATGCTGGCAAAGAACTGAACAGATGATGCGTAAAAAATAGCTGACCCTGGAAGACATGGACAGAATTGCTATTCACTAGACGTGCTAGACACATGCTAGGGCTATGTTAGGCAACTACTGGAAAACACGTGATAAGCTAGTGATAGTTACTGCAAGCAAGTTGGAGCTATGATGTCCAAGCTAGGATTATTGTGGTTACATATGCTCTAACATACCTTGGAATAGTATCAGCCATGTGCTGGATATAGATGACAGGTAAGCAAACACAAGTGTTAAACAGGGTACAACCCAGACATGCATAACATGTTGCACATGCCATCAGACAACAAAGCAACAGCGGCATGCGCAGCATGTTGCGACGCACTCTCTAAGACGGGATCTACAGGGAGGCGCTTGAGTCATCGAAGGTTTCAAGGATCTGACCCTTTCTTGAGAAGCTGGGAGGGGCCACTGACTTGAGTGAGCTGCATGGGTGTTTGCTCACCTCAATACACCTTTTTGACCCGTTGCCCCACCGTTCGCGAAGCAACGTTTCGCAGGAATCTTAGACATGTTGACATCTTTTTGCATTGCGGTGCTTGGCAAGAGCCAGAGTTGAGTTGCGCTTGTAGACTTGCAAGCTATTACCTCGTTTTCAATCATAACAGCGTTGCCGCGCCCCCCACTCCTCGTCCCCGGCAATGAAATCATATGGCGTTGGCAGAGCCTTTGAAGATTTCCGTGCGCGCTCTGCGCCTCCCAAACAGCCGTCGCTTTGGGCCTAAAATTTCCAGCAGGCCAGCAAGAATCACATCGCGGTATTTGGCCAACCATCAGGCTCTATGGCAGTTCACCACTTTGGCTGCTGCCAAACCGGCTTTCGAAGGCCAAAAAAGGCTCCACGGGGGCTGCCTGGAGGCTCGCAAATCATTGACACACCCTGGTATGGCCATTCGGGGATGTCCGGATCCAAAAGTGTCCAAGCCCAGATGCAGCTCTCCAGATTCACATGGAATCCCCGACAACCTCCACATATTGAGGAGGAAGATCCCTTAAGATAGGCCCTTAAGATAGGCCCTTGAGCGCGTTCTGGGCGGGAAGCGGTGCCCGAGCTCTGGCCTGAAGCGCGAGGACTTTGTGCGGGAGTACGGGATCAGCGAGACCGTGGCCAGCGAGCTCCGGACTTTGTCCCCGGAGGAGCAGGCCCAGGCGGAGTGGTGGCTGGCTGGGGCGGCTGGGGCTGGGTGGGGCTCGTGGGGAAGTGTAGGGTGGGGAAGTGTAGGGTGGGGTGGGTGGTGGGGTGGGGTGGTGGGGTGGGGTGGGTGGTGGGATGGGGTGGGGTGGGGTGGGTGGTGGGATGGGGTGGGGTGGGGGGGTGGGTGGGTGCCTTTGATCTTTTTGGCTGATTTTTGCATTTTGACCCATGCTTAAAATGCAGCCTCCGAGGTTAGGGCCGATGGCAGCGCAGAAGACAACGTTGGGGCTAATTTGGTCATGCTCGAAGGACGGGGCCTCTCTGTAGTTGCCTTTTTGGTGCGTGTGTGTGTGCGCGTGGCAGAGAGGCTGCGCTTCACCCCCTCTCCCCCTATTTGTTTTAGACTAGCAGTTGATGTGTTTTGGGTGACTCTCTTGAGGGGCTGCGGTCTTCCCGGGTGGAATCAAGCCAAGGAGCCGGGGTTCCGTACGTGGTTGTCCTTTTTGGACTATGCTGGGAAAATGTTTGGCACCCTCAAAGTGATTCCGATTTCCTCGCAGAGACATGGAAAACCAACAACTTGTCCCAACAAGAATCGGCTTGAATCAGGACATTTTGTTTTAGGCTTCTGAGCAGAAACACTGGCAGAACGACAACATCCTTCACACAGAAAGCGTGCTTTCCGCAATTGACCACAGCCGAGCAGAACGGGGGCCATCCAACAATCACCAGATAAGCAGTGGTGCCCTGGATGGGTGTCCACGTCACAGACTGGAGTGGCTGGTCGTGAATCCTTTGCTCGAACTTTAGACGGGGTTCATACTTAGCGACCCATGACCATGACCACAGAGGGAGTTTTTCACCATGCCTCCTGCTCGGCTTTGCAGACGTGCGAGGTGATGTCCTGCAACATCACCAATGCTCGCAACCCCTCGGCCATGGTGAAATCCAGGCGGGGCAAGCTTTTCCGCTGGGCAAAACTGGAGACTGGGATTTCCCCTAACCTGCAGAAAAAAAAAAGCTTCAGGGGGTCGATGGGAAGAGCTGGCGGCCAATTCGTCGGAGCCGCGACCCCTTGGTTCCTTTTGGGAACTGAGAGAGTGTTTGTGACGGTTCCTTGTTGCTTTTTGAAGGCTTCTCAGAATTTCTTTGTGGGGTAGTTTTCCTTGAAGCCAGCGACCCAACTTGATGCCTTGCCTTTTTCACTCTATGCAATTTTGACCTCACCTGTTTCACTGTACACAATTTCGGCCTGACCTTCTTTCACTTGATACAGTTTCAACCTTGCTTTTTTCACCAGCGGAAAGGGACCCATGTCAAGCAATGTCAAGCGGGAATGTAGGTCAGGAAGTGGGAGAGGAACCCATAAACATGTTAATTCAAAAGGCGACTGTGCCCATTTGTGGTTGAGACTATCCCTAACCTTCATCAATCCCCCGGTTTTGATTGTGGCTCATTTTGACGAGCCGACCACACCCCCAAGCTTCCACCGGCGAGTCTCCGAGTGGTTCCAGCGCCCCCAAGGACCACATGCAGCCACTCCAGTGCACATTTGGCGCACCCATCAGACCGGCTCCTTTGGACCCCGACCCATGTTGGGGTCTTTGAAAACCGAAAAAAACTTCGGAAGCCAACACCCAGCGACTTGGATTCGTGCCGGTTTTTTCCTCCCATCCTTCGGACCCTCAGCTTCAATTGGTGGTTTGGATCCCGGCGGTTTGGATGTGACGCCCAGTTTCTCTTGCGCCAACTAGGGGGGAAGCTGAACCAGGTTGGGTCTTTGAACCCCGGAAACAAACGCATTGGGCGCATTTTTTTGGAAGGCTAGCCCAGCTTGGATTCGGGGTGGCTTTTCTTTCAAGGGGCCGGATGGCTCTCTCTGAGCAATCCGTTGCATTCACCAATACTTAAGCGTTGGCAATACTTAATCTTAGGTTCCCAGAAGGTCAGCGCAAATCAGATTTGTTGAAAGGGGTGAAAGCAACATAAATACGGGGTGACCACTGTTTCGAACCTTGCCCGAAATGAACAGAGTCTCAGTGAGGGAATTCAGGGAGGAGCTGAAGCATCTGAGTATCAAGTTGCTTCTGGAATCGGGGTTGGTCAAAAGTCACTTGCTCCCACATGACCGTGGGAAGTTTGTTTTACTTAGTGGCAACCGCCATTTTGTGTGGCTTCCCCAATGGTCATCCCATTTCATCAAGCACCCTTATCTTGACTTAGACTCGCTTTGGGACCCAAGCGAGGTTATCTGGAGACTTCTTGAGTCTCGCACACGAAATAGGTATTCGTGTGTATGTGTGTGTGGGTGGGTGGGTGGGTGGGTGGGTGGGTGGGTGGGTGGGCGGGTGCGTGTGCGTGTGCGTGTGCGTGTGCGTGTGCTTGTGTGTCTGCGTTCTCGTGTGCGTGCTCGTGTGCGTGTGCGTGTGCGTGTGCGTGTGCGTGTGGGCGTGTGCGTGTGCGTGTGTGCGCGTTGTGTGTGTGTGTGTGTGTGTGTGTGGGTGGGTGGGTGGGTGGGTGGGTGGGTGGGTGGGTGGGTGGGTGCGTGTGCGTGTGCGTGTGCGTGTGCGTGTGCTTGTGCGTCTGCGTTCTCGTGTGCGTGCTCGTGTGCGTGTGCGTGTGCGTGTGCGTGTGCGTGTGCGTGTGTGCGTGTGCGTGTGCGTGTGTGCGCGTTGTGTGTGTGTGTGTGTGTGTGTGTGTGGGTGGGTGGGTGGGTGGGTGGGTGGGTGGTGTGGTGCATGTGTACCCCTCGTCCGGTTACTTTCAAAGAAGCAAACAGGACACTGCCCATTTGAGGGGTTCCTCGATTTTTAACACACCCAACGGCTGGCTGCTCGCTGTGCAGGATCCATGCAGTCCGGGACGAGTGTGAGCCATAGCCATGCGAAAGGGGTGGAGAGGGGGTGGGGAGGAGGGTCGGTTGGTCGAGGAGTTTGAGTTTGGGGCAATGAATTGAGCACCTTTTCGATTCCGTGTCAATTCTCAGGGGGATCAGGACTTCATGTTGGTTGAGGGTCTGGATCTGGACAAAAACCATCACAAGCTTTCAACAAGGTGAACATGGCGATTTGCAGCTGAAGGTGCCTCCTTTGCCTCCTCCTTTCCTCCACCTCCTCCTCTTCAGCCACACTGTGTATTCTGGCTTTTTTTCGCACCCAATTTGTCGTTAGCATTGCTACTTGGAAGATGTTGCATGTCCTGAAGGGATGAGCCTGTTGAGCCCCTCACGGCTGTTTGGGGCGTTCAGGAGCACGGGGCGTTTTTGTTGCCGGACGTTCGGAAGGAGAGGCCATTCCTATGGGCCTTGCCGAATGCCAGCATGTGAGCAAATGGATTGTCCTTTCGAAGGCCTCGTGAGAGGCTTGCTCTATTCTGCCCCTTGCCATTGCCAGTCTGGCCCTCTGGGTTGACCCTGCACCTTTGGCTTTTTGTTTCTCCGGGGGTTGGGGTTGGGGGGGGAAGGTCCACTCGTTCATCAGAGAGACCCCCACAAAAAGCGACAAAGCGGCTTGCGACGGCCGAGGTTCCAGCGCCATCAGATGGGAAGGCAGGTGGAGGAGCGCGAGTCGACCAGCCTCGCCCATTTTCGCCACCGGATGGCTGCGGTGTTTCCCACGTGATTCGGATCAAGTGGGACACCCCCCAGAAATCAATCGACAGATCGGGTGGTTGCTCCTGGGTGAAAATTGCCTTCACCCTGAGTTGTTATTGCCCTGCAATTTCACTATTGATACAAGTTGGAGATCCTTCGCCATTTGCTCTGACGGGATTGAGTTCCCCTTCAAGAGGAAAAATGCCTTTCAGGCAACGGTCCGCAGATGCCTTCTGCTTGTGGGCAAGGTTTTGAGTGCTAGGACAATGGATTATGGTTCGCATGCTTCCCCTGATTCAGGCCGACCCTGGATAGTCGCCATATTATTGCCCAAGTCTTTGTTGTATTGAGACTTATTTGGTTGCTTCTTCAGTGTTCAGCTACCAAGCACACGGAAGGGAAAGAGAGCTGCCTGGGTTTGGTGTTGACCAGATTGCTTAGTTCTGCAACAAGCATCTCCATGTCAGTATAACTGCACAACCCCTCTCGACATCTCGCTTGCGGAAGCTGCCAGAAGTCGAAGCTCTGTCAGATGTACTGGCAAGCTGGTGACAGTACTGGCAACTGCCTCAGCTTTGCGGTTTGAACGAATGCCATGGGCCTCTGGCACACATCGATTGCGTGTTTTTCACATTGCTTTTCACCCAGGTTGCTGGTAAACCCCCATGTGTCGCATGTTTCCCCACTTTCGCGCCTTCCTTGTTTCGGTTGCCTCGGATTTCTCCGAATCTGCATCCAAATCTCAGCCGTCGCGCCGCTGCTTCAGGAGTACCTGGCTCGGCACGGGGTGGATGAAGCAAGGAGCCCAGCTCACCTCTGAAATGGGCGGTTTCCCTCGAGTTTCATCCTAATGTTGACCCCATATTATCCCTTTTTCATCTGCCTGGTTCTGCTCATGTAAATCCGGGGTCGACTTTAGACCCAAAGGAAACCCATTAATGTTGACCCCGTATGAATCAACCCCTGCTTTTTCATGTGGGGTGTTCCCCTCCAAACGTGCTGATTCCCCGCTGAAACCCAGGAAAAGCACCCCCCTATTAATATACTGGTATGGCGTTCCCCAAATGCAACAGTTTTTTCTTGCGTGGTTTGCCTTCCCTCTGTTTATCAACCAAGGGTTCAGTCCTCCCGGGTCAAAAGTTGAAAGAAGAGGGCACCAACTCGAGTCGAAAGGGTAAAGGGCCGTTTGGGACAGTTCGCGGGATGAGACGAACCGGACGCTTTTGAAGTTCAGGCATCCCCTGTTCCAGATTTGGGCACCATCTAGTTGCTTGGCAGGAAAATTGACTACAAATGCCCCTAGCGGATCCACGCCACCGGCCACCGGCCCCCGGCCACCGGCCGCCGGCCACCGGCCACCGGCCACCGGCCACCGGCCCCCGGCCGCCGGCCGCCGGCCACCGGCCACCGGCCAGAAGAAAAAAGTCTATCCCCAGCGGATCTGTTGGAGGGGGTTTTCCATGGATCCGCGATCGGCGGACCGTTGATGCTCCCATGCGGCGGTTTTGATGTCTTGATCTCTAGGCAAGGATTGATTTCTGTTGGATGCAACACATCCAGGCCTTCCACTATTTTTCCTCAAAAGAACGGTGTTCCTTTAGTTTCCTTTTGAAACAACCTCAAAATGAGAACCCTCAAAAGTCAAAAGCGACACCCATATTGTTCTCGACCCCCAACCATTGTTGGCTAAAACGAAGAAGTTTCTGTGAAGCTGGAGATTGACACACCTTTTTGTGAGATAAGATATTGTGGAGAAAGCGAAGACTTAGCTGACCCAGATGTTCGAGACATTGACAGTCCATGGGAATTTTGGTCCAGACGTGCCGGCCTTGGACCCGGAAGGTCGCACCCCAGCTGAGAACCAAACATCAGCTCAGTATATGGCTTCCCCAGGTCATCAACCCCAAGATTGGGGGATCATATGGGTCCGACTTCCTGGGTGCGACGACTTTGGGTCCCCTTTGATTTAGGCCTCCCTTTCGATGGGGCGAGCGCCGTGTGTCCTCCGAGGTGGCTTCGGCCACTCTGCGTGGCGCCCCGCCGGAAGTACAAGCGCGCATCATTGAGCAGGAGCGGGCGGCTTGGGCCCGATTTGTTGTTGCTTCTTTCTTTTTTTTTTTGGGGGGGGGAAAGTGAGTGTTGGGGGGGGTCCCCCAAAAAAGGCATTGAAGAAAACTTTGGGGGTTGGAAGGGTTGGGGTAATAATTATGTCTAGGATCTTTCGGAGTCCTGTTTTTGCATTTTGAGATTCATTACACATGGACCAGAATGACATATGTGATTTTGTGCTTTGGGGCCAAAGCGGAGGTCGTCTCTCCCAGGGAGTTTTTGTTGGATTCGGAGAGCTTGAAGTTGGAGAGTGTTGGGGATGTCGGCAACGGCGGATGTTCTGAATCTAGTTCATGTTGGGAATTCCCCTCAACTAGTGGGGGAACCCTGTTTAGTGGAAGCTGGATGCGATATGGAACCACACTCAATGAAGAGCTTTTGCACAATGAAGACCTGGACACCTGAAGGTTAGAGGATAATTCCAACCACGTGCGGTTTTGATTTTGTCTTACTTGAGATAATGAGAGCTTACCTGCGGTTTGTTTTCATCTCGGCCGGGAGGCATGGGACAAACCGGGCCCCCTCCAAGTGGTTGTCAAACTCGTAAAACTGCATTTCCCTTTAAAGCAACTGTTGGGAGGCGACCCACGAGGCCAGACAGTACACCCACAAGGGGTCTCCAGTTCAAGAAGACCTACCCAAGCTACAGAACGCGGTGGTACGGCAGAATTGGGTGCCGGACCTCAAGTCCCAAGATTCGAGAGCCTCTCGAGACCTGGGTGCAAAAGAGGGCGTATTTTCAGGCGGCCCTGAAGTGGTGGTTTGGGGGTTTGAGCCCCTGCTTCTTGTAGAGGGTGAACGGGTTTACCACCCTCCAAGCTCCAAACCACCAATGCAAACCACCGATAAGTGGGAAGATGAGATTTACAGTCATGCACGTGGCTTCCCATGATGGACCAAGAAATTGTCGAGGACACCAAATTTTGGGTAGACGTCGTATGTCGCGCCGGAACGCATCCCTAAGGCCAGTTCCCAGCTGTCCCATTGGAGAAAGGCTCGGTCCGCGAGAAAAAGACAAAGAAACAAATCGGGCCGCCTCTGGATGAGGGGCATTGTGACACGTGGTCTTCGGAGACGGACACTGAAGCATCGAAAGAACAAGGTGGTGCTGGGAGGGTAGGAGGTCCCTCAGGTGGCCTTCCACCGGTCAGACGGCAAGAGGAGCGAGCTGAAGCACCTGAGCTCAGCTTGTAAGTTTCTACGGGAGCAGCTCCCTCGATTCGCGGCCGCCCTGATCTTGCGGTAGGTAGGGAATGTGGTTGAATGAACCCAGGGATTCGCTAAAACAAAACAGTTGGATGGTGTATAGGGGTCATTCCATTTCTCGTTTCCTGCCTATCGCACCAGCAAGCTTATTCTGTCCCCTTCTGTGCAATTCCCTATATAGATAAGTTGGCTGCGCTGGGATTCTGAGCTGACAGCGGCGTTTTTGGGCCATGTGCCAAACACTACCCGAGGTTTTCTTGGCACACCTCCAACAGGCGCCCAAAGTTGAGAGATTTTGGTGATTGGAGCAACCCATCTCAGCCGACCCTTGGAGCAAACTACCAGACAATCCACCAGGATCTGCTTGAAGTCAGGGCCCCAAAACGGATATGCGCCATGAAAGACCTTGTTGCACTTCTTCGAGACACTACCCTTTCAGGTTGGCTTCAAACGGGAAACAATAGGACAATACCTGTTGTTTTCGATTTTCTTTGGTGGGGGTCCAAATATTGATGTTGACGCATACCCTTGGTTTGCTCGGGATGAACCCGGGAGCAAACCCAGAGCTTCTAGCTACTTTTCGGGTTGAATGACCCATTTTTGGCTTCGCCTCAAACAACCCGAAGCCCAGAAAATGGGTGGTTTCCCTTTGGTTTCCCTTTCAACCAATCCCAAAATGCAATTTCCACAATTCGTCCAGGCCACCAATTTAACGCCCGGTTTCTTCTGCGACAAAAGGGGATGGATCATCTTCCTCAATTTGTCCCTGCACCCGATTTCGCACCCAGTTTCTTCCGGGAGAGGACATGAGCAATTGCCGCAATCCTTCCGCGGTGCTCATCGCACGAATGCGGGAGGCGTGGTGGGGCAGGGATTTGGATTTTGCAGCTCCGGCTTGGCGCATGATAGAGGCTCCAGGTCTCTTTCCTTTTGTTGGGGTGGTCTACCCTTTTGGCTGTCAATTGAACGTGAGTTTCTTTCCTTTTTTGGGCGACTTCGCCTTTTGGTCGCCCTAGCAGACTGGGCCAAGCCGCGAGTAGTTTCAAGTCCGGGAGTCTGAGCGACAAGCAATACTTGGGTAGATGAAGTCTAGGCGACGGCTTCCACCAGCAAGAGTTGTGGATCTCCCTTTTGTTTGCGTTTGTAATTGGACATCCCTTCTGCCTTTTGCCTTAAAAGGCAGGTTCTGACCTTGTTTTTGGTCCATGTCGGGTTTATTAATCTGGTGGATTGCTTTGTGCTAATAGGTGAAGGATTCCCTCTTTAGAGGGGAAATAGAGGTTTACTATCTTGTGGGTTCCCACAAGGGGGCTTGGGTCAGCTGAGGCATGTGCCCAGGCTCCAAGGAGCTGAGCGCTTGGGGCTTGGAGAAGCCCTTATGAGCACATCTGGAGCTAGAGGTGACCTCCCAGCACTTCTCCATATTCCCAGTTTGGGTTTCGAGCTGCAATTGATTCCACTCGGCCTTGTGGGGTGATGCTTGCTTGGCAACATGGATGTGAATCTTTTTTTCAATTGGAGGCCAATTTAAGGCGCGATTTACTCCCGGAACGTCATGTGGCTGTGGGTGAAAAATAGGGCAATCCCAAAATGGAACCCCGGTAAATGTAAACCGTGGATCACAACCTGCGGTCCACAACCTGCGGCTTAATTGTTGACCCATGCCGATTCATGCGCATCAGCCCTTGAGGGTATTCCGAATCCAGGATAGTGCCTCCCAGTTGTGCACCCTGACATGGAGGTTCCTTCCTTAATGTTCAACCCTAAAGATAGAATTCCTGTATCTTCGTGTTCAGAATTTAGTCAAACCCAAATATGTAAGTACGATTTCGCTTCACCTCGACCCAAGTTTTCTTGAGCAACCCCAAAAGGTCTATGGAAGGAATGGTTGGCCTCACATTTGTTTGATTCCAGGTAGAAGAGCTGAACGAACGGCATTTTCAGAACACCCGCCCTTTTCTTCAGAAGCTGCCCATCTTTCAAAGGGTGTTGCGCATTTTCCGAAGCAGAGAGTCCATACATCGACACTCGTTTGGGCTGCAGACCAATGGCCAACCAGCCCCCATTGGCATCGGAGCAGCCGCTTTTTCTTCTCGCCAGGCGAATGCCCAGTGAATGCGCACGAGTGGCCAGAGCGTCCCAGGTTTTGACCGGAGGGGCCTTGTACTAGGCGTATGACAAGTCGAATCATTCCTCACTTGGGATTCGAATGGCGATTTTTTCTACTTTGGCCAGACATCACCATTGGAACCAGGTAATTTTGCTTCAGCAAGGTTGAACCCTGTGCCTGAGGTTTTCCGTGAGAAATTCGCACACAAAGTTTGAGGATCTCAGCTTCAACTTCTTCACAAGTTCGGAGATCCGCTGAAAGTCATTCCCGTTCCAAGGTGTGCCTTGAAGCTATCAACTTCGGGCTGAGATAGAGCGACATCCCCGAGGCTTCCAGCTAGCTGCGGATGTTGTATTCACACAAACTCGATTAATATTTAAGTTAACACATGCCGGTTGGGTGGTTCTAAAGGAATCAAGTGGGTACTTCTAGAATTTCTGGAGCGTTAGTCACTTTTTGGGTTCGGACCATCTTAGTGGTAAATAAACAGGTTGGACTTTTTTGGGGGTAATCCACTCAGGAAGTTCGAGTGGGCAATCACCTCAGTGTTAGACTGCCAAACAAACAAAAGCTGCAGAGATGGAGCCCATGAAGGCCAAGTTCGGGAAGGCTAAACCAGGGAGTCTGGAGGGGCACTTTGCTAGGGGAATCCTTGCTCTTTGAGGGGATGCCGGAGCCCTGGCATTCTGGCTGAACTGGCATCTTGGAATTGTTTGAAACAGGGTCGCTAAATATATGAATCAGAATGGGAAATCTACATATATAGATATAAAATACATATATATATATATATATCCTGGTTGGTTGGTAGGTTGAGACATATATCAGCTGAGTGGGTCAAGGGAAAGGATGCATTGGGACGATATTGGACAACCACAATCTGCCGTTGTGGGCCCACGTTCGGCACCATGCTGCCGAGTGTGTGAACCACAGATGCACTGTATAGCCTGCTCGTGAGGCAACGGCAGGCGTGAAGGGCAAAAAGGCATGTGGCTTCATGAGAAGTCCGCTGGGAGGTTTCTTCCTGCAAGGCCGAGCTAATCAAGGTTCTTTAGCAATGGGGATTGGATATTGAGGTATGACCCTAGATTTCGGCTGTCTGAGCCGTGCAGCCTTTCTCAGAAAGCAGGTACTTGCAGCATCGGTGCCCCATTCATGGCGAGCCTTGAGAGCCATAAGAGCGGCAAGCAGTCGGACAGCCATATACCAATCATGGAAGCAGGAGGGTGTTGGATGACAAAGCCCGTCCTCTTGAAAATGGTCGGGAAAAGGGTGTATGGTTTCGGAGCAGATATGTTTTCGACCATGGTCCAATGGGCTACTCGGGGTTGTTGATAGTCATGCACCCCTCAAATGGGAATTCGGAGCAACCAGGATAGTGATTGCCAAGGAAAACATTGCCATGGCTCACATGCGGAGTTTGCATGGGACATACGGATCTGAAAAATAGGCCAAGCGGGCCAAGTGCAAGGGAAGAAGTGCTTTGAACTGACTGGTGGGGACCCCTATCAGAATTTGAGCTCCTTCCTTGATCCTCTGACTCCAGAGTCTGGGAAGTATGGCCCATCCAGGGCTGGATGTCAGGTTTGCTGTGTACACTCCCGTCCAACATGGAACCTGAAGGTCCCTGGTCCCTGATTTGCCCCACAGTTTTCACATTGGTTCGGTGGGCACTTTCTAAATAGCAAGTGACAATGGCAGTGGCTCATTTTTGTGATTTCGCCAGGACCCTTTCCCAGACGCAAACCGAAAGGAAGCACGCCATCTTCCGATCTTTCAAGAGGGGCTGGCAATTTTGCTGACTTTTACAGACCCAACAAATCGTGGTTTTTTGAGAGTTTGCCAGAACTCCCAGCTGCACCCCCCTTTTGCACCCCCCTCTCCAGGGTTCCAAGAGCGGCTCCGCGGCTTCGCGTCCGGCCCGGCGAGGTGCGGTGCCGCTGCTGGTTCTGTGCTTCCAAGAGCCCGAGCTGACGCTGAAGCGGATCTCGGCGCCCGGCGCCGAGGGAGCTCTCGGCCACCGAAGGAAGTCGGATGGGGCGGCTCGGAACCTGGGTGTGTCTTGGTCACTTGGAGTGAGTGTGGGGGTGTTGGGCGGTTTCCTTTTGGTTTCCCTTCAACCCCAAAGAGGGCAGATATTTTCATGAGAAAGCACAGGGGTGGCCCACTTTAGGCAACGTTTGCATTGAGCCTCAAGGTGATCAAATCACAGGGGTCGAACATTTTGACACTGGTGTCCTTTGGCTACCCTCAGGGGCCAAGTTTCTACCCTCAACTCTGGACTGTATGGGGATTGCCGGGGTGGAAGTCCTCTTGAGCAGTCGGAGTCTTCCATTGCGGGCGCTTGAGTTGGGACCAGACCTCCGGGTGTGCGCAGCACACCGCGGAGCATTTTGTTTGTCCACGGCTTTTTTTGGAGGGAATGGTGGGGTCGAAGCACTGCGAAACGCAACATATGTCAATGTTGTTGAGAGTGCTGCGGGGATCGGGTGGGCTGATGTGCAAAACACTGGCTCAGCCACATCTCGTTTGTGGGGATCAGGTGGCCAACGCGTTCTGCAGGAAGAGTGCACTCGTTTCGAAGCCAGCCGATGGGCTCGGATCTTGCAAAAGCGCGCCGCAGATCCAGCCCGAACATCCTCTTTGGCAGTTCCGGCTCATGGAGGGCGATTTTGATAGTGATCCTTCCCAGAAAAACGTACCCACAACCCGTAGAAGAGAGTGGGTTTGCAAAAAGATGAATGGTTGACAAGATTGCCCTTGGCTGAGTCCTAGTGCATGTTTGTTGCCCTTGGCTTCAATGCCCCCCCATCCTGGAAGAACGAGCCATGCTCAAGCCCAGCAACGCAACTGCCGAAATGCTGCTATCATGAGGCGATTTGGATTTCTCACCCCAGAACCCCATGTGCGTTTATATGTGAAGATGGTGAAAAGAGGTGAAACAAGGTTAAACGAGGTGAAACGAGGTGAAACGAGGTGAAACGAGGCGAAACGAGGCGAAACGAGGTTAAAAGAGGCGAAAAGAGGCGAAAAGAGCTGAAAACAGGCGAAAAGAGCTGAAAAGAGCTGAAAAGAGCTGAAAAGAGCTGAAAATATTATGACCCATTCGCTGTTGAGGTGATTGAACCGAGGGGGCACCAAGCCCGGTCCGGACAGCCCGGCCATCCCAGCGAGGTCGGCGCTCAGCGACATCTGCAAGCACTCCCCGGAGCTCGCGCAGACCGTGGTGGATGCAGGAGCCGAGTCGAGCGGATGAGCCAGGTGAGAGACCCCCCCCAAGACTTGCTGCTGCGATAGGCAGAGAATGAGAAATGGAATGACCGAATATGAACCATCCAATGTTTATTCGGGGAATCCACAAACAGTTCATTCCGTTTCTCATTCCCTACCTATCGCAGCGGCAAGAAAAGAACAAGGCTAGCTGCTTCGGTTTCCTTTTTTTCTCGAGGCCAAATTGGCCAAGCTCCAAGCCTTCCTTTTATCAGGGTGCCGATTGGGTCAGTGGGTATCAGTCCTCTGGCCCCTTTGGGGATCCTTCATTTTCCCTGCTTGGGCCGTGGGCTCCTTGGTTGGAGGGTTTCTTCTTTTTGCAAATCGACGGCCCAGTTCCGTGCTCCCGAGAGGAAAGTCGCTGCCTGCCGGTTTAGTGCAAATGCCTGCGTCTTTGCCCGCAAGTTTAAGAAGCCAGAGTAACCTAGGGATGCTCTTAGGAGACTTATTCCATTCGTCCCCCATCCAAAACGTCGACATGAGTTTTCGAGAAGCAAAGTACTCCAAGTAAGACACAGCTCAGCCAAGAGACAACCCCTTGGCACCGGATTCCGGCCGCTCCAAGGCGCCGAGACCGCGCGCGCCTTCGCGCGAGCGCGCGCCTAGCGACGGCGATTCGATGGCAGGAGCTGTGTCGCTGTTGGCCAAGGACATCTCCCACAACGATGCGCCGCTCAAGCGCCAGGCCTGCGCAGAGATGGGCATGGGGTCATTGGGGATTGGTAAGGCCACGCAAATGTTTAGGGAAACCAACCAGGTCACGGACCCCTGAAAGAAAGCCGACAAGGCCCCGGACCCCGAAGGGAAACCTAGCCTTAGGGAAACCTAAATGGGGCTTGATCGAATGCCTCGAGCGGTTGGCCCACGGGGCCCAGGGGATTTTTGTCTCCGTGAGGTCTGCTCGTGCCTGGCGCAGATCGCGAAGCACTCCGTGGACTTGGCGGAGGCTTGGAGCTCGAAGGGGGCGGAGCCCTGGTTTTCGGCGTGCGATCAGCTTATTGCTCCGATTTTTCCGAAAGGAGGCCACATTTTGGGATGAGTTTTTTTTTTTTCCAGACCCCCTCTTGTAACACCCGCACAAATGGATTTTTCAGCCTGAGTCGACAGGGGTTTAGATGATAGCTCCGAGTTAAACCCTGCAATATGTTCAAGATAGTATGTTCAAGATAGTCTCCCTGCTCAAGTTAAATCAGCATTCGGACTCCTGCATAGGGACCTGTTCGGAGGGAGCCAAATTGAATACTTCAAAAACTGGGAGCACCACCTGAAGGGCGAGTTTGACTTACGAAGGCGGATGTGTCTCCTCTCGTTCATCTTGACTCCACCTTCAGGGTGCCCCTGTTTTGCTTCAGCCTGATTGATTACTGGGAGGCGTACTCAACAAGCGGTCAACATTGTCACCTGGAAATGTCGGCCCAAAGCCAACAGTAGGGTCTGAGTCTGAGCACCGCAACAGGGCCAAGTAGTGGACCTTGCTTCTTACTCGCTTGCTTTGCTCAAGAACCTACGTTGGCCGCCAGCACGAATGCACAGACACACACACACACACAGAGACGCGGTTCCAGCTTTCAGGATGTATGCTCCCTGAAGCAGCGCTGGGTGTGTCAGACGTCATCCACCGACGGTGCTTTGCTGTGGTTTACATTCTCAACCAAGCCCCGAAAGGGTACTCAAGAAGACATACCCCAGACACCTTCGTCCTTTTTTTGCGGGAAGGGCTGCCCTTCAACATCCACGCCTGGCAACAGTCGGGATTGATTGGTTGATCAACCAGTTTTCATAGGGCCTCAAGCATCCAAACTGTCCATGCACAGTAGGCGTCCTTTTTGGGTCAATGTGATTGAGCATTGATTGCTGGGTTCCACTGGTTTCAGTTTGGTTCTACGTTCCATTTGCCAGCGCCGTCGATTTTTTTGAAAGGAGGGTGCATGAGATTATTATCCTTGGCATGAAACACTGCATCCTAGGATAGTATATGCTCTAATTGACCATACCTGTTGTTTTGACATTGATGGTTTGCTGGATTTTCAGAAAGCAGTGCCCCAAGTCTTTGCCCATCCCAGCCCACAATCGTGGAAGAAGAAGTAGCAGGGCCGCTGACCAAGCCGTAAGGAATGGATTCCGTGGGTAGGAAAAAGCGGTCCGGTTTCCCCAGGCCCCCCAAAGAACGGGGACTCGGAGCGAGGTCGGTGGCCGCTCGCCGTTAGGTGGTGGTGGAAGCCGAGATCTTCCCGCGCATCTTGCATTGCCTGAAGGCGGGGTCGCCGCGCTCGCCGCGGAGACTCGGGTGGGTTCCTTTGAGAGCTGATAATTATGTTGGGGCGCTTGTTTTGAAAGGGAAACCAAAGAGATACCGTTGTCGTTGCGGGTTCTACGTCGTTCTTGGAGACGAACGGTATATGAGGCAGTCTACTGATGGGTATAACAGTGGAGTGGAGTAAGAGCAAGCCAGTTGGGAGGTCGTTTACGCTGGCAAGGTGTCAATGAGCTGGACAGAGGTATCCCATGAAACTGACAGGCTTTTGGAAGACTATAGTAAAGGCTAATGGCTGTCTCTTGTTGGGGTAAACCAAACAATTGGCCACGAGAAGGGAGAACCCAGAAAGCCTCAGGGCCGGGCCGCAATTCTCTCCGGGTTTCGAAACCCGGCGCTGTTGTTCGCTCCAAGGTCGCCTGGGGCTGGATTTGAGAGGGGGTGCAGGGGGTAAATCAGACTTTCTCAGCGGTGGGACTTGATTCGCTTGAGCTTCCGCGCAGAACATTCAGTCTCGCCCCGCGTGGCTGATGGGTGCTCTGAAGGGTGCAAAACGGAGCTGCTCAGATGTGCGCCCAATACATGTGTAAATCCCAGTCCATGTAAACCGAAATGACCATGCAAGTAGAACCAAAGTCAGTTGGTTTTGGGTCAGATGAGATCCAAAGTGGTATCCAGATAACTGCAGCGAGGCTTCGTGAGAATAATGAGAGACACTTGGGGCGCTTTCGGGAGAGCCTTCTTCTCAAGATTCCGCGCGAACCCTCGAAGACTCACAGATTTCCCCACAGATCCCTAGAGACCAACCCAAAGTGGCTGGTTTTCCTCTGCCTTACCCATCATTCACCAACAGGTACCTTCCGTTAAGAGGGAGACTTGAAGAATTGGAGGGTCCTTTTCGGGGATGGTTCTACAAGCAATCGTTTTGGGCTTTGCCCCGATTATGGTCCTGGGCTGGAAACTTTGAAAGATCCCGCAGGACATCGACGAGTTCGTGCGCAAGAACGCGGCCACGTGCATCCGCGAGATCGCACGCGGGGGGGCCTATTGGGAGTGGGGGGGTTCCGTGCTTACATTGCAGGGCACCGGTTCCGTTGGAGCCGATCGCAGGGCCAGCAAGGTCAGTACAGCCGCCCCAAATCCAGATGCTTCAAATCAGGAGGAAGCAGGGTGGAGTGAGTTGAGGGTTCTGGAAGGTCCCCTTTATGAAGATCATTGACATTTGGAAGGCCACGGAAGGCCTTTCATTGGTATCACAGAAGTGGAGAGCCATGAGCTCTGGCGTCTACGAGCCAACCACCCAAGGCATCCTGGAAGTGGACAAGGCACCTTTTTCAAAATGATGTTAGGCTTCCAAAGCCTTTCTGTGCACCTCCATGATTGTTGCACAGAGTCTAGCCCGAAAACGTCCGAGTCAACTCTGTATTTGTCAATCTGCTTCCTTCTGGCAAAGTCTCCAGAGTCGGTGTTCTCTTGCACATCTTGCACCTTCTCTGTGTTTTCAGGCGTGTTTATCTTCACGGCTGTGGTTCCCACAACCCGAGACCTCTCTGGGAACAGTTCGGAGGAGCAACATAATTTGCTGGTCCCTTTTGCCTCATGCCAGGTTGCGACTCTTGGCCTACACAAGAGGCGTTTCGCCGCTTTTTTTTCTCCCCTTCCGGGGGACTCCGACTGAACACCGGGGAGACCGGGTGTCCCTTGGTCGGGTTCCGGTCGAGGCCACACGCCGGACCTGGCGAAGCTGATCGTGAACGCGGGCGGTGTGGCGGCCATGGTGGACTACATCACGGAGGCGCCCGGCGCCGGTGCCGGGGGGGGGAGCCTTGCCACTGGTGTCACAAGCCAAACCTGGGTCACCAACCAGGGGGTAACCCCAGCTGCCGGCCTTTTGATTCTTCACGAAATGTGGGTAGGCTGCTCTACCAGGTTCAGATTGTGACCGTGTTTGAGAACCCAGCGACCCTTGTTCCAGTCCAGAACAAATGCAATCAATTCCTCACCATGGCCGAGGAAAAGGAACAGTTCCATGACGTGAGCAAAGGTCCCTTTAAAGGGAATCTTCAAGACTGCTTTTCGGGGAGCATTGCGGGATTCGTTGTGGTGCCTGCAAGACTTGCTCGAGGGTTCGCTGACCCCCTTCTGCACGGCTTTTGAATGGAGTTCAAAAAAAAACCATCCACCTACTCCCAAATTTCAGAAACACTTGTGTACTCAGGGATCTCTCTTTGACAGTTGTTCACATCTTGCTTTCACTATGATCTGAGAATAGCATTTGTGCCTGGGGTAAGGAGCTGAGGTAGCTCCTATTCGTTTTCAACTCCTTTTGGTTGCCAGTTAGGAAACGAGCTTCCTTTAGGTGCTGTGTGAGTTGTTGAAGGGACATGTACGAAACCCTGAAGCATTTATCATTTAGAGGGGTCCCTGATTTTGAGACACCGCCAACCTGGCTGTGGCACTGCAGAAAGGGCCCGGCAAGCAAGGACCCCTGCTGATCACCTTTTCTGGCCCTTTGGGGAAGGGCTCCAAGAAAGGTTTTCAAAACTCATTTTGGGGGCTGACTATCGCATGGCTAAAGGAAGCAGGTTACGACGTGGAGGGGCGCCTCATTCCGACATCCGGGTGGTTTACCGTCAAAATTACTTCTGTTGAGTTTAATATTTGATGTTTCATTGATATTGTGAAAATGCACAACACCATGGCAAACGATAGGGGACTCTCAAAAAAACGATACCACTGGAAAAGCATGAAAACGCTGGAAACCAATAGGGGACTCTCAAACCAAGTGGCGAACCGGCCGTAAGTAAGTAATTTCGACCGTGCCTCACCTCACGTAGGCCTCGAGTTTGGGATGCCTGAAAGATAGTGATTCAGTGCAATGTACTGAATGCAAGACCATCGGGAGTCCCTAGACGGCTTTCCTGCAGAAGTCATTTGTGGTCCTGCGTTCTGAATTTAACGAGCTTCCGTGTAGAAGTAAAAGAAGAACCTCTTTGCTGTCTTGGCCGTTTTGGCCACTCAAACTGGTCAGGTGCTTGAACTCATGAAGTCCTACTTGAAGATGTTGCAGTCGGCTTGTATTTGCGGGGGCTTTCTGTTGAGACGCACCCTCCTTCTGAAGCTTGATGATTTTGCTTGAATGACTGTTTATGTTTTTAATCTTTCTTTCTCCCTTTCTCTCCCTCTCTCCCTCTCTCCCTCCCTCTCTCCCTCTCTCCCTCTCTTCCTCTCTCCCTCTCTCCCTCTCTCCCTCCCTCCCTTCTATTTTTTTCTCTCTTCCCCTCTCTCTCTCTGTCTCCCTGTGTTTGTTTGTGGCACCCTTGTTTGCTCTCCAGGCTCGCGGAAACAATCGCCTGCCGGGCATCATGACGCTGGGCTACATCGCTGCGCAGGGCAGCCCAGAGTCTCGCGGGATTTGCCCGCGCAGGTTTTGGCCACGCACCATAGAACTCGTCTGCTTCTTGGGCAGCATCGCGGGATTAGTTGTGGCGCCTACCAGAGCAGGTTGAGGGGTCAGGGACCCCCTTTTGCAAGGCTGTTGAGTGGACATGAACAGGAAGTCATCCGCCTATTCCCAAATTTTCAGAAACACCCGTGTTCTCAGGGATCTGTTTTGATACTATTTTGTGTCTTAAGGTTCGCTGAGTGTGTACCAGAAGCAGTTGTGGGTTTCGTGCCTTCAAGGCATGTACCTCAGGACCTAACCTCATGCTCCCTCCCGTGAGGCGAAACAAGTCACCCACCATTTCTGCAACAACACAATTGGAAAAAGGCCTGCATGAAACAATATCGAGGGTGGTTTTGCCAGCCTACGGGTCATGAAGCATGGATCTACACATGACAACAGGTGTTTCTCAAAATAGGGAGACCGTAAAATGGGGTGTTTCCTTGTGGCTTCTCCTTAAAATCAACCGCAAAGGGGTCTCGCATTGTGAGAACTCCCTCACCATAATCCTGGGCAAAAGCGGAGACCTCCGCCTTCCAGGTTCTCAGAGACTCTGGCGCTGGCGGTGGTGGTGTCGCGAGACTCAGCGGGTGACTGGCAAAAATGGGGAGCTGAAAGATCCGAGCGGTGAGGGCTGCCGCGGGGGGGGGTGGGGGGTGGGACGGGTGGCTTTTTCTGGGCCGGAAGGTCCTGGATGGGTGTGGTGTGGTTCCCAGATCGCTTTCTTTGGGGGGTTCCCATTGCATGCTGCCTTTTGTCGCTGACACGGACTCACGGAAAGAAGCTTCCAGAGCGCCTCCGCATCCTTTGAAGCCGACATGCTTTTCCCGATTCGCGGCGGGCGGACATCTCTACGGACCGGTCAGGGTACTGTCAAGGAAGCTACGTTATGATCGCTGTATATCATTTAACCCCTTACATATGTGATGTGCGGGTTCACACCATGGCGACCTTTTCCGGTTTCCTTGGAAGTCAGCGCGACAAACCGCACAGACAAACACTGGGCCAGCCATGTCTCGCCCCTCATGGGCAAGATGTTCATGTCTTCAGAAGCTTCAGACTCTGCTGCGCGAACGGATAGACGACCTTAAACAGGTGACGATCATGCAGTACACCATGCCGTGTTTGTTCATTTGCTGGTCCTTCTCATTGGGTTGCAGCTGGCCTTCGCGAGCGGGCTGAATGCATTGTGCCGATCGAGTGAAGTGAACCATCCAGTTGATTCCCGAAAGGTTTGGCGGAGGTTGAAGAACCCTGCAATCTGCCATGGTTGGTTTGCTGGCTTCGGACACTTACCGGAGTCGCATGTAGTTCGCCCTGGGTGCTTTTACATGTTAACCTGGGGTGTCAGAAGGCAAAGTCTGGGTTCAAGTGACATGCTCAAGATTGCCCCCCCCAAAACGGGAGGTTTGGAGGACCCCCCCAAAGTCATTGTGAGAACCTCGGGCAGAATGCTTACTTTCAGGCGCCCAGCTGCTTAGGGCCCCCCCCGGCTTTCCGGGGCCCGACTCTTGGGGCTGTCCCAAAAAACTTTCGACTCCGAGGTCGAAGGGCATCCCGCCACTGAAGGATGCGCTCATCAACGAGCCGGAGGACCATCTCAAGGCGCCCGAAGTCCGTCGCTGGTTCTCAGTCGGGAAGCCACGTAGGGTTTTGGGAATGAGGACACCAGAAAGGATGGCTGGTAAGAAGCATTGCCTCATTTCCTGCTGAGAACCAGCAAGAAAAGGAGCAGAGCAGAACTGAGAAGAGTGGGACCACGAAGAGTAGAGTAGAGGACAGCAACAGCGAGAAGAGGCCAGATTATTTTGTTTGGGTTTTCCTATCAATCCCAAGTCCGTTTTCGCGCCAGGCTGCGTCCGCCTGGTCTCTTGGCCAGCCCGGGCACTTGGCCCTGGGGGGGTTTCGTGGGGGCAGTTTGGGTTTGGAAGGCGTAGCCTTATATAGGTACCTTTCTGTTGCCGGATTTGCCTGCAAAAAATACGAATGGGTTGAGGGCTCCAATTTACTGTATATGCTTTGGCCACTGGGGTACAACCCCACGGGTGAATGACAACAGCTTGAATGCAGGTGCCAAGTGTAGTTGCGCCAAGTAGGAGGAAGCAAAGCAGTCACAGGTTCCGATGTCGACCCAGATCGAATCTTGCAGATCGATGTCACCAATCCATTGAAAACTAGCATTCTTCTTTTTGACTGGCCTTTGGAAGTCTTGGGTGATAATTCAGTGGTGTGCACGAGCAAACGTATAAGCTCATGCACCGGCAGTCTGGCTTAGCGCTTTTTGGTGTCATTGGGAGCAAGGGCCCGACAGATTCATTCCTGGGTCTCCTCCAAGACTTCAAATACTGGGGTAGACTGAACATCTTCAAATTTGGCGTGTCGACTGAATATCTCCTCCAAGACTGCCAATTTTAGGGTAGACTGAATATTTGCTCCAACACTGCCAATTTTGCGGGTAGTCTGAATATTTGCTCCAAAACTGCTGCCAAATTGAATCTCTGAAAATGAAGCAACATCTGAAGATACGATTTTCTTTCCGCCCGATTTGGGTCGGCCAACAATAGCCCATCGCGGACCCGTGGCCCCTTGGCTCCCCACTCCAGGATCGGGCGTCACTCCCCCGACCACGCGCGGGCGCTGGCAGAGGCGGCCGGGCTGCCCAGACCCCGAGGCTCAAGCTCACCAAATCCGCTCGCCAGGGTTCGGCGGCTTATTCCAAGGGAGATGTGCTCCGTGAAGGTTCCTTTCTGGGGTGTGCCTAAAGAAAGGCCGGTGACTGATATAGTTCACCCAGGGCATTTGGTGGCAGCTTATTTGTTCTGTTGATGGGTGGTTTCATCCATCCCCGCTGCAAAGCGGATTTTGTCCATCCACAGAAGGTGTGATGTCTTGGCGCTTTGGTTGTACCTTACGCGTCACCTGTTTGATGAAAACGGAGTTTTGGTCCACTAGCCAGCACATGTTGTGAGATGTTTTTTGTTTCGTGTATGGTCTTTTTCTCCAAGCTTTCTCAGCATCTGAGCACCTTCCGAAGCGAATTTGGTGTTTTGCCGGGCAGTGCTCTAGACTTTGAGCAGCTCTGGAGGAGCTGTCAGCAGATGAGATGGTGAGTGCCGAAATGCATGCAGGTGTGTGCACATGCCTATGCATACGCGCACGCAAAACATGCTCATGTCTACACATACGTACAGGTATGCACACGCTCGCGCGCGCGTGTGTGTGTACACACACACACACGTATATACATATATACATATATGGTACCCCCCCCCCCGCCGGGAATACTCAGGTTCTTGGCCAGAAATTGACATTTTGGCTGCAAACATGCATGCAAAACACGTTCCAGCTTCTAAAAATGAGGCTCTAAAAATGCACTCCATTTTTAGATCAAATTCTAGCATCGGTTCTTAGTGCAATCCAGCATGTGCTAGCACATGCTAGCACATCCTGGATTGAAGATTGAATATTGAAGATTTCTGACAATTCTTTCTGGGAATCTTCAAATCTGTACTTATGGCAATCCAGGGTGCGCACGTGCTAGCACGTGCTAGCACATCCTGGATTGAAGATTGAAGATTGAAGATTCTCTGACAACTCTCTCTGGGATTTTTGAATCTTCAATCTTCAATCCAGGATGTGCTAGCACGTGCTAGCACATATTAGCTTGTCCAAGGATGGATTGAAGATTTCCAGAACAAGTGGTCTGAGAATCTTCAATCTTCAATCTTCAATTCAGGATTGTCCTAAGTACATATTTGAAGAACTCCAGAAAGAGTTGTCAGAGAATCTTCAATCTTCAATCCAACGCCCGGATTGTCCTAAGTGCGGATTTGAAAAATCCAAAAGGCAGACCGGGAGTGCACGTTGTCAGAATCAAATTGTGGATGTGCACCTGCACTGCCTGCTTTTGGCCATGGGGAAAAATGCTGTTGACACCTTTACATATTTTTTTGTGGACTTGAGGGCTGGCCAGGATGGAAGATTCGCAAATATAAGATCTGGTAGATCTTCAACCTTCAATGCAGGGGGCAAATCCTTACATGAGTCTAGAACAAACTGTCAAGCTTTTGGGGGGGCCAGGATTGAGGATGCTCTAAAGATATGTTTGTGGAATCTTGCATATTCGATCTTCGATCCAGGGCAACACGATCTGAGCAAATGCTGAAAAACACTGTGTTTTACAGCATTTCTGCCACGAATAGGATCTATGATTGAAAACACTTTTCTGTCACTGGCTTGGCTCAGTGCTTGCTTGTTTCAAACCACATGGAGTTTGGCTAGGACAACAGCCCTTTTCGCAATTGAATTTGATTCCAAGTTCCTTTGGCCATGACAATAGCTATCTTCTCCAGTTGATTTTTGAAATACACAAGAAACTGCAAACAATTGAAATTGAATTTGGTTTGAACTCGAAAGCGTTTTAAACTGGATATCCTTCCGCTACTTGAATTTCAATAGTTGTTAGAGTCGATGATTGAACCAACTTAGACAAGCAACACACAGCTGAGATAGTTGCTTTGCAGAATATGTTTCAAATTGCACTGAACTAGCATGTACATGGAATTTTGCACAACACTTGAGTTAACATGTAAATGCAATTGCGCAGGGCATGAAGTAGGAATGAGTTCCTATTCCCCAAGTTGATGATTTGTTGAATTTCGCTGCCATGTTTTTTTTTTTACATAATAGAGCTGCTACAGGCGCGTTGAAGCTGCCAAAGAATACTACGCGCACTACTCTTGTGCTAACAAGTTGCTTTTTGAGCTGGAGCTGCCAAAGTGCACTTTGCATACTCCAATATGACTTTGAGTGCACTTCGCGCACGCCAATGTGACGGTCACACGGCTCCTATTCAACGTTGAGCTTAATTTCTGCTTGGTTGGAATTTGCATGGGGTTGCGCGTCCAGAGTTCATTTCAGAGGCTCAAGGCATTTGTCACCCCCAGTCTGGCCAAAAACCACAGTTCTGGCAAAACTTGAGTAATTATTTCAAGGGGGGGCAGCATATATATATATAATGTATACACACACACCAACAACACACGCGCACACACACACATTTGTATATATATATATATATACATATCCAGCATATATATATATATATATATGTTCCAGTCCCCAGGCCACCAACCCCCCTCCCCAGCTGACCCTATGCCCACCCCAAACCAACCCTAAGCCAACCCTAAACCCACCCTATACCCACCCTAAACCAACCCTAAACCAACCCCAAGCCAACCCTAAACCAACCCCATACCCACCGCAAACCACCAACCTCCCCCCCACCCCCCACCCCAACCCCCCAGGATGGGAACATGTATATATATATATACACACACACACACACTTGCATGTACATGGGCTTAACCTCATTTGGCCATCTTCTCACTCTCCGAGGATGTGCTGCGCCGGCTCCTGGCAGCGCGGGCCCCGTTTAAATAGCACCTGTGCCCAGGGCCAGGGTACCACCCTCAACTCCCGGGGCACCGTGGGAGATGGTACTCATCATCCCCTTCAACCTTTGGTTTGCGCTGTGTGGTGGTACCCTCTTCAATTAGGGCCGGGGAAACCAATAGGAGAACCGAACCCGTTTTAGGGCCCCGCTCTTTTGACACATGCCCACATAGAACCCGACCAGAAAGCCACTGGAAGCGGTTGGAGCTGAGTTTCCTCTTGTGGTGATGTTTAATGTGGGGAACCCTGTAGAGGAATTCCCAAACATGGGGAATGCACCCCCCGTTTTAAAAATGATTGGGGGGGGGATGTTTCACTAGCCATGGCTCAAGCAAGCTGCCTTTTGGTTTGCTTCAAAGGTTGGCAGGGCCTTGCACCAGCGGCGCCCACCCCTTCCATTTGGACATGTTCTGCACCAAGCAGCCACAGCTACGGGGGTTGTAGCCAATGGCTTTGGGGCGGTCCTTGGGCAAGTTTCTTGAGGGTTTCAGAGGCTCCAGAGAGGGGCGGTTGGGAAGCCGAGAGAACCCCCGCCTTTCTTTTGGGCATCCCCTTTCGAGACATACCCCCTCATGGAATATATGTGAGTGATCCCCCTTCGGACCATCAAGGAAGCCGAAGGTAGTTGATCCCGCAGTAACGGACCAATAGTGGGGTGTTTCCCTCAGACGCGATCCTGGTTCCATCTTGATTGGTTTGCGACCCTCGCGCAACAATCAATCAACAAGGTGCTTATGCACTGCTTCCTCCCTTCCCTTCCCTTCCCTTCCTTTCCCTTCCTTTCCCTTCTCTTGGGATTGGACCCTTTGAGATTTCGGGACCTGTACCTGAGGTCTACTTGCACCAGGACTCTTCCGAGGACCTGCGGACCAAGGCAGAAGTCCGGAGTCTGGGAATTCCAGGAGTCCTGGAAACCGAAGCAGGTTTTGTGAGAGTTTGGGCATATTTGGTTCACAGAAGATCCGGACTATCGCTTTGATTCCTTGCTGCAAGTTATGGAATGGGTCTCAGACGGACATGCACGTATAATAGTTTGGGCTGATTTGAGGGTAAACCAGCTCACCCATGATGAAGGTCCTTGTTTGAGGAATTTATTGAGTGAGGTTGGCAAATTTAGGTGCACGAGAATCCAGGGCATCGAAGCTTGGAAACGGGAAGCACAAGGTGGGGTTGTTCATGTTTGAATCCCCAAATATTGCAGGGAGCTAACCTGGACAACCCTTCAATTTCCCGTGGGTGGATGGTTTGCTTGCGGTAGTTAGGAATCAACTGCAAGTTGCAGATTCATTCTGGAACCCGTTTCAACAGCCACCTCTCCCCTGATTCCTTTTGGCTTGTTTTGACAATCTGCGTACTGTAGGGGATAGACAGGCCCCTTCATATATTCATGAGACTGGGCTTCAACGACCGGGTCCACTGCTTTTCTCAGAACTGGGGGGGTCGCTTCCTACCATTCTTTTGTAACTTGAAGCCTTAAGCTTGACAATGTAGGAGGAGGCATGTCCTTGACTCCATGCCAAGGTCAGCTGTGGCCCGTTGGCCGACAACATTCTCGTGTTCAAGCCTTTGAAGCAAAGCCGACTCTCCAAAAGGTACCATGCAACCGACAAAGCCCTTCGTAGAGGAATCTCCCTTTGAAGGACCTTTAGTCGGGCCCAGCTGGCCCAGGACCAATTCTCAACCATTGACGTGACATGATGTGAAAGAAAGGTCCTTGCTTCTCCACGTAACACCAATAAAGAGACCGTTTGTACGTGTTTTGATGACAGAGGACTGGACTATGCGGCAGAGTTGCTATATTGGTGTCCGCCCTTTTTAGGTGGGTTGAAGGGTTGACAGCGCGCCCATTCTTGGGGTCACCCAATTTTGTCACACACCCATATTTTTGTACCTGGCTTTTGGAGATACAGAAGGGGTTGCCCCCCCCTAATTACGCCAGAAAGGTCCGACTGAGGCCTGAGCTTTTCCCTGAGCCCCTGGGGCTTTCGGCAGGCGAAGCGCGCTCTGAAGAGCGTCATCCAGAAGTGCACTCACCTCCCAGCCCTGGAGCCATTGCTGGAGGCGGATTCGCTTTTGCGCATGCGGAGGGGCAAGGTGGCACCCCAGTTTCTATGACCAAACCGCCTTTGGGTAGATAGTTGGATGCCGAAAAGCTCGAGAAATGACCAAACCACATTGGGATAGACAATCGCTCCAAACTTGACTCCAAGCCTTAGAATGACCAAAGCACGGGGTAGAAGATCGAATCATTGGGTAGCCCGAAAAATGATATTTTTCCTTTTGGTTTCCCTTGAAACCACCCCAAAAGGGGTAACCTAACAAACACACACACACACACATGCCAAAGAACCCCAACCTGCAAAAGCCCCGAGTCGATTTTTCATGCTCACCATTCGTCTACAAATATGCCGCAAAGTGGTTTCCCTGTGGTTTCCCTTGCCCAGTTGGAAAAGAGTCTCCCGAAGAGCAGGTGTACAGGGTGATGTTCTGGCCTTACTATTCTGCTTTTGAGATGGGCTTGGCAGGGTCCTTGTATTTCACTTTTTGTTTGTTTTTTAAGCATCACCTTTTGGTTGCCAAGTTTGATTGAGTCCCTTGCATGGGGTGATGTTTAAACGGGGCATGGAAGGACTCCTGTTGAGTCAGGATTGTCATCTACCCTTTAGTCGGTAGATGTGCTAAACAACCCAGAGTTTTGAAAGGGGATGGTAGCTTTTCTGAGAGAAACTTCGGACTCCTTGGCAGGAAGTTTAGACAAGCATTAAACGAATCCATGGCACAAATCTTCCCATCTCCACGGCCGGCAATTCGCACCCCGTTTAGGGGACCCCCAAACACACCTGCTTTGGACATATCAAAGAACTTGGAGCTGTGTTTGTGGTTGCGGGGGGGGGGGCTCCTCAAAATATTCTATTAGCAATGCAGTGCAGAGGCATCGTCTTGCTCACCACTGTCGGGAATCCCTGCAGCATTGGGGATTTGCGCCGGAACGCGAGTTGGCATGAGACGTGATTCACTGCTTTGGCCTTGGACCCCCTTACTCTATTGCCGTTGGGTTGGATCTTTAGACTTTAACTTTTTGAATTCCCCTCATATTTCCCTTTGACCAGTAAAAAGTTAAACTGTTTGCTGGGGGATCTACAGCACCCAAGCTTAGAGTGTCTCGAAAGCCCTTGCAGGCGCCGCCCAACATCCTGAAGTACGTGGTGCAGCAGTTCGCGAAGGTCCGGAGATTCGAAATGCGACGTCCACGGGATCTTTGGCACCCCCAGTGCACACGTGGGAAAAGGAGAGACGACAGACTGGTTTCCTCAAATTCAGCCTGTGTGATCAGGCCTTAGGGTCCAAAAAAGGAGGGGGGAGGGGTGGACCTCACAAAGCGTTTTGGCGCGTGTGTCTGTGTGTGAATTCACCCAGAAAAATAAATACAGTCTGTTCAAGACATGGCAGACAAGCATGGAAGACTAACATTGCGCGCAACAACCTTCGCACTCAGACTGACATGGTCAATTCCCCAGGTGGCAGCCCCAAAGGCCGCCGCTTTTGGTGAACCCTTTGGCTCCCTCGGAGTCCTGTTCGGACTGCAGTCTGGATTGAGAAATCTATCCTCTCTTTGGGCCCTTCAAGTGGATTCCTTTCGGGTGTTGGTGGTTTCCCTTTTTGAGCACAACGTGGAGGGAGAATTTGTGGATGCCACTTTGATGATCTTGAATGGACTCCGGCCAGGGGCCGTGCAGACGGTGTTAAGAAGGTCCCACGAGGTATCACAATCGAGCAAACATGTGCCAAGCCGCAGCGAGTTGCTGTAGGGCTCTCGGGGAAAGAGTGTTTCAGGATTGTTCCAACCATCATGGAAGTGGCCAGAGAGGTTCCCCAGTACTTCCTGTCATGTTGGCGTTGGCTTTCTGGTGATTCTGGCTTCCGTGCCACAAGAACACAGCAGCCTGACAACTGTGAGGTGGATCTCACAATTCACCTACGTGTTTTTTTCTTTTTTTTTTTCTTCTTTTTTTCTGAGGGCTGCAACAACCAGCTGTCTATGCGTACCAACGACAGGCACCCTCAGGGGAATTTCCCATCCATCAGTCCCACAGGTTGCTAACGAAAGTCCCTTTTACTTCTAACAGTCCCGGCTCTTGTTTCTTTTTCCGGATTTCGGGGTTTCCTTTTGACAGAACAAAAAGCCAGTGCCTTTCAGTGAGAGGCCGCTTCTCGCTCGGTGAAGCAGAGCAGCCGTTTGATCATTCGGGGACATATCAACATGGGGGGCCCTTTCCACAAGGGAAGCCAGCAGAAGGCCTCTTGATTCCGATTTTCAGTCTGCTGGACCAGTTGCTCTATATGCTCAACTTCTTTGCACTGAGCAAGCTCCAAAAAGAACACCAGATTTCGCCGGCGAAGATGAGTGCCCCGAGCGCTGATACACTCCTCTTTATTCGCTGGATGCCCTTGTATACCCTCCCATCCATGGAACCGGAGCGTTTTGTTTTTTTGCATTTTGTCCGGTTCTCTTCAGGGGCCAGTTCTCAGGGTCCCGGTATTTTCCTCCTTGGTCGTTTTCGGCCTCACTGGTTTGGCCCATATGTTGCGGTTCCATGGCAGGTGCTGCCCAGCGACCTCAACGCCAGGAAGTCCTTTGTGCAGTCAGGCGCACCAGAGGGACTCGTCAGGATCGGCCAGTTCTGGCTTCCACCGCACGCTTCCTTGGCTTGTTTTGGTTTCCTTTGGTCTGGCCCTTTGGTTTCCAAGCCTCTAAGCGTTTGTTGGTTTCCTTTGGCCTACCTCCGACCAAAATTCTACCTTGTGAGCAAACCCAGGCGGTCTGCAGAAGATTCAGGAGGTCAAAGCGGAGGCGCCGGCAGGGGCGGGCTGTTGGGGAACATGGCAGTCTTTGGTTTGTCTCGCATCTAACAGAGGGCATGTTTTGTCATGAATGCGAAAAAGACGGCAACCGAAAGAATGATGTCAGCAGCGTGTCCACCTGTAGGCTTTTGATGTGGATGCGGGTGCATTGCTGGCTCGCAAGGAGCCACTTTCGGAGCAAGGCAGATGTGTTGGCGTGTGCTTGTCGCCTGCTATCCCTGTCACCTATGCCTATGCTGCGATTCTAGCTTCCGAAGCTGGGAAGGCAGCAAGCCCACTCGACAAGTTGTGCGGGGAACGGCTCACGATCCATCAAGCCTTCCTAAAGGCTTGCCCACTTCGCATGGTGCCCACTCAGTCGCACCACGATTTCGTCTGTTGCCAGACTCGCCCTTTTGCCCCCTTTGGGGCTTCCGTCATTTTCGGATAGTTCGCGCAAAGAATCCGGATCAGGTGGGCTCCAAGTTGCACGACTACATCGAGGAGATCAACATGCTCTACCCACCGGAGATTGTGCAGCGCTGACCCCAGCCTTCTCTCAAGCTCGCATCACCTAACCAGGAAATATATCACACGTGCCATGGTCCAAAGACCGTTTTACTTGGGGTTGGTAGAGATGGATGGTCATGTACCTTGAAATAAAGGGATCTTGGGCAGTCATGATAAGGGCTGCCAACAAGGGAACCGTGATGGCCCACACAGGGAGTTTTAAGCGTGGCATAGAGGGACCAAATCCCCCTCCGCTACCCCGCCGCCCTTTCCCCAGAGAAAGACCCGGAATTGAACGATCGGCAAAAGGTTTTGCAGGCCACCATTTGGCAAGTATCAAACGCCCTAGAAGATCAAGTCCATAGAATTACCATGAGCTCAGCGATTCGTGGGTAAAACGAGTGATTCAGCCCATGATGAAGGTCCTTTACATATCCAAAGAATCGTGTGTGTTTGCCTCGCTCTCTCTCTCTCTCTCGCTCTCTCTTTCTCTCTCTCCTCTCTCTCTCTCCTCTCTCTCTCTCTCTCTCTCTCTCTCTCTCTCTCTCTCTCTCTCTCTCTCTCTCTCTCTCTCTCTCTCTCTCTCTCTTTGTCACTGCCTTGACTCAGTTGAGGCACACCGTGAAGTATGTGGTCACATTTTTCCCAGAACAAATGAGGACCGCGCAAAAACCCATGCATTCGGTTTAGTATTCCGAATTGGGCCGACATGGCATGAACTTCCCGCTGTGTGCACGGAAGAGACGCGGAAGGGCGGGGGAAGAGATGCGGAAGGGCCAGGGCTAGTGACACATGTGTATGTGTTGTGATGTCAAGAAATAGAGTGGACTTGTTTTCAAAACGGATGATGTTTCATGGGCAACCAAAAGAGAAGCTATACCAAACAGCTTCAGGCGTTGTCTTTTTGGAACGGCAATCTAGAGTTGAGGTGCAGCAATGATCATGCATTGCTGCATGTTATGATGCAATGGCACATTTCGTGGATCAGTTTGTTGTGGGAACATGCTGCCAGAGTAGGGATCTTGTGCAGGAGCCCTTTTGGGCTCAGCGGTTTGCATATAATGCAGCAAGGTCGCTTCTTGGCCCTCGGTTGCTTGCATGAGAAGGTGTGTTTGTTTCGGTCGGCCCGGCAATTTGTTTGCTCTTGGCATGCTGGGGATGACACGGAGAAGGTGTATGTGACTGAAGTGCTTAAGCAGACGCCAAGTATCTTTCTTTGTCCCCCCCCCTCGGTCTTTCTTGTGATTGGAGAGTCTCAACATCGTACTGGGAAATGGAATCGAATTGCCCCAGACGGAAGCAAGCAACTTGGCCCGATGCTTGGCTTGCAGTATCAATGCCGCGATGTTACGCCCTCAACACTCGCATTCGCAGCGGGAAGCCTCTACATGAGTCCTTCCGCTCTCTTTGCAAGATGCGAAAGATCTGGCTGAAGCGCTGCGGTGTTGGAGGTGGTACCCTATTTCCCTTTTGTTTGGTGGTGGATTTCCCACCCAAAAAACTGTCAAAGGGAGGCAGTTTCAATTTTTAGCGGCATGTGTGACCATTCTGCTTCCCTGAAGCGGCCGAATCGGTCATCAGGCTTTCGTGTTGGTTAGTTGGGTTTTCGCTCGCTGCTTGGTGCGCGGTCACAACACATCCTCTCGAAGCAGATCCTTATCGAGTTCCGCGGTGGGAAGCACCGAACTCTGGGCGGTGGCATCAAACTGGCGATGGATAGGTTCCAAAGGCTTGTGCTGTCCACACGGTGCGGGCTGGCCGCCTTTGGCGCCGCCCAGGCAACGATAGCAAAGCACATGCGATCTTTGGCCCTGGAAACAGTTCCCGAGCGTCTGAGTTCGAGGATGTCTTGCACAGCGCCAATATTCAGACAGTCCTGATTGAATAGCCCAAGCGGACATGTAACCCACATGCCTTTCTAAAGAAGAACTTGTGAGGGGAATTCGTACGCCAGGAACGTCGCTTTTGCCCATTGTTCGGGCCTCTCAAGGCAAAACAAAACACATCAAAATGCCTTTTTAGAATGCTTTGTTTGGATCAGACCCGCTCAGCTTCCACCTTGGTCATTGGGTTTCAACCCCTGGTTCTTGTACAGGCTAACTGGCAAACCACGTCCCACCAAAACACCACGAAAAACCACAACTTTTCCTTGGATTCGACCCGCAGAGTGTTCCTTGAGGCCTATTCCCAGACCTGCAATGGCGCCTGTTTGATTTTTGGCAGGGCTTCCCCTTGGAAGGTAAGTCTTATACCAGAAGGGGGCTAGCCTTCTCTCCCCGGGAGAACGGGGGGATGCTATCAGGTACTACTCCCCCAACTACGCGGAAACCCTCCTGAAGAAGATGGAGGACTTCAACCCTTCCAGCTGAGCGAGAAGGCGCATTGCGCGGGCCGGCTTGGGCAAAAGCAGGCCTGCCTTTCCCCCGGTGCCCTGGGGACCCCTTCCAAGCGAAAATTTTAGGGATCCCTTGATCAACCTGGAGGAATTGGGGGTGTTTAACATCCCAAAAAGCGATCCGCAATATCTCTTCGCCCCTATGAATCTGCCAGGATCAACGCTACTTGGATGCCTTAGTCTAGGTTGGTGAATGATATAACTTGCGTAGAAAGCAGGGCTGTTGCATAGTTTCTGTTGAGAAAAAGGATGATGCATTGACATGTAGCTGTCGCTCCGGGAGTGACTGCGTCGTCGCAAGATTTGCTCTCTGCGGAGACTCCTATCAGCAGGGCACACGGTGCACACATGCTTGTAGCTCTCTCGTGCAAACTTGGATTCATTTCAATTACTGGGCCATGAATTTAACTGTTTGCTCATTATGAACGTGAGCAACTATGGATGCTTCTCTTTATTAGACTACTTAGTGAGTGTCTTTGATAGTGCTAAACATGTGGGGCCAGAACTATTCCGTGATTGTTGGACAGAAGGTAATGATTATACGGTGTCAAGGCCCCATCTATAGTCTTATGTCGAGTGCCTCTTGGCACAGCTGACACCAAGTTCCCCATATGTTCGCCACAAACTGTTGGTTGCTTGTTAAGGGTCTCTCACTTGTTGTTTTTCACTTGTTGGGAACACCCCCCGCATTAGTCGGTTTGACACATCCGGGTCGACAGGACGATGCCGTAGTCACAGCATGCAAAGTTCCACGACTAGGTGGCCTCCGTTTTTGAAAAGCAGTCCATCCCTACCAAGAGTCTTCCCAAACGGGGCCAATCTCTCCCAAAAAAAAACGGCGCCAAGCCCCCCAAGCACCGGCAACGCCCTGTGACGAGCGAGCGCCAGGCCTGCCGGCAACGCAGCTGCGGCCCCGGAGGGGCCTGGAGCCGGGAGGTGTCTTTTTGGTTCAGGGCACCTGTCTGGGGAGGTGGGTTTGAAGGGAAACCACAAGGAAAGCACTCAATTTGGGGATCCTATTTTGACACAGTAAGGTGTTGGTTGCATTTCTTTCTGAACATGTGGAAGTGTGGGCAACTAAGCCAAGGGCACCAGGGGAACTTTCCGTTTTCGGCCCCTCAAGTGCCCTTTGATTCTTTATGAGGGCTGCAAACAGTCCCGACCTGGATGATTGCTAGAAAATGTGTTTTGCTTTCCACTCGGTTGACCGTTTTTCCATGCGCTTGTGATTTGGGTTGCTCCAGCGTTTGGGTTCTCGCTACGTTTTGATTTCCCCAGTTGTGTTCTCCTTTTTCTGGGGCTGGTTATTTAGCAGAAAAGTGCACGTAGCATGAGGGGTGTCTTTTTGGTCCAATCCACTTAAGAAGTGAACTGACAGATCTGCGAAGTCTGGGTGGATATCAACCGTAGGCTCATTCGCTGCCCAGATTTCTTGGATCCCAGCAGTCACCGCTCAAGGCAGTCCTTTGGCCGAGGTTCAAAACGTGAACCGCGCGGCCGAGGCAAACTGAGCCTGGGCCCCCAAAGCAGAAAGATCGACGTTGGGGGGTCCCAGTCGAAATGTTTCCCTGACTGCACTTTGAGAATTTCACCCCAAATTTTGCACATCCGTGCACTGCATGTGGATGTTGATGTTGGAACTGCTCACCCTTGCAGTTGCAATATTGTTGTGTGTTGCTTTCTTTCCAACTGATATCTCACCAGAGATGAATCCAGCTTGGCACAAACTGTCAGTGAGCTGGACCGACAGTGACTTGCCGCGGACCAAAACAGGCTGAAGATTAATTCATAGTGATGCCCCTTTGTGAAAGCGGACGAATCGTTTGGCCGGTGTCAAGGAAAGCAACATGAAGCAAGAGGCTCACCATTTAGAGAGGTGCCCAGTTTTCGTGGGGTTGATTCCGCATCCTGTTTAGCCATCGTTCCGTTCAAAAGCCAGCTTGCTTGCTTTGTTGGCGGGTTCTCTGGGGAGACGCTTCACTGGAAATCGGGAAGTTTGCTTTACTGGCCAGCTGCTCTGCATCAAGAGCAGGCATAGCAACCGCAGTGCAATGACAGACACACTCACAGACACAGACGCTGATCGTATATATGTACCAGTCCCTGGGCCACGTACCCCCCCCCCCCCCCCCCCAATGGTATGGTCCCCCCACTCCCCCGCATCATCCGCATCTTGGGGATGATGCTGGCAATGCTGGGGATGCTGTCCAGTACCGTGCGAGCCCTGCAGCTTCGGTCCCAGACCCCCTTTCACCCCGTGAACCAACACCCCCGCACCTCTCGCAACATCCTACCCTAAACCAAACCACCCTGCAACCCCTCCTTAACCCCAACCCTAAGCCTAAATCAACCCAAAACCCAAACCCACCCGAAACCCACCGCAAACCAACCCTGAACCAACCCTGAACCAACCCTAAACCAACCCACCAAGCCTAAACCAACTCCGAACCACACCCAACCACCCAACCACCCAACCACCCAACCACCCAACCACCCAACCACCCAACCACCCAACCACCCAACCACCCCCACCCCACCACCCCACCACCCCACCACCCCACCACCCCACCACCCCACCACCCACCCCACCCCCCACAGGGGGGGGGGGGTTGGCCCAACCACCCAACCACCCAACCACCACCCCACAACCCCACCACCACCCCACCACCCACCCACCCCACCCCCACAGGGGGGGGGGGGGTGGGGGGGGGGTCCACGGCCTGGAACATATATAGATGTAATGTGTATATACATATCACTGTAGGTATACACATTTGTAACCATTTGTACCCTTCCAAATGCACACATGTACTAACTCATGTTATATTTTGCATGCCTAGATATTTGTGCCCCCACATTGGGAAGCCAGACTCGAATTGAAATCCGCGAAGGGCACATGTGAGCAGTTCGTGGTTTGGTATCCCCTCCAGCTGAATCGACAGCTTGGGGGCGCAAAGCGCTGCTTTGCGCGTGCATGGCGCTATGTCGCTGCTCAAGGAGCTGCTTTTGCGCATCAAGCAACATGCCGTGTTTATGCATGAACCCAACCCATTAGCTCTCTCTGTAGTTCAGTGCTTCTCAAGCCAAGGGGCAACTAGGCTTTGTATATTCAATTCTCGAACTTGCAGTACCTCAAGGGAAACCCCCCCCCAAGGTGGTCTCGAAGGATGCGTCAAGAGACTATTCTCGAGCTTGGGGATCCCGCACATTGCTTGTGGTTTTCCTTGAATGGCCTCCGAAAAGAGGGCCTGTTTTCCTTCGCTTCTTTCTTTCTTTCTCGAAGCACAAGAATTTCCGACCCAAGCGTTGGGATCGACCCATCACGAAGGTATGAGCATCCAATGCCATGGCCTCGTGGGTGTGGCTGTTTTGAGGGTACCCCTCTTCGAGGGTGGAATCTAAAGGGAAACTACAGGGAATCTCAAGGGAAGCAAAGACAGCTTTCTAGTGATAACCTTCCTTCTTTTTCAGGGATCCGTCTTGCGGAAAAAAGAAAACACAAAAAGAGAAGGGGAATGGCTGGTTTTTGAAAAGAACGACAGTTGAAGAGAATGGCCAGTTGAAGAGAATGCGTCTAACGCATGGATGAACATTTTTGGAGCCGTTTTTCATTGACCAGAATCTGTACACTTTCCGTGATACCAAAATGGGCGGTGCACATCCGCACGTGTTCTGACATAATTCCAAGGCAAGCATCGCCCATCTTTGTCGATGCACTCCATCAGGTACCCCGAGAATTGGTTTGGATTGGTGAACCCCAGGCAGCCCCCTGGCCAAACCCAAGCAAGCCACTAGGGGCAAGGTGACCTCAGCTGTCCTGGTGAATTGAAATGGACCTTCCCCCGGTCCAAACCAAGCCAAGCCAAACTACCAAACCCAACTAAACCAAACCACCAAACCAAACCAAACCACCAAACCGCCAAACCACCAAACCACCAAGCCACCAAGCCACCAAGCCACCAAGCCACCAAACCACCAAACCACCAAACCGCCAAACCGCCAAACCACCAAACCACCAAACCACCAAGCCACCAAGCCACCAAACCACCAAACCAAACCAAACCAAACCAAACCAAACCACCAAACCACCAAACCGCCAAACCACTAAACCACCAAGCCACCAAACCACCAAACCAAACCAAACCAAACCAAACCAAACCAAACCACCAAACCACCAAACCACCAAACCGCCAAACCACTAAACCACCAAGCCACCAAGCCACCAAGCCACCAAACCACCAAGCCACCAAGCCACCAAGCCACCAAACCACCAAACCACCAAACCACCAAACCAAACCAAACCATTAAACCACCAAACCACCAAACCACCAAACCAAACCAAACCACCAAACCACCAAACCACCAAACCAAACCAAGCCACCAAGCCACCAAGCCACCAAGCCACCAAACCACCAAACCACCAAGCCACCAAACCACCAAACCACCAAACCACCAAACCACCAAACCACCAAACCAAACCAAACCAAACCAAACCAAACCAAACCAAACCAAACCACCAAACCACCAAACCAAACCACCAAACCGCCAAACCACCAAACCACCAAACCACCAAGCCACCAAGCCACCAAACCACCAAACCAAACCAAACCAAACCAAACCAAACCAAACCACCAAACCACCAAACCACCAAACCACCAAACCGCCAAACCACCAAACCACCAAGCCACCAAGCCACCAAACCACCAAGCCACCAAGCCACCAAACCATCAAACCACCAAACCACCAAACCACCAAACCACCAAACCAAACCAAACCAAACCAAACCAAACCAAACCAAACCAAACCAAACCAAACCAAGCCACCAAACCGCCAAACCACCAAACCACCAAGCCACCAAGCCACCAACCACCAAACCACCAAACCACCAAACCACCAAACCACCAAACCACCAAGCCACCAAGCCACCAAGCCACCAAGCCACCAAACCACCAAACCACCAAACCACCAAACCACCAAACCACCAAACCAAACCAAACCACCAAACCACCAAACCAAACCAAACCACCAAACCACCAAACCACCAAACCACCAAACCACCAAACCAAACCAAACCACCAAACCACCAAACCAAACCAAACCAAACCACCAAACCACCAAACCACCAAACCACCAAGCCACCAAGCCACCAAGCCACCAAGCCACCAAACCAAACCAAACCACCAAGCCACCAAACCACCAAACCAAACCAAACCAAACCAAACCAAACCAATCCAAACCAAACCAAACCACCAAACCACCAAACCACCAAACCAAACCAAACCACCAAACCGCCAAACCACCAAACCACCAAGCCACCAAGCCACCAAACCACCAAGCCACCAAACCACCAAACCACCAAACCACCAAACCACCAAACCACCAAACCAAACCAAACCACCAAACCACCAAGCCACCAAGCCACCAAGCCACCAAACCACCAAGCCACCAAACCATGAAACCACCAAACCACCAAACCACCAAACCACCAAACCACCAAACCACCAAACCAAACCAAACCAAACCAAACCAAACCAAACCAAACCACCAAACCACCAAACCAAACCAAACCAAACCACCAAACCGCCAAACCACCAAACCACCAAGCCACCAAGCCACCAAGCGACCAAGCCACCAAACCACCAAACCACCAAGCCACCAAACCACCAAACCACCAAACCACCAAACCAAACCAAACCAAACCAAACCAAACCAAACCACCAAACCACCCAACCAAACCACCAAACCGCCAAACCACCAAACCACCAAACCACCAAGCCACCAAGCCACCAAACCACCAAACCACCAAACCACCAAACCACCAAACCACCAAACCAAACGAAACCACCAAACCACCAAGCCACCAAGCCACCAAGCCACCAATCCACCAAGCCACCAAACCACCAAACCACCAAACCACCAAACCACCAAACCACCAAACCACCAAACCAAACCAAACCACCAAACCACCAAACCAAACCAAACCACCAAACCACCAAACCACCAAACCACCAAACCACCAAACCAAACCAAACCACCAAACCACCAAACCAAACCAAACCACCAAACCACCAAACCACCAAACCACCAAGCCACCAAGCCACCAAGCCACCAAGCCACCAAACCAAACCAAACCACCAAGCCACCAAACCACCAAACCAAACCAAACCACCAAACCACCAAACCACCAAACCACCAAACCACCAAACCACCAAACCACCAAACCACCAAACCAAACCAAACCAAACCAAACCAAACCAAACCAAACCAAACCACCAAGCCACCAAACCACCAAACCACCAAACCACCAAACCAAACCAAACCACCAAACCACCAAACCAAACCAAACCACCAAGCCACCAAATCAGCAAACCAAACCAAACCACCAAACCACCAAACCAAACCAAACCACCAAACCACCAAACCAAACCAAACCACCAAGCCACCAAACCACCAAGCCACCAAACCACCAAACCAAACCAAACCACCAAACCAAACCAAACCAAACCACCAAACCACCAAACCACCAAACCAAACCAAACCACCAAACCAAACCAAGCCACCAAACCAAACCAAATCACCAAACCAAACCACCAAACCAAACCACCAAACCACCAAACCACCAAACCACCAAACCACCAAACCACCAAACCAAACCAAACCACCAAACCACCAAACCACCAAACCAAACCAAACCACCAAGCCACCAAGCCACCAAACCAAACGAACCCACCAAACCACCAAACCACCAAACCACCAAACCACCAAACCACCAAACCAAACCAAACCACCAAACCACCAAACCACCAAACCAAACCAAACCAAACCAAACCAAACCAAACCAAACCAAACCAAACCACCAAGCCACCAAACCAAACCAAACCTCCAAGCCACCAAACCACCAAACCACCAAACCAAACCAAACCACCAAAGCACCAAACCAAACCAAACCAAACCACCAAACCACCAAACCACCAAACCAAACCAAACCAAACCAAACCACCAAACCACCAAACCACCAAGCCACCAAACCAAACCAAACCACCAAGCCACCAAACCACCAAACCACCAAACCAAACCAAACCATTAAACCACCAAACCAAACCAAACCACCAAACCACCAAACCAAACCAAACCACCAAGCCACCAAACCACCAAACCAAACCAAGCCCAAACCAAAACCAAAACCACCAGGGTCAAACCAAACCACCAAACCACCAAACCACCAAACCAAACCAAACCAAACCAAACCACCAAACCACCAAACCACCAAGCCACCAAACCAAACCAAACCACCAAGCCACCAAACCACCAAACCACCAAACCAAACCAAACCATTAAACCACCAAACCACCAAACCACCAAACCAAACCAAACCACCAAACCACCAAACCACCAAACCAAACCAAACCACCAAGCCACCAAGCCACCAAACCAAACGAACCCACCAAACCACCAAACCACCAAACCACGAAACCAAACCAAACCACCAAACCACCAAACCACCAAACCAAACCAAACCAAACCAAACCAAACCACCAATCCAAGCCAAACCTCCAAGCCACCAAACCACCAAACCACCAAACCAAACCAAACCACCAAACCACCAAACCACCAAACCAAACCAAACCACCAAACCACCAAACCACCAAACCACCAAACCACCAAACCACCAAACCAAACCAAACCACCAAACCACCAAACCACCAAGCCATCAAACCAAACCAAACCACCAAGCCACCAAACCACCAAACCACCAAACCAAACCAAACCATTAAACCACCAAACCAAACCAAACCACCAAACCACCAAACCAAACCAAACCACCAAGCCACCAAACCACCAAACCAAACCAAACCCAAACCAAAACCAAAATCACCAGGGTCAAACCAAAACCAGTCAAACCAAAAGCGCCAAACATGGGATCTTGCTGTTGCTAACAAGGCCAAACCGCCAAAACCACCGAGCCGCCCTCCATCTTTTCCCTCGCGAGGAGCTGATGGACTCCCGCCGCAAGAGCCGCACCCTGCGGCCCGTGGAGACGGACGCCTCCGCCGGCCAGGCCATGCAGGCGCCGTCGTGGGCGCGCGTGGCGCGTATCACCGGCAAACGGCTTCCCTGGCAACGGGGGAAACACCGGTGTTGGTGGAAGAATAGGAATAGGTGGCTCAAAGACATGTACCAAAATGGCACCTTGGTAATTTTGGTAAATGGAACCAAAGACTAAGGCCTGCGTAACCCTAGCTCGTGTATTTTGAGCCACACGCAGGTGAGCAGTTGGTCCAGGAGACTCAGACTGCGTGGTCCTATCCATGGAAAGGTAGGCTGCCAAAGAAATGCTGCTTGTTTCGTGACAGGTTGGTACGCTTTGCAGGGGACGCATTCGTTTGAGAGCACTAAGAAAAGACATGCACGTGCTCCTGAAATTCTTGCAGACAGCACAAGTGCCATTTTGGGCGCTGTTTGGCAGGCTACGGTCTTTCTATTTGATGCTCCTGGCAACGTGTTTGGATTGTTTTCGGGCGGGCTTTGTTGTCCTTTGCGGCCTAGGGCTTTACGTTTTCCGTACCAGTTTCCCTTTCTGATTTCGGGCAACTAATACCTACAAAGATATGAATAAGACTGTAAAGAGCCCTGCAAAGAACCCAACCGGAACCTGCTAAGCGCCATTAAACTGTGTCCAAAAGCTGGCCCAGCCTCTTGAGTGATAGAAGGGAAACCAGGGTGAAGGTATCACTTTTGTGGGAAGGTTCCATCAAGGTTTGCCAAGGCACATTTCAGGTTGAAACTATGAACAGGGGTCTGAAGCAGAAGCGTGCGACCGACGGCATGGTCAAGAACTGCCTGCGAATATGCAAGCCCGCCAACAAGCAGGGCGGCTTCTTCTACTGCGAGTGGCCCTTGCATAGCCACGGCTGGCGCGGCTGCAGTGGCGCCGGTTCGCGAGATGCAAGTGGGGAACTTGCAGATTTCCAACGTATCACCTGGATCAGCTGCATGGGCGAGAACAGCGGCTCCAGTGAGCTTGGAGGCTTCCTACACCTAGTAGAGGCCTTGAACCGGCGGAGCAGACAACCTAGTTGTTGATCTTCCCGAAACGGGTAATCCATGGCTTTTTTCCGGACCCCGTGCAAAAACACGAGGCATGTAAAACACGCAGGATGTTCATTTGGTTTCCCCTAAAACACTACAGGAGTTCCACTTTTTGGGATGCCTCCAACCGCGTCTTTGGGGCAAGGGGTGATTCTGAAGCGGCTCACGTGGCAGGCGCAGCGGCAGCTCGCCATGCTCATCCGGGACGTGACCGGGAAGGAGCGGCCCTTTTTCAGATGGCGCTTTGACATCGCTTTCCTTTCAAGTTATCAGCATTCTGGCCCCAAATTCTGTGTTCAATTTCCCGCCTTTCACCAGGCGTCCAACGCCCGCTTTGGTACATTTCACCCTCAGTCGGGGCATGGGACAAAAAGAAGGGTCAACTTGAAACCATGGCTTAACCAAGGGCTGGAACTCTCGACTCGTCGAATGGCCCTGGCTTCTGGCCGCCTAACGCTTTCCTAAGACATGCGCGTCATGTGCCGCAGGTCCAGGAGCACCTGGAGGGTCTCTGTGCAGCGCAAGGGCAGCTGATGCAGGGCCTGCAGCAATACCTGGGCCCCGCGCCGCAAGTGTGGCGTTTTCGAGCAAGCGCTCGGGTTTGTATTTGGGACCCCGCATATAGTTTGAGGCCAGTTGTGGGGGGAAAGGTGGTTGGATTGTTGCGGAAAGGGTGTATGTGTGTATGTGTGTGTGTGTGTCTCTGTTGCAACCCAACTGAGGCCCTCTAATCCTCTAACGACCTGGGTTTGATTTTACATGCAAGTCCTCCAGAAGTGTGTGGGTCCCAAGCTTTTCCGCTGGAGACGTTGATGAACCGCCAAGCCATTCCAGGCGTGCGACTTACACGCAAGTCACCAGGTTTGAACGCTTGAAATTGCCTCCCCATCTCTTTCCCCCGGCAACTCGCCCCCTCCTTCCCAACCAACTGGTTTCCAATTATGGAGGCACAGGTGGCAACGGCTTCCGTTGAGCTTCTCATGGGCCTTTGTCACACCCTATCGCAGGGCCACAGCTCCGGGCGTCCATCCCACCCAAGTGGACAACGGACCCGCCTTTTTGAGGGGCTGGGTTTTGTCCCCAAAGCCCTCCTGCGCACTTGCACTTCTATGATTTGAGCCCTGAGGCCATCCGCCCAACCTCCACCCTGCAACCTGCGCCTTGTGCGACGTTTCTCATTGATCTAACTGACTCTCAAAGACTGAAGGGTCATATAAGCATGAAGCCTTGAGGGTCAACCTTGCGGCCAACTTGACCAAGGCCTTGCCTTGGGGGGAAGACCTCGGCTTTCACCCGGGACGAGGTCCCTCCCGAGCCTCCGGTCCTCCGGGTCGGTGTCTAGGCGTAGACGTGAGCGGGGTGGACGAGAAGGCCATGGCGCTGGTCCAGGACTGCGCGGACGTCATGCACCGCTTCGAGCGGCGCGTGAGGCGCGCGAGTTTGCGCCGGTGCGTTGATCGGGGATCCGTTGAAGCGGGGATCCGTTTTGGGTGTTGCTTCTGATCGGTAGGCAGAAAATGGGTGCTTTTTTTTGCTGTTGGGTTTACTTTAAGCATCAGCGAAAAGCAGTCTACCATGTTGAGAACCTGCCAAGTGGCTGGTTGTTTTTTCCCTTACGTGTCACGTGAAGCGTCTGGTCCCGGGCTGAGCGATGACGTACATTCAACCCTACTCGGCACCGAGTCAACCTTCGCCTGGCCATGTGGGCGCCAGTCATCTCAAAGACGCGAATGAACTCACCTGGGGGTAGAACGAGGCAACCCGTGAATGAAGGACGGTAGACAAAGTATGAAACAGATTCTGACCATTTTCTACGCAACCCCTGTAGGGCAATATTCCTTGTTTCCAAATAAGATCGCCAGGGTTCGGGCCGCTTTGGTTCTTTATGGATCCCCTTTGGTCTCATGGAAGGTTAGAAGCGGATGGGGTTTAGGTTGACAATTCCAACTGACCTCACGCGCTAGCATTTGCTTGCACACAGTTTTCGCATGAATCCTGCCTTTGGTCACTTTTGGGTGGGCGAGTGGTGGGCGATTTTTGTTTGCTTCTTTTCTCTCAGATGCCCAGACTCAGACGCTTCGTCTAGGTGTGTCAGCTCTGGTTGCGGATTTGTTATGGGTCTTCGCACATATTGATCAGTGCGTTTCTCCATTTTTCCACGGTTTCAACGGGTTTCAACTTTGAGCTTGGAAGCATTTCTTGTTCGAAGATTGACTCCCTTGTTGCTTTTTTTTGGAGATACCTCCCCCCAACTAACCTGGCACTTGTGGGGAGGTACTCGGAAGATCAATTTGCTTCTGAAGTGGCCCCTGTCAGCCTGTCAGGTGCCATGCTAGTTGGGAGGGAGGGTACTTTTTTCCCGGTCCCCCCGCATGCCACCCCCCTCAGCGTGGTTCTTTTTGGCAGGGACCAGGGCCTCTCGGAGGTGAAGGGCGCCTGTGAGCAGGTGCTGCTGCTTGGCAGATCCAAGGAAGGAAGGGAGGCGGGAGGCCGGCGGGGGGTGGGGGGGTTGCCAGAGGCTCACTCCCCGGAGCTCTTGGACATGAAACGTTTTGGTGAGATCGTTTTACTCATTTTAGTGGGGACAGCGCAAGATGGGGCGTTTGCTGGCCAATCCACTGACCAAGCGAGATGGACATGAGAATGCGGACAAGAGTGCCGGTCTGCGCACTATGCACAATCTCTATCTATGTATACACGTTATCGCACGTACATGTGCATTGGCTATCTAGAAGTCCGGAGTAGTGATTTTGTGCCAACACCACAGATGCATACATCAGCCTTGCTTTTTAGAAACAAATAGCCAGCTTGCTTGGGGGGTGGTAAAGCGAGCTCACCACGATGTAGGTCCTTTACTTGGGGACCTTTTCAGCTTTGGGAACTATTGTAAAACATGTAGATGGACAGATTCTATGCTCATATGATCGACGCCATACGCGCTCACCTGTGCCTGCTCTCAGCTGTCCTTCTTGCACAAAGTTTCTCAAACTTTAGGGCCAATTCCTCTAGGTGCCTCCAAAAAGGTTTCCTTTTGGATTCTTAACTCTAAGAGCGTCGTCAACTGTGGTATTGACAGCAGTGGCTTGGGGGTCAGAAGCTCTTTGCACCGGGAGGGTGTAAGCAAAGGTAAACCATACTGGCCTGCTCAATTTTCTGATCATACAAAGATCGCACTGTCTTGTCAAGGGACGACTCCACAGAAGTCGATCGGCATACTTTTGTGTGCTTTAAACAATATCTATCATAAACCGACCCCCCAAAATGTTTGTTGCGCTGGGGGGGATGGCCTCCCCCTTACCTCCCCACCCATCCACCCATCCACCCATCCACCCATCCACCCATCCACCCATCCACCCATCCACCCATCCACCCATCCACCCAACCACCCAACCACCCAGTCACCAGCCACCAGCCACCCAACCACCCAACCACCCAACCACCCAGCCACCCAGCCACCCAGCCACCCAACCACCCAACCAACCAACCGCCCAACCGCCCAACCGCCCAACCGCCCAACCGCCCAACCGCCCAACCGCCCAACCGCCCAACCGCCCAACCGCCCAACCGCCCAACCGCCCAACCGCCCAACCGCCCAACCGCCCAACCGGCCCAACCGGCCCAACCGGCCCAACCGGCCCAACCGGCCCAACCGGCCCAACCGGCCCAACCGGCCCAACCGGCCCAACCGGCCCAACCGGCCCAACCCCAACCCAACCCCACCCAACCCACCCCAACCCCACCCAACCACCCAACCCACCCAACCCCACCCAACCCCACCCAACCCCACCCAACCCCACCCAACCCCACCCAACCCCACCCAAACCCCCCACCCAACCCCACCCAACCCCACCCAACCCCACCCAACCCCACCCAACCCCAACCCCACCCAACCCCACCCAACCCAACCCCACCCAACCCCACCCAACCCCACCCAACCCACCCACCCAACCCCCACCCCAACCCCACCAATCCCCACCCACCCCCACCAACCCCACCCAACCCCACCCAACCCACCCAACCCCACCCAACCCAACCCAACCACCAACCCACCCAACCCCACAACCCCACCCAACCCACCCAACCCCCACCCAACCGCCACCCAACCCCACCCCTCCCCACCCCACCCCACCCACACGACCCCAACCCAACCCACCCCACCCCACCCCACCCCCACCCACAACCTCCCCACCCCAACCCCACCCCACGACAACCCAGCCACCCAACCCCACCCCACCCTCCCCAACCCCCAACCCCAACCCCCAACCCCAACCAACCCCAACCCCAACCCCAACCCAACCCAACCCCCAACCAACAACCCACCCCACCAAACCAACCCCAACCCCAAACCCAACCCAACCCCAACCCAACCCAACCCCAACCCAAACCCCAACCCACCCAACCCAACCCCACCAACCCAACCCACCCAAACCCCCCCCCAACCCCACCCTAACCCCAACCCACCCAACCCAACCCCACCCAACCCCAACCCCATCCCAAACAAACCCCACCCAAACCCACCCCCACAAACAACCCCCACCCAAACCCAACCCCCACCCAAACCCAACCCCCACCCAAACCCAACCCCCACCCAACCCAACCCCCACCCAACCCAACCCCCACCCAACCACCGCCCAACCCAACCACCACCCAACCCAACCACCACCCAACCCAACCACCACCCAACCCAACCACCACCCAACCCAACCACCACCCAACCCAACCACCACTCAACCCAACCACCACCCAACCCAACCACCACCCAACCCAACCACCACCCAACCCAACCACCACCCAACCCAACCACCACCCAACCCAACCACCACCCAACCCAACCCACCCCCAACCCACCCCCAACCCACCCCCAACCCACCCCCAACCCACCCACCCCCAACCCACCCCCAACCCACCCCCAACCAACCCCCCTGCCGAAATCCCCGAAATCTGGGCCAAAAAAAGCTGAAATGGGGCCGTGGGCCGGAGCCGGGAGGGGCGGGGGGGGGGCGGGGGGCTCGAGACCGCCACCGATGCCAGGGGCCGGTACGCGCTCCCCCCCCCCCGGCCCCAACCACCCCCCACCACCCCCCACCGCCCCCCCACCACCCCCCACCACCACCAACCACCCCCCACCACCCCCCACCCCCACCCCCAACCACCCCCAACCACCCCAACCAACCTTAACCACCCTTAACCACCCTTAACCACCCCCAACCACCCCCAACCACCCCCAACCACCCCCAACCACCCCCAACCACCCCCAACCACCCCCAACCACCCCCAACCACACCCCCACCACCCCCAACCCCCAACCACCCCCAACCACCCCCAACCACCCCCAACCACCCCCAACCACCCCACCCCAACACCCCCAACCACACCCCCAACCACCCACCCCCCCAACCACCCCCAACCACCACCCCCACCACCCCCACACCCAACCACCCACCCCCCCCCAACCACCCCCCCCCAACCACCCCCCCCAACCACCCACCCCCCCCCCCAACCACCCCCCAACCACCCCCCCCACCACCCCCCCCAACCACCCCCCAACCACCCAAACCACCCCCAACCACACCCAACCCACCAACCACAACCACCCACCACCCAACCACACCCAACCACCCAACCACACCCAACCACACCCAACCACACCCAACCACACCCAACCACACCCAACCACACCAACCACCCAACCACACCCAACCACACCCAACCACACCCAACCACACCCAACCACACCCAACCACACCCAACCACACCCAACCACACCCAACCACACCCAACCACACCCAACCACACCCAACCACACCCAACCACACCCAACCACCCCCAACCACCCCCAACCACCCCCAACCACCCCCAACCACCCCCAACCACCCCCAACCACCCCCAACCACCCCCAACCACCCCCAACCACCCAACCCCCGCCCCCGCGGGGGGGGAGTGGCCCGGTGGCCCCAGTACGGTTAGTCGTGGCGCCGAGGAACGAGTGCAACCAGCTGGCGGCGCTCTGCGTGTCCCGTGACGAGGCCCTCGCGGAGCGGCAGCACTACGAGGAGCGACCGGTTGATTCTCGGGGGGGGGGGGGGGGGGTTTGGGGGGGGGGGTGGAGGAAGAAGCCGCGTTTTTTTTTTTGTTTTCCTCGTTTTTTCCCCCATTTTTTTCTTTTGTTGTTTCTCGATATCAATGGGATGTTGAATCTCTGGAACATGGGCTGTAACTTCACTATGTTTATAACCATTCTCAATATAACTATGTGTCACTGCTTTGGACGAATTTGTGGGGTCATTCTTGCCTGAACAATTCTTGTTCGTGTAGTTTTGTGAATTCAATTCCTGGTTTTGGTTTTGCCCATCTGTGCCATGGTCAAAACTCCCGTGGGTCACGATCGTGGTGTTCCCTCAATAGGAGCCTGTACACTCTGCCGCCTGCGCAACATCAGTTAACGAACCTGAAAGCAAGGCCTTGATCTTGCCGAGGATTTGTACCTGAAGATGAAGCGTGGTAGTCAACAGTGCAGAATCACCCTGGTCGGGCGCCAACGCAGGCAAAGCTAACACTGAACAAGCCAATTGCTTTTAAACGATGTGAAACAATCTCCGCTTGACACGGACACCACAAAGGGAACACTCTGGCGATAAGCAACAATAGCGTTCTTACCCAGAACATCCCAGAACTGTAAAGTGGAATTGTTTCCAACATATTAACTGCAGGAAGCTCCCGATCCAAAGAGAGCTTGGAGCCAACGTCGTGGGCGTCCCAATGCCCAAACGCACTTGAGCCGTGCCGGAGCAAGGGCTTCCCGGTGATGCAGTTGCATCGAGTCCTCAAGGAGAAAGAAACAATCCGATCATGGCCGCGCCACCAAGAAATGTCATCCTCACATTGGCCCAGGGTGACATGAGCCTTTCTTGATGGGCCTACCGGCCAGGAATGGTTTGTGGTTTTTCTGGACGATCAGTTTTGCGCGGTTTTCAAGGCAGCATGTTCAGGAAGCCTCCAGCCAGCAGGCATCCAACCCAATCGCGGCCACGAAGGGACCAACTTGTGAAGAGACTGCCACGAAAAGCGGGCAAACTTCATGATAAGGGGTTCATGACCACTGCGGATGGACAACATCCTGCACCGGTTGGTGGGTGGTTTATGCACGTATTAATAGGGTGGGCAGGATTTTGCCCGTCTACAGTATTAGCATAGTGCCGAAGAGAATTTTCCTGGGCCAAACCCAGAATGGGGTTGCGGGGTGGGGTTGTCAGGTACTAAACAAAAACACTCATGATCAGTGGAAAACATGTTTGTAATCTAGTTAGCTCCTTATTTACATTCACTTGAGTTAATCCGGATGACCATACCAAAGATTCCACCTTTGTAGCATAATCAGCTACGTTATCCCTTTCTGCGATATAATTTTGGGCCACCCCCATGACTGCCGGGTATCATAGAGGACTCACTTGGTATCACAGCAATTGGCATTTTATGGGGTTCCATGCAGATGCACATAGAAGCTCAACGCAGCATCGTGTTCAGAGGAGAATCTCCTCTTGTGGGACCCCCTTGGAATGTTAACCCAGGATCAATGAATCCCGGGTTGATTCATAGGGTGTGTCCCATTCAACGGGGGATGCTTGACTTTTTGGCAAAACAGCCTGCTGGTTAATTGATCCGGGGTCGAAATGATTGCAATCACTTTGGAGGACCATGCTAATCTGAGGTCCGCTAATCCCCTAACTGAAACGGTGTCCGCATGTTCTTAGTCCATATTTTGCAGGCAGCCCAAGTCCTCGAGTTCGGAAAAAGAGGCCAAAGGCAAGCTCCAGGTGTTGCGGATCGGGGGATGGGTAGTTCAAGAAGCCTGGCCAGCTGTTTTGCAGGGACTTTGTCCCTCGCCGTAAGGAGCCTGTCAGGTGATTGAAATGCTCGGATTCCAACTGCGAGGCTCAAGCGCCCATTTTCACCCGTCCAACGATATGGACTTGTCTCCGAATGGAGAATCCTTCCAACATGTTGTCATCTTCCTTCAGTTGCCCTCGCAACTAATCCCTTAAAAGCTGACCAACTGACATGGAAGCACAGGAACCCATTCCAAAAGAAAGTCGTCTTTCAAAAAGTGTCCGTGCAAAATCCCCATTGCCGGAAAGAGGGTACCCAGGGCACCCTCAATAAAGACACATGAGCCACAATCAAAACGTGGGTAGATGCAAATTAATAAATAACCATCCCAACCATAAATGGGTTCAGCCGCCTCTTTAACTCTTTACATGGTTCTGGGTAGACCATTTGAATACCGATCGGTTTTGACCCACATCCATTTTGGCCCTCCCCTTGGTGCCGAGCCGCGCGCGGCGTTTTTGAGGAGAAGCTGGCGGCTCTGCACAGCGCCTCACGGGGCAGCGTCACTGAGCAGAGCCTCCGCCAGTGGAACTGTTTTTTCTTTTGGCTTTTCATGTTGCGGGGGGATCCGGTGTTTTTTTTTGCCCCTCCTCCCCAGGGCTGTTTTGGCTTCTTCTTTTTTAAAACTAGGCTGGATGGATGGATGGATGGATGGATGGTTGGTTGCTTACTGGGTGCTAAAAGTTGATGTTCCCCAGTCTCGTTTCCTGACCCAGAATTCTGTCTCCCTAACCCATAACGTTCGCATGTTCCCAAAATAGGAACCAGCCGGAGATGGCTAGTTGTTTCAACTTTGGACCGTTTTCAAGGAGGCCTTCCTTGTGAAATTCACAGGGCATGAGTTTCAATTTGGAGATGTCCACCGGTCATTTTGGAGGCCGGAGGTGAGGGGTCGCTTTCTCCTTGTTCGTCCGGACAGTGTTTTGAGCTCCTCTGTCTGAGTGTCGCGTCATCTTCTCCCTGTGCTGTTTTTTCCTTTGTAAATTCACATGTTTACCCTGATGAATAAAGTACCCCCCCAAGCAACTTCCCTCCCCCAAACAACTCTCCCAACTTGATTGTGAATTGCTAAGTATTGCTCACAGATTTGTTGTGTTTCAACTGTTTTTGGTATTGCTGGAGCGATTGGTCAGATCTGAAGCTTCAAAGGCAGGAAAGGTGCCAAAGTTTGGAGAACCTGGGGCAAGTTCTGGCTGGCTGGCTGGCTGGCTGGCTGGCTGGCTGGCTGGCTGGCTGGCTGGCTGGCTGGCTGGCGGGCGGGCGGGCTGGCTGGCTGGCTGGTGTGTGTGTGTGTGTGTGTGTGTGTGGGTGTGTGTGTGTGTGTTTGTCTGGTTTGTGGTAGTTTGTTTTTGGAGCACCCAGCCACTTCCCCACCCTCCCCCGACCCAGAAACAAAGTAACTCCTTTTTTCCTTTGGGGGGGGGGGGAATTAGGGGAGGTTTTCATTGTAGGTCGATATCACACATCTCTGGTTTCTCCCTGGTGAAATCAACACAAAGCTGAACAATCCTGTCTTTTCCTTGTGAACTCAAGCAACAACGGACATACCTTTTGGAGCAGACAGACCCCTGAAGCACGCACTGCTTCCTGAATTGGTCGGCAGAGTCGTGCCGGGTTCTTGGGCCCAATGAAGACGGGCTTCGATTCGTTGCCCACAGCCCCAGGATCGCGCGAAACCACGAGAAGCTGAACAAGGCCAAGGAGGTCTTGGACCTGCAGGCGGGAAGGAAGGATGCCCGACGGTCCCTTCCTTTTTTTCCCTTGGTCGGCTGAACCAAGGTGAGTTTGCCTTGGTGATGTTTTAGAGGGGAAAGTAGGGGGGGCCGCCAACCAGATTTCCCGCTTTGGTGGTTCTGAATAGCTTTTTGTTGATTCAACGTGAGGTTCCTTGTGGTGCCGGTGATGCTTCAGGGTGGATTTTTCGGGCCCTGGAATCCGACAGTAAGACCGTTGGCTGCCAGGTCACTCGCCCAGCATCACTGAGTGGACGTTGAAAAAGGAAAGACATCTCCAGCCCTCCGATCAGCGTCCGTTGTTGGAGTTCCTTTTTGTGTGAGTTTCAACTTGGTGTGATCTTTTAGGGGAACACGCAAGGACCTCGGTGTGATCCGGTGGGTACCATTGTCAAAGGATTGCTTTCTGTTACTTGGGGTGGTCATGGACCATTGCATTGTTTTGTGTTGACAACCTTCACGCGGGCCTCGCACAATTACTGGCGTGTCCTACAATTAGTCCTCCTGACCATCCAGAACCACAAACCAGCTTTTTCAGGAGCCCGCCTGCTTTGGGAAACCCGCGTTGCTTCAAAGCATCCCTCTAAGTTTAACAAGGATGGTCATCAACCCCTTCGGGATTTTAGACATCCAAACATTTTTGAGGTTCAGGGACACCATGACCATTGCCAGCAGTATTGACGCGAAAACAAAAGACGTGAGCTCAACGATGGAATTCCTCAACATCGGGCCTGCTTCCCCCCCTACTAGGGCCCAACAAAAATAGAGCATTCAGGAGAAAACCATTGGTAATTGTTCAGCCCCTGATATTCGAGTAGATGGGCTGCAGATCCTGTTTGGCTGATTGCTGACGAGCGCACCTGGAGGTAAACGAGCTCATTCATGAGGGATTGCTTTGCAAACTATTCTCATGTGCCCAGTTCCTATCCCGAAGCCTTTCGCTTGGCCCGAATTTGGCAAAGGGTTTCCCTCTTGACACGACAGGGACCCCCAGAGTAGAAGACGCCCGAAGAGATAGTCCCTTGATTTTCCGAAACTGGGGATCAACAAGAAAGCCATGGACAGAAGATCTGCAAGGGTCCCCTTGATTCGCCGGGGGGGGTCGAAAGGAACACCTCGCATCTTTGCCTGAAGGACCTCCATCCTTGGGCTGAGTGCTCGCTGACCTGCAACTGTTATCCCGCAATGTGGGTGGGTGTTGGGTTTCCTTTGGTTTCCCCCAGAAAAAAGGGCCTTCCAAAGCGGGTCCCTCAAAAGGAAACGCACAAACACACAAGCACCAACGCACAACCACACAACCACAGCCACAACCACAAACAGGACCATAAATACAACACAAAATGCAACCACAACCAAAAATGCAAACCACGAGTACAACCAAAACTAGAACCACAAATACAACAGCCACAAACACCCACACCCACAGATTTGATCCCTTCCAGGAGCGGAAGCTGGCCACGGGTATGCGAGTCTTCGTGTATCGGCGCCCGGTGCACTTCCGGCAGATGTTCCTCGCGCTGCTGCGGAAGCGCCTCGGACTTTGGGCGAGGGCGTGTCGTTCAGCTGACGGCCCGGAGGATTCGAAGATTCAGCAGCTTCCCCTTCGGTGGTTGGGGAGTTCCGGTTTTGGGGCTGGTTTCAAAGGGAAACCACAAGGAGCACCGGAGCCATTTTGGGGGGGGGCCCGAAGAAAAGACACACTTGTTTGGTGGCTTGGATGGGTGGTTTGGTGGAGGGGCTTCCCATTGACCCTCTACAAAAGGGGCTCAAACCCCACCACCAATCCAAGCCAACTAAGGGTTCCCTGAGAGTTTGAAGCATAGGTGTCCATTTTCGGTTAGTTTGGTTGAAACTGGCAGGAACACCCAATTGGGAGAGACAAACTGAGGAGAGGCATTCTCGACATCCTCTTCAGAATCCTTCTAAGAAATCTACTTGGGTAGGGAGGGGAACCGCAAGAGGTTTACCGGTCCTCTCACCGACGAATCGGAATCCCCTTAAAGGGAGAGCGGTGTTCCAGCAACCCAAAGTCAGGTTCTTTGCCATCAGGAGGGTAGTTGACTTGCCCACGGTCCATTTGCGAGCTGACTCACTAACTTTCCCTTGTTCTTTACGGGAACCGCATATTTTAACCGGGGCTCACAAGGGTAGAAGATTGGCTTGGAGTTCTGCATTTTCCCTCTTTTTGGGAATGATCAAAACAATCAGCAAACTCACCCAAGGGCACAACATGCGAAGCAACTCCAGAAGCAAAACCAGCAAAATTATCAAAGTACCGCAGACACAAGAAAACTGCAGAAAGGAGACTGGGGAGGCTGCCAGATGTCTTAGGGAAACTGTGGGATACTTCGCGAAACTGGGAAGAAGGAAGGACGACAGCCAAGCGGAAACAAGGGTGGGGGAACCATGAAAATATGGGGCAAACAAAGCCCAAAACCAGCCGCAGAAAGACAAGTACTGGGGGAGAGCTGGTCTTAGCTCCAAAAACAAACCACCCAGTCGAGTCCTGGGGTACGAGGGGTCGACGCTTGCTTGTCTGATACGGGGGGCCGACGCTTGCTTGTCTGAGCTGGAAACCACAGAGAAAAGGCGTCGCGTCGCCGGGAAAGCTCGCTTCTACAGTGACTCCCCTGCAAACACTTGTGACTTCACCTTTCTCTCCTGACCTCCGCATGTGGCGGAGCGTCCCTGTCTTCCGCTCGTGACATTTTGGGAGAGCAGACGCATGCAGAGCGGAGGCACCTCAGCTTCCTGGGCGCCGCGGGGCAAGACGCCCTGGGCGCGGTTGAGGCGATGCGTGCGGAGCTTCGCCCGGGGCAGCAGTGCCAGGAGCTTCGGCCGGACCTGGGACCTTGGGGGCAGGGGAAGGGGGGGAGGGGTCGGGGTGGTGGGCTTCTGGGTTCGCCGCCCAACATATGTAACACATATATTATAGTATGACTTTTGAAAGTGTTTGTCAACATATGGGGACGCCCAACAATGGTGGCTTTGGTTTCTTTTCTGGCTTCCCTTTACACCAACCTGAGGGCACCCCCGAAACAACTCAAAGGATCCAACTCCCTCTCCGCTATAAGATTCTGAGACTGACTGAACAAGACACAGAATCTGAATCTACATATTTTGGCGTACCATGTTGGACCACGATGCCCCTGGTTTCCTCTCAAGTAGTAAGGTCTTAGGCCCTGACGAGGAGGGCTTCTGCAGGATCTGGACATTTTGTTGCCTCTTCGGGCAAGGGGAGAAAGGAATACCCATATCTGAAATGCTGTTGAAATTTCGACGCGCGCCTGGCAGAAGATGCTTGACGTGGGGAGTATGAGACACACACCTCTGCTGGTTCAGCCCAGTTCAGTAAGCTGCCGCTCGCTTTTCTTGTTCCGCTGGTTGCCCAAGAAATGGCCCATGTTTGTCCATAGGGACCGCCCTCGGAAAATGGCCGGTGGACACGGCTCACGTGAAAATGATATCCGGAATGGCTTTTGCAACGCAAGTTCAAAACCCACAACACCTGTTCCGCGCCAATTCAAGTTCACCCCGTTTGCTTCAAAACGACACAGCGAAGCCGTGGGGGTTCGATCTCGCTGAGATCGTGGGCTTGCAGAAGGCGGTGGAGCTGAATGGCCTTGAGGCCAGTCTCCCGTGAAGGAGGGCAAAGGATCCCCAAAATGGCTCCCCACAGCCCACGTTGTTCCTTTTAGACTCCCTTTACACCAAACTGAGGGTGCCTGGGTGTTCTCATTGAGTGATGGGTTTTGTAAGGTGTTCAAAGGATGCCAAAAGGAAACCAGCATTTTGGGGGGCCACTGGATATTTTGATACAGACCCGTATGAGGTAAACGAAGTGTTTTGTACCAGCCCTGTTCAGGTTGAAACCCCCAAAACAACCACCAGCAAGGTCATTTTGGTTCTCGCCAATCGTGATTCAGGTGTTATGGGCGACATGAGCAGATATTTGCCCCCAAAGTGCAGATTCTTGGACCCCATCCAGAATGAGATTCTCTCAATTTTACGCACTCATAGAACATGGATGGCATCCCAAGACCGGTTTGGGGGGTTGGAGGCCAAGGCTTGGGACAGCTTCGATGTAGGTCCCGAGGTTCACCCTGGCGAAACCCAAGGGGCGAACCGTTCCCGTTCATCCTCGTTGGGCCTGGAAGCGATTGGATCGGGAAAGGCAAATGCCGGCCATGCCCCCAGATCAAAAGGACTATAGTCTATCGTCGTTTTGGCAGGGACGTCTGGGTTTCCCCACAAAAACCAGGGGGCTCACTGATTTTCCCATGTCCTCTGGGACTAAGCATGTCATTTTGACCATGGCTCATGTTCCTGCAGGCGGTTGTGCGTCGGAACTTGGTACCTTTTCCGAGATGGCCGGTTTCCGCGTGGCCGACACAACAAGAAGCGAAGGGCAGACTCTGCTTCTCACGAGCGGATCCCCCGAATCAACCCCGCCAGGTTGAGGTGTGGGCTATGCCTCTATGCCCCTATGATTCAACCCAAAATACCCAAAGGTTCGCGTTTCCTGGGTTCCCCCTACTATCAGAGTTTCCAAGAATGCCAGGCCACGGTGATTGAGGAAGAGGCTTGGGCTTTGAGTGCGGGCTGTGGCATGGCTTCTTTTCGCCAAGTTGGAAGATGGGTACCCGGACCTATGGATTTATGATGGGTGCCTGGGTTTTTGCACAATTTGAATAAGGTGTCGCCGTCCCATTGCAAAATGGGGGAGATTGGAAGTTGCCCCTCAGATGCTGCTGTCCTTGGTCTGAGCGATATCCTGCAAACTTGAGACTCGAGGCCCTTCTGCAGCGCAACATGCACCTTTACCTTTTGCCAATGCGCCCCTGCAGCCGGGGAAGCAGTGAAGCGAATCCATGTGAAGCTGTAAATTGATGGCGAAGATATTGGAGAGGCATTTGTTTCGCTTCGGGGTCTTAGACATTCTGATAACGAAGGTTTCCAGGGGTCAGCTTGACATCACATAATATGGACCAGAGTGAAAAACACGGTGCTTGGGTGGGGTGGGAGGGCAAAAGCCGAGGTAGGTACGGGTTGGGGGGGGTACCCCATTTCTCAGCTCACTATGGGCAATCTACTAGCCTCGGGGGCCCACCGTCACAAAGCCTACTTTTCCCACGAATCTTGTGCGGGGCTCATACGGAATCATTCCGAAAGGCCTGTCACCGTTTGGGCCAAGTGTTCACCACACAGATCTCCAACACGTGTTTCGGTTCCATGCGTTCACATGTCCGTCCAATGCCAATTTTGTGCCATGTGGGTTTCCCTTTGAGAAGAAGAAACAAGGGAAATCAACCAACTTCTTTGAGAAACACCCTGGTTTCTTCTTCCAAAGTCGGATTTGCTTGCTGACGCCCCGGAACAAACATCTGTTTCTCCCTTTAGTTTGTCCGCCGAGATCCTTCGTCCTTCGCTTGGCTTTTGAGATTGGGTTCAGGTCTTCCCGCGTTTGGCCCAGCCATCTCCCACAGTCCATATGTTGGGCTTGGACAGGCGGGCGGGCGCCTGCTGGTGGGCTTCCCGGACGGCCAGCAGAAGTCTGTGCGTCCTGAGAATCTCTGCCCAATGAACTTGGAACTGGTAGATGCCCAGCCAGAGGCGACTGATGCAGAGGAGGCGTGAAGGGAAGTGTGAAAAGCGGTTGCTTAGGATCAAGTGGAGAAGTTATTGCATCCATGTGGACAAAACAGATTTTGTATTGTGAGTAGAAAGCAACTAGATCCAAGTATTTGTGAGTAACAACGTATATTCCATTTTCGTGAATAGATGTTTTGGAATAAAAGCAACTAGAAAGCACTCATACAAG